>OZ038386.1:58474734-58932234 GCA_964036045.1 Eutreptiella sp. 'Long Island Sound 2002'
CGGACTTGATACCCAAATAGGGTGAGAAACACGTAAATACGGCCTAAAACATGCTTTACATAGCTTGGATGGTCATTTTAGGTGGTCACAATATCAAAAAACAAAAAACTTCGATTTTTGAGCTGTCCGGGGTGAAAAACTGCATAAGCAGGTTGTGTCCCGGCCCATTCACGAGGCGAAATATTGGCAAAAACAGCCATTTCGCGTCTTTGGCACGGGTTGTGGACAGCCCTAAGCAAGGCTAGAGACTGCAAAAAACGTCCTTCCGTATCCTAGTAGGCATATACTGTCACAACATCCCCACTCACATTCCTCAGAGTGGGTACCACGGGGTCACCGAGGTCGCCAAAACCGCCAACATAGCAAAAATGGCCAAAAAGTGCATGAACTGCATAAGCACTCGTCGCACTCCGCCCCCATACAAACCCCATGGAGTCGGGACCCGGAAACACTTTTTCGGCTCAAAATCGAAAAAAACCAAAAGATTCATGATTTTCGACCCAAAAAAAGGGGGGGTCATTTTTTGGACCCCCCCCCCCCCCCCCCTCCCCTCAAAACATGAAAAAAGTGGGTTTCAAGTGGGGGGGGTCTGGGGGGGTCCGGACCAAAAACTCATTGTGGGATGCATTTATTGGACAAAATAATGATTTACAAGGGGTTAAACTAACAATTCAACCCCTTGGGGTAGGGTACGCGAATAGGCCCAAAAAGGCCCAAATGGGGGGGTAAGCAGGTTGTGTCCCGGCCCATTCACGAGGCGAATATTGGCAAAAACAGCCATTTCGCGTCTTTGGCACGGGTTGTGGACAGCCCTAAGCAAGGCTAGGACTGCAAAAAACGTCCTTCCGTATCCTAGTAGGCATATACTGTCACAACATCCCCACTCACATTCCTCAGAGTGGGTACCACGGGGTCACCGAGGTCGCCAAACCGCCAACATAGCAAAAATGGCCAAAAGTGCATGAACTGCATAAGCACTCGTCGCACTCCGCCCCATACAAACCCCATGGAGTCGGGACCCGGAAAAACTTTTTCGGCTCAAAATCGAAAAAAACCAAAAGATTCATGATTTTCGACCCAAAAAATGGGGGGTCATTTTTTGGACCCCCCCCCCCCTCCCTCAAAACATGAAAAAAGTGGGTTTCAAGTGGGGGGGGGGTCTGGGGGGGTCCGGACCAAAAACTCATTGGGGGATGCATTTATTGGACAAAATAATGATTTTACAAGGGGTAAACTAACAATTCAACCCCTTGGGGTAGGGTACGCGAATAGGCCCAAAAAGGCCCAAATGGGGGGGTATGTGGCATTTTCCCCATATATACGCCTGCCTGGCTTTGATCTAACAACCTCTGCGAGGTGATTTGCGCCTTTGCAGCCTTGTAGCCCTTAATGTGCTGTGTACTGTTCGCTTTTAGATGCGCTTTTAGTTGGCATTAGCGTAGGCCCAATTTCCTCTGTTTTAGTTGCGTCGCGGGTGTAAACACTTCGGAGGTGGCAGTGGCCCCTCCCCCTACCAGAATGTAGCAACAATTCTTACATCAATCAATTCTATTGCCTTCGGCAAGTCCACCTCGCAGAGAATCTACTCCAAGCAAAAGGGAAAAAAACGACATAAAGACGGCCTAAGAAATGCTTTACATAGCTTGGATGATCAGTTTAGGTGGTCACAATATCAAAAAATAAGTTTCGAAAACTTCGATTTTTGAGCTGCCCGGGGTGAAAAACTGCATAAGCAGGTTGTGTACCAATCCCTTGGGAGCACCGCCCCCCCCCCCCCCCCCCCCGGGACCTAATCCCAAATTGGGTGAAAAACATGTATGTACGGCCTAAAACATGCTTTACATACCTTGGATGGTCATTTTGGGTGGTCACAATATCAAAAAAACAACTTTCGAAAACTTCGATGTTTGAGCTGCATGGGGTGAAAAACTGCATAAGCAGGTTGTGTACCAATCCCCTAGGAGCCCCCCCCCCCCCCCCCCGGACCTAATACCCAAATCGGGTGAAAAACACGTAAATACGGCCTAAAACATGCTTTACATAGCTTGGATGATCATTTTAGTTGATCACAAGATCAAAAAAACAAGTTTCGAAAACTTCGATTTTTGAGCAGCATAGGGTGAAAAACTGCATAAGCAGGTTGTGTACCAATCCCTTGAGAGCCCCCCCCCCCCCCAGGACCTAATACTCAAATAGGGTGAAAAACACGTAAATACGTCCCACTCCGCCCCATACAAACCCTATGGAGTCGGGACCCGGAAACACTTTTTCGGCTCAAAATCGAAAAAAACCAAAAGATTCGTGATTTTCGACCCAAAAAATGGGGGGGTCATTTTTTGACCCCCCCCCCCCCAACCCCCACCCCCACCCCCCCCCCCCCCCTCCTTGAAAACCTCAAAAAAGTGGGTTTCAAGTGGGGGGGGTCTGGGGGGGTCTGGACCAAAAACTCATTGGGGGATGCGTTTATTGGACAAAATAATGATTTTACAAGGGGTTAAACTAACAATTCAACCCCTTGGGGTAGGGTAAGCGAATAGGCCCAAAAAGGCCAAAATGGGGGGGTATGTGGCATTTTCCCCTATATACGCCTGCCTGGCTTTGATCTAACAACCTCTGCGAGGTGATTTACTGATTACTGACCATGCACACACATGCAGACAGTACAGCCAGATAGACACCAGGCGGGAAGAGTGGAGGCCCAGCCGGTGCGCACACTCTCGCTTTGGGGCCTCATTGCCTCGTGCTGTTTGCATTGGGCGAGCTGTGGAACTCCCCGGTCACGAGTGTCCTGAACGCCCCAACAAACGGTTGGGCTTCTTGGACCTGACTCATTTGTCGGCAGTTCTATATCCCTATGGCAATCTGTCTCCAATGTCTTCCCCCCTGTCTCGGGGTCCACACACACACACACACAGCCCTCCCCGTTTTTTTTGGCAACCCCCCGGGTTGAGTAAGGTGAGCTGGTGGGTGCGTTGAATCCCCCCCACCCCTTTCACCCGGCTTGTGAGGTGTGCAACGGCTGTCCCACTACGCAGTAAAAAAATTTTTTCCCCGGCTGTTAGGTAGCCCTACATGTAGTAGACATTTACCACCTGGAAACAACCTTGGAACCGACCAACCTGACGGCCGCAAAACATTTGAACGGTGCAGTAGGAGCTATGATTCAAACATCCCACAATGGACACCGCACGAGGTGAAGCCAAAGCATTAAAGTGGATGAACCACCAATCAATGCCCACATACACCACCATCGCTGTGTGGTATGAACGCTAGTCCTTTCCACACCTGCAAGTGATGCTGTTCTTTTTCAGTTGGGCGGTTTCTCCCTTCGCTTGGTGTGTTGTAATGGTTGCTCCACGGGTGGTATTGTACTGGGTTATGTTGTCTTTCTGCGGTCACGTCTGCCATGCTGTCAATGTTGTTGTCACGGTCTCACAGGTCAAACGCCCCCTTCTGCCACTCGTGGATTTGGCGATTCCTCAAGCAATGATGATGACAGCCTCGTATATGTGACCCCCAAGACTGTAGTCAAGGCCCATACATTCGCTGGTGGAGTCACGTACAGCACGCAGCACTGCCAGCTCAAGGTCACGAAGGCTGGCTTCGCTCGTGTGCGAGACTCCGTGCGCAATGCCATTGTCGTGCATCTCGCCCACTTCGAGGACCGCCTGGAGAATGCAGTGCCTTCACACACGGCGAATGATGATGGGGAACTTGATTTCTCTGTCCTTGCTGCGCAATACAAAATCAAGGACAAGGTTTGAATCGGTTGCGAGATCTGGCCCAGGGAACAGGGCACAGGCAGCGCTGTGCAACAGTACCAGCTTTGCCACTAGTGTCCGCCAGTTCATATTCGATCAAAAAGGAGCTGGGCCCTACTGATTTAGGCAAGGGATGCAGCTGGTTCCTACTGCGTTCTGGGTGCAACAGAAGCGGATATTATTGAGTGGCAAATGCCACATGCCACAGGGCTGATTCTTAACAACATGTGTCCTCCTGCTGGTCCTGTTGGTCACTAGGGGCATATCTAAACAGAACCGGCATTCCGCACTGCTTGGTAATGTTGTTGTGCTGGTTGGGTATGTTTATTTCAGGGGGTAGTGGATCCTGAGGGACCATTGCCCATTTGGCATTGCTCCCGTCTACACCACCCAAAGGCTGCCGCCATGCCGTTCGCTTTTAACTGTGCATTGAATAATTGTTTGCAGGTGTTGCTGATCAATTGCTGCATCGTTTTGGCGATTGTCGTCTTGCTCTTCTTTTTGAGCTCTGTGCTGAAGCTGCATTTGACGCTCTCCTGGATTGCAATCCTTGGATTCATGACACTGGTGCTGCTGGCAGACACAGAGATGGAGCCCCTGCTGGAGCACGTTGAGTGGGGCACCCTCTTGTTCTTTGCAGCACTCTTTGTGCTCATGCACGGTCTCGAAAAGCTTGGGCTCATTGAGTGGATTGGAAATGTTGTGGTTACGATCATTGAAGCGGTACGTTGTTGCATTGTGCATTGGTTATCAAGGCAGTAGGAATACGTAATGCCACCGCATGCAGGGATTCCATTTCATGCGAAAAAGTTGCATACAGACAGAATACAGTGATCAGTCTGTGGGTCTCACTGTTTTTTGAATTTTGTTTTGTGCAAGCAGGAATCCAGTTTCTGCCACCCTCGGTACCTACCCCCTGTGTTGCGCGGTCGCTGGCATGGCGGTAACTGAGTCCCTCGCCGCCTCTCACAACACATTCAAAATTTTCATCCTAGGAATAGCGATGGCGGCAGTGGTTGCTATCTTGGCAACCATTATGACAGCTTTTTTGATATTTGGGCAAATGGTTACGGCAGCGTCAGTCGATTGCAGGGTGGCGTTAACGTAACCAAATAGGGGATGGGGGCTTGATGGAAATGTTTGTAGTGTGCATCACTGCTGTGTGCTCTTTTGGGCCATCAATGATGGTTCTACAAGCACCGAGAAGGAACTAGACATTTGCGCCACCGGAAACCCCACACACCAAGGTTCCAGCAACGAAATTGGAGGATATGTCACATGGAAATGTCCTGTTGAGGTGCAGATCCCGGATGGGTTTCTTTATGGTATGTTTTCATTTCTTTGAAGTTGGCAAATAGTGGCATTGCGGCAATAAGGCTGTGTGAGATGGTAAGCTAAGTACAGTGATGGACTAGGCTGTGGAGGGCATCCCTTTGCCCAGCTTTACATTTGGGGCGTGTGCATAAACTTCCGCATGAATGTGAGGAGTGTATTGGGCGCCTCCATTGGATGGTCCGTGCTGTAGTACACAGATCATCAACATCAAGTACAAACCCCATGGTCCATGGGGCTGTTTCCCCAAGCGGATCTGTGGGATGAAACCCTATGCCATTGACAATGACTACCCCATTCCGACTCCAATTTTGACTCGGGCTCCAAGTCTGACTCCGGCCCCAACTCCAACTCCAGTTGCAACACTGACTCCAACTCAGGGTTCAGTGACCTCATGCTTGTTGTTGAAACGCAACCACTCATCCGATGGCGAGTAGCACATTGTGCCGGCTCTCCTTTGTTGAGAGCAATGGTGTGAGGAGATCAGGTGCACCAATTTTTGTTGTCCCGTTGTTTGAGTCATTGTCAGTATACACCACCCTTTCCCCTTAAGCACGCAGGCGGCGGCCCTCAGCGCGCCTGTAAGTGACCTCAATGGAGATAGGGTAATGGCCCTGGGATGCACTGACAGGATATGAACTAGATCTCCCACATCCTTGTGAAGCTGGTCCAGACTGGGTCGAAAGGCAACCATACAGCCCATGGGTGCGATGTTGTACAGGGGTCATCGGGATGTGTAGGGATTCTTCCAACATTCTCAAGCCCCTGACATCCGATTCCCACCTTTTTGCCCTCAGGCGCCTGTGGAACACCGCCTTCTAGTGGCCATCATTCTGCTGCTGTGGGTTTCTGGCTTTGCCTCTGCGTTCGTGGACAACATCCCCTACACTGCGGCGATGTGCCCCGTCATTGTCCAAATGGCAGATGACCTTAACCTTCCTCTTCGGCCTCTGGTGTGGACTCTGGCTCTGGGAGCCTGCATGGGGGGCAACGGCACCCTCATCGGGGCGTCGGCCAATGTTGTGACAGCGGGACTCTCTCAGCATTATGGGTACCCCATTTCGTTCATGAAGTTCTTTGCAACAGGGTTCCCGGTGATGATTGGGTCAATGTTCACCCTCACCGGATATTTGTTGGTGGCGCATGTTGCAATTGGATGGGATGTGCGGTAATGCGTGGCAACGTGTGATGCGATGGCTGTTCTGCCGCAAGTGGGATTTTGCCCGCATGATTCCCAGATTCAGGTCACAATTTAAGTGCTGTCGGGGTCATGGCTTGTTGCTACACGCCATCATTGCCGTGCACACTGCAGCCCGAAGCCTCAGGCATGTGTAGTCTCGTGCAACAGGACGCTTCGGCAGTGCCATACGGATTGACACTTTCGGGTTGTCAGCTGCAACCCCAAGTCCTCCAAATATGGTGCCCCCAGGTGGACCTGAGAGATTGCTGCAGGGCCGGCAGAAGGATGAAGGGGGGCGGTGGGGTGTGGTGGAGCCCCCTAACCTCTCCCTGTTTTGTAGTGCAGCAGGTTACGTTTTCAGGGATACCATCCTTTGGAAACCGTCTTCCTGTTCAGCCTCTGCGAAACGATGTCAACATGCGTTGGTACACCCGCTGCTCACCAGCTTCCGCACGCCTGTCCTCCTTTGTAGCGTGGCACCGTCCCCTTCACAGGGTACCCAATCGTGTCACCAGAATCGTGTGGCAATGGCTTGAGGCGGTACACCGTGTCCGTGCAGCCATTCTTATGCACTTTGCCTGTTTGTGTATGTATGTGGGTGTTGCAAGTGGAGTTTTCAGAGGCGTATCCCTGTGACAGGAAGTGTGTGATCATGGTTTCTGGTCCCATTTTCTTTCCCGCTGTAGAAAACAACACTTGGCGGGCAAAGTACCGGAGCTGCAGCCCTGCGCTCCAGGATTTTGTCTGTGCATGCTGTTGCCCGGGGTTTTTCAAGGACCTGCAGGTTAGAGATACACTGGGACTGAAGCAGGGCGGCGCTGAGTATTGGGCGCACCGCGCGCTGTGTGCTTGGTTTCGGTACAGTCACCCTCGCGAAGGGGCACTGTGCCCGCGCCGTGTGGCAAGTCCCCCATGTTGACAAGCGTGCAGCACCTGTGGAATGGTGGGTTGCGCATGGTTTGTGGACATTGGATATCGTTGGATCTTCTACGTGTCTTGTTTGAATGGCCCGCGGCCTGTTTGGGTTTTCCTTGGCTCGTTTGCAGCCAATTTTCGGGCCTCGCGGCTGGACGCCAAGGCGCTTCTTTCCTGTGGTGGTTTGCTGCCGTGACAGCCGGGGGAATCCAGAATGGCGGCGCCGATGTGCGGTAGGATTCTTTGAAGGTTTACACCTTCACCTTCCGTTTCGTTGTGGAAGTCCAAAGCCAAGCCCTGCTTCGCTCACGCTGACATGAGTGGAGCTCCGGCTGCCCCTTCTGTAACATAATTGCCACATCTCGCTGAAGGCCGCTTCATTGGCAATATGGCGTGTGTGCATTGACTGACCTGTCCGCCTTTCTCACTCTGCTCATGGCTTGCCACAGTGTACGGTGCAACGGCCCATTTGGTGACGCAGGGGGGACGTCTAGTTGCATCTGTATGGCATTGGATTTGGGTGTGACGCTCTCTTCACCACCGAATTGGCCTACGCTGCGTTGCAATACAAAAACAGAGGCGCCATCTGTGCTATCTGATGTTGCTTGCAAGGAGTCTGAGTGGCCGGCTGCAATGGGGTGGTTTTCGAAGCTTTTTGGGTGATCCGGTTGAAGAGACAGACATTGGCGGGGGTGACAGGGGACAGGGGCCACACATGGGGGTTTGCATGAGGCCCAGGCCCAACACGTCACTGTCGGGAGTTGGTTGGGAGTGTGGCCCGTGGCTGCGTTCTGAGCTCTCCTCTTTTCCCGGTCCAGTCCATGCGTCCGCCGGGGGCATCCAGGGAATACCTCCGCGGAATTGCCGACCAGTTGGCGGCGGTGGAGATGGAGGCTTGTGGGTGGCCTGTGGATGCACCGGACCTCCATCTGCTCGGGCTCTTCGTATGAGCACCCCCCCTCCCCCACATACCCCCCACTTATCATTGCTTTGTTTTCTGACCCCCCCCGTCCATTGGGCAGAGATGGCCCAAGGGGTTGGCGCGTTGCCGAGATGTTGCGTGTTTTGTATGTTGCCCCCGTTCCGCATGTGATACTCCGTGCCATCGGCTGTAGTTGACTGCTGCACTGCATCTAACCTCAGAACAGAGGGCCCGTACAGGGGGTGGGCCCGCTCGCGCGTAGCCTCGCAAAAGACCCCTTTGCCGCTCTGACAGTGCCACGCTTTTGTGGTGTGCTGCTGGCGCGGCCTCCACCGTTTGCCACAGCACATGACATGGTGTCTCAATTGCCCTGTGCTGTGAATCAGGCGTGTCTCCCATTGCCAAAGACTCGCTGCGAAACGCTTTCTCGGCAACATGTTGCAGATTGATCCGTGGAAGATGGATCAGGCTGCATATCCTCTGCTTTCCCTGCTAACCCTAAAAGGTCGGCTCTGGCAGTGAACGAGAAAGGGGGTAGGTCGCGCGCGCACAAGTTGGGGAGGGGTCCATCATCAACATCATTTGGGACCGCACGTTTTGATATGTACAGATTTGTGTTGGTGTGTGGGTGGAATAGGCGGGCTTTCAATTGGGGCAAGCCATCGGCCTCTCCCAGACCCCAGCTCCTCAGTGCCCAGTGTGGAGGGTTTTAGCGGTGGTGTCAACCGGAGGATGGGCGTGCAGGCCGCAAGGGCCACTCAGATACAGGATCAGCTTCACTACTGGGTGAACTCATTCCCCCTGAAATTATTGCAACTGTGACAAACCATTTGCAGATGGGTGCAGCGGAGTGACAACACTGCGTGAGATCCCGAGCCCTCTGAGCTGGTCATGTGGAACAACCTAAGTTATGAGGTGACCATCAGCCCCCCCCCCCCCCTGTTCACTTGACTCTGTCCCATATTATGTATGGATGGCTTTGGTCTGTAAAAATGGGTGATACTTCAACAAGGGCACAGCCCACTGTACGTTGTGGATTGCAGCTTTATTGGAGATCACACATCATTGGACCAAAGGCTGAAAGTGCCTATGGCGAGGGCATTCAGTCAATGAGAACCGACCATAGCTCTCTCTGTCTCTCTTGTTTGCCCGGCTGTACAGCACCCTTTTTGCACAAAATTTTACCCACAAGACGCAGTTCCAATCCCCCATTGCCTGGCACAAGACGTGTGGAGCACGCTTTTTTTTTTCCCGCGTCATTGACGCAGGATTCAGCATTCTGATCTGAGCGCCCCTCTTGATCGCCTGATTCTGCTGTAGTCGGACGCTACTCACACCATGCACAGTTGATTGCGTTGATCCCAGCTTGAGGGGCTGTGGGGCGCGTTTGAAAAGCTCGTGTATGGCTAAGCGCCCCAACACGTTCACCCGTTCCGGTGTGCTCCCGCTTTTACAGGGGCCAAAACATTTTGAAAGACCAGGGGTACGGGCGTGCCATTGCTTCCGGAACCCTGCCAACCTGGTGCGGTGGTCTTCCATGTGGACGTTTATCCTATGCTTTTCCTTGGCACCATCCGATGAGGATGTGTGCTTTTTTATATGTGTTCCCTTCGTGCCTTGACGAAGTCGCCAGTATGTGTGGAGTATGGGCACACCGCACGCTTTGGGCAGAGTCCCCCTTTCATGGATCACCTGCATGCAATTGCTCTGTGAACGGATGATTGTGTTGTGTGGCCTGTGGGGGCCTGCACCTATCACCCAGAGTGATAAGATCTTTGCATCTGACCGGCCAGTCAGGGGTAAAGTCATGCATGCATGCTCCAGCGTCCCACAGACATGCTGCAAGGCACGTGCAATATAAGTTGCATCCCGTGTCACCCCCGAAAGCTCTGATGGGGCACCACCCCATGCTGTCCACCGATGACCCACCGTCCTCCCACTGTGTAAACAGCAGACAAGGCGTCCCAACCAAATCAGCAAAAAAGCAAAAAGCCAAGGGAACGGCCGACATGCGCCATACACCGTTGTCATCCAACAGCAGCAGTTGCAGGGGATTTGGGTTGGTTGTGGGTAAAGCAGATGGATGTGCAAAGGGTTCTACATGGGGGTGTACAACCATTCCATGCAGTGGCCGACGGCGGTACTGCTGGGGATTCCAATTCCTCTGTAAATTACTTTTGCGATTTCCTTCGTGTGTGTGTGTGTGTGTGTCCGGGGTACATGACGGGGCATCCGATCTTCGTTTGTTCTGCACAGGCTTCTGGTACAGCGCAGCTGCCAGAGGCCGCCCAAAAATTCGCCCTGAACATGATGCATCCCCCACAATGCGAGCCCCTCCCTGCCTGTCCCCGTTGCTGCAGACAGGCGCCTATTGGCGGCGAACGTGCTCTGTCTTGTTGGACATTTCCAAGTGACGAGGATGCTGACACTCGGAAACTGGGTTGTGCCCGTTTGTGCAATCGTGCGTGTGTGTCTGTGTCTGACATTGAGCCTGCCTGTCACGCGTCTTCGTCGGTCTGCAGGAGTGGCCGGACCAGGTCTGGACCGCCCCGTTGGACTGGCAGGCCCGTGCGCCTGTGTGTTGCAGACAGGAGCCTCGGCTACACGACGGTGTACATGTTTCCAATGTTCAACTCATTTATCTTGGGCCCAAAGAGAAGTCGGATGCCCAGTGCCCGCTAGCGCTCTGCACCCTCAGGGTGGGTGCGGTTCGCATTGCTCACGCGCGCGCGCTTGTGTGTCTCTCTCTCTCTCTCTGTGTGTGTGTGTGTGTGTGTTTGGGTGTGGGTGTGAGTGGGGGTGGGGGTGGGGGTGGGGATGGCGGTGGGTGCACACACGCGCGCTGCACTGTAGCTGCTGCCTTTGCCTGTTGTGACGCCACAGTGTTCGTCCATTCCCGGGCAAGCGCATGTGTTCATCTGCGTGTGTTCATTTTTCAGTTTGGACTCAACAAGCTAAATGGCGCTGGTTGTTGTTGTGGCATGCTCAGAGCAATGTTTGCAGAGTGGCGCTTCTTGTTAAATTCGGCAAGCGTGGTGTTGTGGTCACCACTCGGTTCAACGATACGCAGTCCCCTAATGCGACGATTTCGTGTCATGTGACAGACTTCAACACCACGAGGGTGCAGTGGGAGGGGATGAAAAAAATTTAAAACAGGCGGCAGCCCCTGTCCATATCAAAACTGTGAGAATTAAATGTCGTCAGATCTTGTTGCATTGCAATAAACCTTTTTTCAGTGCTGAATCTCCGATACATGATTATGTTCCATGAAGAACGTTGCAGATTTTCTCAGGTGGCCACAGCGATGATTGCCCATCCACGTCATGCATGTTTGTGCTGAGTAGATACTGATGGTTGGTTCAACATAATCATTGTCTCAACGGTGATGATTGCAGGCACCACTTTGGTCGTGTGTGTGTGTGTGTGTGTGTGTGTCCAGGTTAACCTATTGCCTTTTTGGAACAATGCTGCCACCATTATGGGGACCATATTTCAGGTGGGGGCAGACAAGATATGCAGTGGGATGGAGGACAGCTTCGGAAGAGGTGGGGACACTATTCAGCCTTCCCCATGTTTTGTTGCCATGTTTGTTTCGTGTTCTTCCCCTCCCCTGCCAAAGCAATGATTGCTGGATTAGCAGGCAGACCCTGACCCTTTTTGGAAGTACAATCGCTTTCAATTAGAATGAACCTGGCGTGCTGCCATTTTTGTGTCCATGGGTTGCAGTGCACGGGCAATAGTGGGTCATACATTGATCCCAACACCGCATGTCTCTGAAAGTCACATACGGTGTTGATAGTTGTAAGTTTTGCGTGTGTTGATTTCACGCCCCAATGATCCAGATACCAGCAAAGAATGTGCAACGTGTATTGGCATACAAGGGTGAGCCACTGATTCAGACTCTGAGATTCTTAATGTCCGTTTTGTCTCTGTAGGGCTTTGTCCGCACGGTCAAGGTGTTTCTCTGAGACACCGTCATCAGAGGCAGCCGCTGCGTTTGGATCAGTCACGGGTCTTTCGGTCGTTAACATCCACGTATGGCCAAACAATGCCCATTCTCTCACCTGTCCTGTGTTCCATTTTGGAACCTGCACATGAGCCCACTTCCCAGACCCCTGACCAGTGTGGGTCCTGCTGCGGACATGTGTGCCATGCACCATGTAAATGCCAGGAATTCCATGACCCTAATCTAAACTTGCAAAGGTGGCCACTGATGCAGACGTGGGTTGGACATGTTTGAACGCTCTCAGCCTTTTGTGGAATGCAGCGGGTGCAGCTGGCAATAAGGGCAAGGAGGTGGTCAGTACTGATAACTGGATGGGAAGATTCATGGGCAGTACAATGGGCAAAAAGGTGAAACAATCATGGGGCTATTTCTGAGGACTCACAGCACCAGAGGGTATGGACTTTGGGGGAAGGGTTTGTCTTATTTAAACAATTACAAGTGCACATTCTGGGTAGTACAAGCCTAGCAACTCTTTCACCCAGGGCAAAAATTCCCCTAAAGTATGCATGGTACTCCAAATTAAAATCTAAACGGAATCCAGACGTGTAGCACCACACTCCGTCTTTTTCTACGTATGGCTCGCTCACCAACCCCACTTTACTTCCGGAAGTTATAAAGCACCACATTTTTTAGGCATAAATGACATAGGCATAAGGGCAAATCATCAAAGATGATTTACCTCTACTTCCTTGGCAAGACAGGGTGCACGTGAATACCCTTTGCACACGTTTTCCAAACGTGGTGCCCCAACACAGTAGCAAGGGCCCAAGGGGGCGGCCGTAGCGCGGTGCGCGCTTATTGCAACTGTTTGGGCATCTGGCCGTCCTAGATTCATAGGGAATGCCATGCACGCAGTGCGCAGTTTTGGATGTCGGCAAATACTCGAACCCTAGTTTTAGCCCCTTTTCACAAGTTTTTGGTTCCGTATCAGGGTTTTTTTGGCTTCCCAAGCATTTGGGATGTGGCATATTAGAATTGTCAACCATTTCCCCCTAGAAGAGGCCCATCGACATAGTGTACACAGTCGACACGACCCGGATCTCAACGACGTCATTGTCGACACTGCAGCGAGCCTGGTACGCAGAGGCGGTTCGATTTGCCCTGCAGAGTACTCTTCCGGACAGATAGTACGTGCACCAAAACCTTGGTCGACTTCAAGGTGATTCTCGAACCGAGATGCTCAAGATCATCGATCGGTATGGCTACGTCCACAACTGCAAAGAAGTCCACATGGTCATCGTCGCTCGAAGGCTCTCGATCGCTGATACTCGACGGTGGTGAGTCGACAGCAGGTCCGGACAGTTCTTCTTCGACGATGCTGTTGGTTATAACTACAACCAGAAGTATCGATGGACACCTGGCCAACCCTATGGTATTGACACTTTTCAGTCTTCCCCCTAGTAAATAGGTGACAGGTATTCTTGGGTGAGTGTCCTAGCCTCTGCGTGCACAATGTGCACGCAGTGCGCACGCAGTGCAAACACTTAGCCATACTTTGTGATACCAGGGGCATCTTTGGTGTTTGAGAGTAGGTTTTGATGCTGTTTCACATGGGAGATATGCCATTTTTGGATTTTTACCCAATTTCACCCATTTCCACTTTTTTTTTTTGGCTGATTTCCATCACATCTACCATTTTCTAGGTTGATTTCTCTTACCTTAACGGAGTAAATCTGTTGCCCACGCCATCAAGATGATACCCTAAAACCAGTGCTATTGCCACAGACCGGACCGAACACACCATATCCGTCGAGTCTCAAGGGCACACACCAAAGATTACATCGCCACTACCAACATGGTCTTTTTCGTTGTCATTCTACAAACTTGTAGCCTTAGGTGAGCCTGGAACATTCATGACGAGGGCATACAGACATTGCGCGCGCAGTGCAAAGACGCCCTGTAACTATGTGTGTTGCATGTTGTGCATTGTTGGAAAAAAAAACAATACTTTGAAAACAACCAAAAATTCCAAATCATAGTATGTAAAAAATCACATGGTTAGTAATTGGATATTTGGACGATTCATTGATTTTCAACAAAACTACGAACCAAAGCGATAACAATACTATCAAAGCAAGCAAAACAGAAACAGGTAAACCATCATCATCTCAAAGTAGTTCACATTGTGAAATACAGAGATGGACTGAAAAACCAGACCGCTAACGTTGTCTAACAAGCCGTCCACCAAGAACTTCAAGATCAGCACCATTTGGTTGTATATACGCGACTACTTACTACTTTTAGACCAAGTTCCCCCCGAAGAGCCCCCAGGCACAACCGTTCAAAACACTTTTAAATTCTATTGCCTTCGGCAGTGCACCTCGAAGGGAGGTTGACAGTCAGCCAATCAATCAGTTGCTAGCCCAGCAGTCATTCAGTCGGACAAAAACACACAGTTTGGGTTTTTTGTCAGTGGCAAACTTGGCCCTAAGTAGCAGGAAAAAGGCTTGCAGGGCAAGGAGTAGCCCAATGGTAATACAACCGGCCGCAGACTTTTAGGTCGGCGGTTCCAACCCCGGTCAGGCAAACATGGCGGCGGCGCCACCGACGACAGTTGACGGACCAGGATTCGAACCGCCGACCTAAAAGTTTGTAGTCGCCTGCGTTACCATTCGACCAAGTTTTGTTGCATGATATTTGATGTCTAACCCGTTGTAAAATCATTATTTTGCCCAATAAGAAGATCCTCCAATTGATTTTTTTATTTGATTTTTTTATTCTAAGGCCTCTATTCCCTAAAACGGGATATTAGTTTTTTGGGGTGGCTGGGTGAAGGGGGGGCTTTGGGGTGGGGGGGGTCAAAAGTTTTCGCTCCAAGAGCTCCAAGCAGCGGGTAGGCACATTGCTGTAACAAGCCTTGGGGTATGCTACACGAATGACCCCAAAAATGGGGGGGTATACAACGCCCGCGCCTACGTTTGATCTAACAACCTCTCTTCAAAGTGATTTCGGCTATGAAAACTACCCGAGCTCAAAACAGTTGCAAACTATCTGAACCATCCGAGCTGAAAACAGTTGCAACATACTTTCTCTACACATGATAAATCATGCACTGTGGGAAAAGCCATGAACGGCGATGGTTGCCACCCCGGGAATTGGTTCAGAATATAGCACACCAAGTGTGTTAAAGCACAAAGGTTTCCATGGCCATGGCTTGGCCAAGCACCCGAATGGTGGTTAATCGGATTTCAATCAGAATCAAGCCACAACATTGAAGTAAAAGCACCTCGCAGGGGTTGTTAGGTCAAAGCCAGGCAGGCGTATATAGGCGAAAACACCACATACCTCCCATTTTGGGCCTTTTTGGGTCTATTCGCGTACCTTACCCCAAGGGGTTGAATTGTTGGTTGAACTCCTTGTAAAATCATTTTTTTGTCCAACAAACGCATCCCCCAATGAGTTTTTGGTCCGGACCCCCTAGACCCCCCCCACTTGAAACCCACTTTTTTGAGGTTTTGAGGGAGGGGGGCTGGGGGGGGGTCAAAAATGTCGAAAAAATGACCCCTCCTTTTTTTGGCCGAAAATCATGAATCTTTTGTTTCTTTCGATTTTGAGCCGAAAAAGTCTTTCCGGGTCCCAACTCCATGGGGTTTGTATGGGGCGGAGTAGGACGAGCGCTTATGCAGTTTATGCACTTTTCAGCCATTTTTGCTATGTTGGCGGTTTCGGCGACCTCAGTGAACCTGTGGTACCCACTCTTAGGGGTGCAAGTGGGAATGTTGTGAGAGTATATGCCTACTAGAATTCCGAAGGACGATTTTTGCAGTCTCTAGCCTTGCTGAGAGCCGGTCACAACCCGTGCCAAAGATGCGGAATGACTTTTTCCACCAATAATGGCCTCATGAATGGGCCGGCCTACAACCTGCTCATGCAGTTTTTCAGCCGGGGCAGCTCAAAAATTGAAGTTTTCGAACTTATTTTTTTGATACCATGATCACCTAGAATCACCATCCAAGCTATGTAAAGCATGTTTTAGGCCGTATTTACATGTTTTTCACATGATTTGGGTATTGGGCGAAGGGGGGGGGGGTCTCCCAAGGGATTGGTACAACAACTTGCTTATGCAATTTTTCACCCTAGGCAGCTCAAAAGCCGAAGTTTTGCAAACTTATTTTTTTGATATTGTGATCGCCTAAAATGACCATCCAAGGTATGTAAAGCACGTTTTAGCCCGTATTTACGTGCCTTTCACCCTATTTGGGTATTGAGCGCACGCGGGGGGGGGGGGGCTCTCCCAAAGGATTGATACACAACCTGCCTATGCAGTTTTTCGCTCTAGACAACTCAAAACTCGAAGTTTTCAAAACTTATTTTTTGATACCGTGATCACCTAAAATAACCATCCAAGATATGTAAGGCAAGCCCGTGTATATGTAGTTTTTACCGTATTTTGGGTGTGTGTTGCTTGGAGTAGATTCTCTGCGAGGTGGGCTTGCTGAAGGCAAGAGAATTTCAATGTATCCAAGTTCCGGGCGGGGAGACCACGAGCCTTGGGGAGAAATATCAACTTTATTTCCCCGGTATCCATCCATCTTGCATTGACAATCCTACTTTCTCTGGGTCCCCGTGGCGGGGTCGGGGAATGGTTAAAGGTATGAGTGGCCATACGAGCGAACGAACTTAACTCAGTTACATAAGCTTGACAAAAATTCATTCAATACAAAGTGTATATTTCCAAACTTCAAGATCCCAATATGTCACAGCTACAAGGCCTCCGAGCTCCAAAGGATCCACATCGTAACATCTTTTATATTACTTCCATGATGGCATTGAAGATGATGACATTCTGAAGTTTCCAGAAATAATGCCAAACACTATGTACAGATAGATCTTGAAATCATCATATCACACAACGCGTATGTATCAAATTGTAGGCCGACACCATTGACCAAGCGGTCTACGTACACTTTCACGGTCCTATGTGCACCCTTGTGTTGTAGAAATGTGCATCCGAGCTCATGCATGTTGGCCAAACGAATGCTTGGTGTAGGTTTACAGTAGGCAATATGAGCCCCTTTTATGGCCCGACATAAAGATTTTGCTCGGCATGTTGCATCATTGTTCACTACACTTTTGTACCTTTGTATTTCGTTCACCTTTCGGTTTACGCAATATACTCTGTACGGACGCGAGGTTGTGGGCGGAGAGTAAGAAAAAGTGTATACCATGTGCCACCATAGTAGCTTTAGTTGTATTAAAGACTTTAAGGACACACTACATTTTTATCTTAGTATTTGTCCCTACACAAAATGAGGATAGTGCATTTTGACTTATAAAAGCAATCACATCCTGTGAGGAGGTGATGAGACCCCCTGCCCCCTACTTTTAATTGAGTAACTAGAGGTCTTGATCACATATTCTGATTCACTGTGGGCACTACTCTCCCCAGAGCCCGTACATTCTTAACTATTTTTTTATGAATGCCCATTTTCCAACTATCTTTTGATATCTGCATTCAGAAGTTAATTTATCATTGTGAATACTTTTTTTCGTGTGTCAATCATCTACCTTCTTTGCACTGTAGCCATTCATGTTTTCAGTGAATTGATCTTGATCATTGTGCCCTACTTGACTGCTTTGTGTATCTAAATTGCTTTGGTTTATTTACACAAAACTGTTTCAAAATATCGAAAGGCCTAGGAAAAGCAACAAGGAGCCACAACACAACAGACTACGACAAACATTGATTGAGTCCCCGGACTGTTTTGTTGACAGAGGCTGTATAGTCTCTGTATTCTTGCAACCCCGTGCCGTACCTTCTGAACGCCGAGACTGACACATGTACTCCTTGAAGGATGGAGAAAAAGCTACGGACACCAAGGACACTGTTCAGACAACAACGCCAAGAGCAGCACCAGCCAAGCTGGCGCCAAAGCCAGCGCCCGCTGTGCCACACAAACACACCGAAAGGGGGCGCAGAAAAAGGAAAAACAAAAGAACAAAAAAGGGCGGAAAAAACGGGGGGGGGGGGGCAGCACGGCAAGGAAACAGCCCACCGCGGCGCCAAGGCCCAGGGGAACCGGGGCTGCAAACAACAGAAAGCTGGAAACAAACGGGGCGCAGGGAGTAGCAGCCGAGTTGCAAGAAGAAAAAAAAAGCGGGGCAAGCCCCGGAGATAAAAAACCCAACGGAGCCGGCCAGGGGAAAGGTGAGGCGCACCACAACGCACCAGAACTAGGCTCGCCGCACGGGACTACGAAGGTGTCAAAGAGAGAATGAGTGCGGGCAGTACGTGAACGTCGAGTAACCAAAGAATCACTTTTTCTCCATAGTTCGTTCCAACATGGTACGCGGTGTGCGTGCGGTGCAAGCAACTCCCTCCCTGGCCGAGCACTTGCCTGTACAAAAGCTTGTATTGTGCTTGTACTTAGACTGTATTGCCAACTTACTTAGGGTGCATAATAAACCCTTTTATCCTTGTCTTGCACTTCAAAATCAAATTGTCTTAAATGAATTTCTACATTCCAATTGATTCCCTTGGCAAGCACAAAGTAGGCAACAGCAAGAAGACGAAGTCGTGAACGAACATTGAGCTGGATCAACTAGCTGTTCCAGTAATACGGGTTCACATGCCTAAATAACAAGAAAATTGATATAACAATAAATTCTCATTAAAAAGGCAATAAGACCCATATTTTATCAACTTTCTGAGTAGTCTATCTTATCACAGGCCTTGTCAACATTAGGTAAATTGCTATCGGCGGCAAAAGACGGCGACAGTCGCGACAGGCCATCTGAAGCTTCGAAATAGCTTCAAAATAGCTTCTAATACATTAGAACCTTCTAAAATGTCATAAAACATGATTAAATCACATTATAAGCATATGGGATGTGATTATTCATGTATGGCTACTAATGTATCCTAGATCTCTGCTCTCTGTAGTGTACCTAAGAGCAGTAGAGTCTAGCAGCAAGCTATAGGCTTAGAATATAAGCCAAATATGAGCAAATATCCTAGTGTTCTAGGATCTTGAAGCTTGGAGAGGTCTAGTATAGATCCTCCAGAAAGCTTCTAAATGCCCTGACTTATTACACCCCCTTCCTAAGCTTCATGTACATTCACTAAGAATGTTCATGACAAGCTGATAATCTCAGATAAAGAGGGGTATGGGCATAAGGCACGCTCATATTGAATGTTCTGAGTGTCTAATGTAGTGTCTTACTACGCCCTTCCTAGAGGTAAAGATGTATCTCCACCTAAGAGGGTAAAGTTCTTAAGTCTTGGGTATGGTAGGGCTCAAAATGAAACATGATTAACACTAAGCAAAAAGCTAGCATACAAAGTATGAACAATGATAACCTAAATCTTCAGGCAAACAATGAGGGTAAGGGTAACTGTAATAGGAAACTCTGGTAAAGGTATCTCTACCATCGTTCCCCATTGAACTGTAGTGATTTTCTGTTGGTTGGTAGTAATGAAGGCGACTTCCTGACAGAACTCGCAGAAGCGACCAGGAACGCATGTTATAACTACGCTGACGCGTAGTCTTTGTTGGGCTCATATTCTGATCTTCGGATTTGACAATCCCAAATCTGTTGGTTTCCGACCTTGAGTACTTATCATACTTTTCAAACTTTGTCCTTGCTTTCAACCGTAACTCTGTCTCACCTTCCAACATCATATCCATAACTCGTATTTTCAAAACTCCACTTCATTTTGCATAAGTCGCCGTAAACGTAGGGATGCAGGTTCGAATTCGCACGAATTCGCTCGAATTCGAATTCGCCCCGAATTCGCACGAATTCGTGGACCCCTCCGAATTCGAATTCGCAACTTCAAATTCGAATTCCCCCTTGATTCGCTTGAATTCCCCCGAGGCTTAGAATCCATAGGCACCTACAATTTACCTTCACCTGTTTGCATATGCCCATTACCATATGGCATTAAACATTTCAAGTCCAAAAGCTTCCATAACCTTGCAATTTTTGTTGTTTGTTGTTGCTTGCATTCACCGTGCTTAAACTATTTGACAAAAATAAAGACGAATCAAAACGAAGAATTCCAAATATCGATGTATACACCCTTCCTCGATTCTTTCAAATACCTTTTGGAAAAAAAGCAACAAAGCATGCAAAATCACCAATCCACACACAAACCATCACATGTGAACCACTTCTTGCCATTATTGGGCCTTCATTCATTGTATTCTTGCATTGAATCATGGGACTTGAATTCATCTAAGGGAGAGGATAACAAATACAAGGGAAACATAAAGCAAACTAGCAATGGGCATTCAATTAACATTATTATTGTCATGATGCTCAATAATCATCACTATGTGACCGTTACAGTACACTGTCAAATCTGGACTTTTTCGAACCTCGTAACAAGGATTTCTCTGCGTGCACGGAGCCGACGAGGGCAAGGAGTGTACCAAAATGAAGGTTAGGCAAGGGAAAACACGTTTTGACTGTCCAAAGTCGAAAAAAAAAGGTCGAAAATTAAAAGTTCGCGACGCGTTTTTCTCCGAACTGGTGCGGTTTTGGGAGAAACAGAGGGCACCGTCGTGTTCAGTGCAACGAGGCGGAGACAGTGGTGCGTTCAAAAGTCAAAAACAAGCTTTTTTCTCGAGACCGAGTACGCAGGCACCGCACAAGCAACTGAATGGGTTAATCAAAGCACAATGATCATGGTTTTAATTGTATAAAGTCAAAAAAATTATTGCATGGCACAATTCAAAGTTAGGTTTTCATCTGGAGAAAAGACGGCGCACGCGTGGTCATTTTGCTGTCGCCTGCGAATTCGCAGAGCGAATTCGCCCCGAATTCGCAGTACTGTGAATTTCAGGCCGAATTCGCAGCGAATTCGTGCTGCGAACGAATTCGCAGCGAATTCGGCGAATTCAAATTAAATTCGCTGCGAATCTGCATCCCTACGTAAACGTCCCCTCCAGCTCCCTGAACCCCGATGACCTCCATACAAGCACTAACACATCTTGTTCTTGATCTGGAGCATGTCCGTTTCTGTCCACCACCCGTCTGACTTCATCGGCAGGGCTGACGGGTGGTTGTCCTGGAGGGCCAGGCACCTATGCACAAATGAACATATAGTTTTGCAATCAATAAATAATAAAATAAATCATCACAAAATCAAAAGCCTACATTGTTTAATATCATATTTACTTTGCTGTACTCGCGCACACGCGTTCCTGGTCGCTTCTGCGAGTTCTGTCAGGAAGTCGCCTTCATTACTACCAACCAACAGAAAATCACTACAGTTCAATGGGGAACGATGGTAGAGATACCTTTACCAGAGTTTCCTATTACACTCCCTTCACATTTTACCTGCCACGACCCTTAGAGGAGTGGCTGGTACAAATAAGAAAACTGCTGCACTCCCTTCACACGTGAGTCAGTACATCCTGGAGCCAACATCAACAAGAGCAATCAAAAAAGGAAACAAAACGATCCTGTACATATTGGCACTCCCTTCACAGAGAAGTGCTTACTCTTCTTCTCTATGTTCAGTAAGACATATATCAGCACTGGGGCTCAGCTCACAAGTTGTCACTGGGCTCCACCCACTCAGAGAATGGAAATAAGATTTATAATAAATTTCCCAAACAAAAGCAACTTAGCAACCACAAAAATTTGTTCACAATGTCACAGGTCCAGGCCCGTGGACTGCATCTCCTCTTGGCGCTGTTGGCGATGTCCATGCGCGTACTCATCGCCGCCAAGCACAGGGCCATTGCAGCTCCGCTCGTTGTCTCAATAATACTCCAGCAGGGCTCACTTGAGGCACTGCACCTCAAAGACACCGGCCACGCTGCATGTAGGCGTCCACCGCTCAACTCCCATACAGCCATACTCGCTCTTGACCACAGGCGCCTTGTGTCGCTCTCGTGGCCACGGCCAAGCGCTTGTCACAGGTAGTGGCAAGCTCGCTCTCACACCAGCTGCTCCTTCGTACCCCCAGCGCCAATACCCCAGGTCTCACTGCGAGCATTGTGGAACAGGGCAACATACTGCAGCGCTCTCTGCACCTGCGCATCCACCAGCAAGTACATCTCGTCGTCCGTCAAGGCCTCAGCTTGATGACTCCCACTCACGCTGGCGCTGATGTTGATCGCTTCCCAAATTTTGCGTTGTGTCGACGGCCACGATGGGTTCTCCTCTTGTCTCGTAGTCGTGGGGTGCGGCCTTCGCGACAGTCCTTGATTAGGGTCTCATACTTCTCCTTCCACTGATCTCGCTCTTGCCGTAGGCGCTCTTCTGTCTGCTTGTGATCGTCGCGCTCTTGTCGTAATCGCTCTTCCGTCTTCGTCTGATCCTTCAGCGCTGCTTGCAGATCGTCTCTCTCGCAGCGATATCTCTCCATCCTCTCGTATGTACTTTCCGCCATAGTCACCTGCGCAGGAAGGCCAAATTACACACTCTTCTTACCATGTTATAACTACGCTGATGCGTAGTCTTTGTTGGGCTCATATTCTGATCTTCGGATTTGACAATCCCAAATCTGTTGGTTTCCGACCTTGAGTACTTATCATACTTTTCAAACTTTGTCCTTGCTTTCAACCGTAACTCTGTCTCACCTTCCAACATCATATCCATAACTCGTATTTTCAAAACTCCACTTCATTTTGCATAAGTCGCCGTAAACGTCCCCTCCAGCTCCCTGAACCCCGATGACCTCCATACAAGCACTAACACATCTTGTTCTTGATCTGGAGCATGTCCGTTTCTGTCCACCACCCGTCTGACTTCATCGGCAGGGCTGACGGGTGGTTGCCCTGGAGGGCCATGCACCTATGCACAAATGAACATATAGTTTTGCAATCAATAAATAATAAAATAAATCATCACAAAATCAAAAGCCTACATTGTTTAATATCATATTTACTTTGCTGTACTCGCGCACACGCGTTCCTGGTCGCTTCTGCGAGTTCTGTCAGGAAGTCGCCTTCATTACTACCAACCAACAGAAAATCACTACAGTTCAATGGGGAACGATGGTAGAGATACCTTTACCAGAGTTTCCTATTACACTCCCTTCACATTTTACCTGCCACGACCCTTAGAGGAGTGGCTGGTACAAATAAGAAAACTGCTGCACTCCCTTCACACGGGAGTCAGTACATCCTGGAGCCAACATTAACAAGAGCAATCAAAAAAGGAAACAAAACGATCCTGAACATATTGGCACTCCATTCACAGAGAAGTGCTTACTCTTCTTCTCTATGTTCAGTAAGACATATATCAGCACTGGGGCTCAGCTCACAAGTTGTCACTGGGCTCCACCCACTCAGAGAATGGAAATAAAATTTAAAATAAATAATCACAAAATCAAAAGCCTACATTGTTTAATATCATATTTACTTTGCTGTACTCGCGCACACGCGTTCCTGGTCGCTTCTGCGAGTTCTGTCAGGAAGTCGCCTTCATTACTACCAACCAACAGAAAATCACTACAGTTCAATGGGGAACGATGGTAGAGATACCTTTACCAGAGTTTCCTATTACAGTAATACACCTGGACGTAGACATATAAATTACAAGAAGCTATACGGAAAATCAATCACAATTGAGAATGAAATGCAACATGTGGGGTCAAGCTGGAAATTCAACCCCTGCCCAAGCTGTCTATTGATAGGCTTGTCTTCGTCATCCAAAGAGAGGATATACCACGTTACTCGACGGAAGCGTTACATCTCGCTACCTAGTGCAATGGATGCATAGCGGTACCTGTTTGATGCAATGGGTTTCTTGGCCTGCATTACATGGACAGAGAAAGCGAGGCAGCATCAGTAATGACTAACTGTTGATTAGTTTAGCGGGTGGAAGGTGTCTCAAAGTGTGTGGGGGGGTGGCAGTCACGATGAGTAGACATCATCTGACCCGGATCTGATCTTTCTTATCTCGGCCATGGGGATTGATCCGTCTGGGGGTATGGGGATTTATACTAATCCTTCAACCAAAAAAACGTTGAAAGATATAGTCCGTCATTACCAACCTTTTACTCATACTTTCTGGCTATCTCTAAACCAAAGCTGAAACATCAGAAACCTATCATGGCTAGAAATCATATACAAAAGAATCAATATTCCATCACGGCAGCATAAAGCAATATGCATCGCGATCCTATTGGGTTGCATACAGCATTATGTACCACGATCCTTAGAAGGACATAGTCCACAGGAATCTAATGAGATATGAAGCTAGAAGGAATATTGATTTGTGTAGAAATGTCCTGAATGACTTAAATTACCAAAGCAAATAATTTGCACGAAGAAGTGAAAATGTAGAAGTGTGTTCATCATGTAAATTCAGAGAAAGAAGATGTATGGGTTGTGACAAGGTGCTAAAGATGACAAATCCAATGAATTGTATGTGTGCATGTAGGGTTGGGTTCAGGGGTAGGGGTGGGTTGGTCCCCCAGGGTTGGTTGGAAACGAAGTAGGTAAATAATAAGTGAAAAAGTTGAAAGGTCGGATCTTTCATGGAACGCCGTTCAGCTCTAGTGCGAGCCAACGGATATAGAAAGATCTCCTTGAATTATGCCCTAGATATTTTGATGTATTCCTGCAGGTTTTGTAGTTGAAGACCCAAACCAAAGCAGCAAGTAGAGCAAGGACAGGATGTGGATCGAATCAATGATTGGTTTTGGAATCCAGTGTAACACAGAAGGGCTGCAGATAGACAAAGCAGGTATATACACATAGATTCAATCACAAATGGACAATACAAAAGATTTTATAAGAAAATTGGTCTGACTCTTGCCTCAGAGATTGCATTAGGCACTTCATGTGCACTCTTTTGGGTGAAATGGTGCTGGTTAGGAATCTGGGGCATAGATGTCAGGACCACACAGAAAATGACTTGGCCAAGCAACTGAATTCAGAAACAGTTACAAAGTAGGACCACAATAAGTGGTAGAAACAATTGAGTATAGGGGTCTTGGGGTGGGAGACCACTAGGCTTAACCTCCAAGGCCTAAAGCATGCAATGCCTGTTTTATTTCGGTATATCCTCCATGAAGGAAGGTACCTCCGCTCAGTTGAGTGGTAGGGGTGAACTTCATGGGGGGCTAGGGTCACAACCCTAGTTACTTTGAGAAAGTGTACTTTAGGCAACAAAAGAGAGATAAAAACACTTAAGTTTGTCTTAGCATCAACAAAAGGGTTTTAAGGGGGGCTTGGCCTGGATCAAGCCCTCCAAGAAAGACATGGCAGTGACTTTTTCTTACTCCCCCCTGGAGTACTAGTTAGCTAAGCTAGTAGGACCAAGGAGAAAGGCTCAAATATTCCCAACATTACCTCAGAAAATGCATTAAACTTACCAAAAACATTCTCAAAAGTTCATAGAAGCCTATCACACTGTAGGTACCCTTGAAAAACAGTGTAATGTACCGTGAATGATGTCCCTTCGAAGGGGCATTCTTCAAAAGTCGCCGGCGTGCGACGAAAACTTTTGGAAAAGGTTTGGGGGTAGTGGGGTTTGAACCCAGGACTTCCTCCCTAGAGCACATGTGCTTGCCCACTAGGGTACAGTCGAACGCTCTAATGCGGACGGCTATCGCTGTATAAACAGCGTTTTAGTATATGTCCTGACCACAGGCCAGGGCGGAGCAATACTCCCAATGGAGGACACAAACCTCCAGGAGGTGGAAAAAATAGAAAATGTAACCAGCAGGGGGTGATTCCTGCGGTTTAGCGGAAGGGGTTGCGATTTAACAAGTGAAATCGTTAAAAATCGACGAAACCACGCCGGAAATCGTCATTTTTACACATATCTCAAAGTCGCAGACAAGCGCAAAGGAAGCGGACTCCAAGAGAAGGGTTGCGCAAGCGTAAACGGCTTTTGGAAAAGAAGGTATGAGCCGTAGTTTTTAAACTTCTAAAGGAAATTTTTGCACAGTTGCATCAAAACTTTTATAAACTTCAGAGTCAAGTATTCAAATTCAGCCCACACCACAGAGCAGGTCAACAACCCATCTCTCAGATATGTCAGTGTCACCTCACACTCACGCATTGCGTTTGTGTTGGTTGTTTCGTTAAAACGTTAGGGTTGTCAACGCTGTGCTCGTTGGGGGGTCGGGTGTTCTTCTCTCGTGCTCTGCACAGGTAGAAACAGGAATGAAAGGTATGCGATGCGAATGGAGCGCGCAGCGCGCACGTAGGGTTAGAATATGCGCCGTGCTCGCGATGCATGTGCCTAATTGAGGCATTCACACGCTGTGACGCTTTCCCTGACCCCAAATTCACCCTTGTTTTCTTCTTCACAGGTAAGTAAAGAAAGCGTTTGTTCGTGTGTGGCCGTGGCGTTAAAGTAGGGTTGCTTAAAACGCTTAGGCTTGTTTTGTGTTCGTTTGAATTCGGCATTCACACGATGCATGGTGAGTAAGGTTGGTTAGCCCGGGAGCAGCTCACCTCCTGGTTGAGTCAGTGGTTCAGCCTCCCTTCCCTGCGTGCACATGATCCATTAAAGGGTAGGCCACGCGAATTGCGCACGGTAAACCTTGTTTAGGTTACCCAGAGGCTCCTCGGTACGTTCTGTAAGAGAACCTGAGGAGTCTCTTAAAGCTTGCTTGCTTGACAGGGGAGCTGATCCGTCAGCGTGTTTGCGGACAGTGTATTATAGGTCACACGGAGAAGGGTATAATACCTGGAGTGTGGCTTGGTTCCTCCGCCGCAAACACCCCTTCATTTGCCTCTGTTGTACAGGTGGGAGAGGTTAAGGGTGATTGGTGCACGCAGCAGCTGCCTTCGGCGGCCATCCATTTTTCTGCCCCAGCAAAACAGGGGCGCTGATCACAAATCAAATGACTGTGCCTCAGCCAGGACTGGCGAGGGCAGTCCGACTTCAACGACATCTGCGCTGTGCACGCAACGAGAGCACCCCTTCCCTCCAAGCCCTGGCAGGGGAAACGCGTTCTGGCGTCCCTTGTTAGGCCACAGCTGCTTAGGAGCGCTGTGTTCTCTTGTACTCTTCACAGGAGGGCCACTAGGGCCTGAGACTTCCTCGACAGCAGCCCCAAGTAGCGTGTGTAGGGGTTAGGGTCAGCAGGCCTGGCAGGAGTGGAGTGCAAGTGATGAGTGCTCACCCTGCCTTCGAAGGCCGGTGCTGGCGTTAGTGAGTGTAGTGTAGTGGTGTCTCCTGTCCCGCGTGCTTTTCCTCGTGGGCAGGGGAGTGCGTTAGCTTTTGGCCTGTAGCAAAAATGGGCGTTTTGTATGCCCTTAGCACACTTGGCCACCCCTCCCCTCTAGTAGGTAGGGCTTTTGCCGTCTTACCCCAAGGATAGGCGCCAGCACAGAAATTGGGCGCCATAGGAGTGGTAATAGTACCTCATTAGGACCTTCGGTCCGACGTCAGCGAAGCCCTGTCTCCGGGAGCCACGCTGGGGAGTGAAGTGAGACACATACAGACATACGTAGCACACTTAGGGGTATGGTAAACCCTGTAAGGAAGGGTAGAACCCCATGGGTTTGGACCAGTCAGGGGTCCTAACTGTGGGCTCGCTTGTCCCCAAGGAGGGAAGACACACCTTGCCTCATAACACCTTGCTTGTCATTTCCCCCTGGTGTAGTAAGCCACCGTTCTTCGTTGGCTCTCCAAGGTCATTACATTAGGGCAGTACCCATGCAACACATGGTCAACAAGGCACACACTCGCTGGGTGGCTGCGATTATGATAAGCGGCCACCTGGCTCACGCTGGAAACCATAGGCATGGGTCTGCAGGGCACTGACACAGGGAGATTAGTTTCGCTTCTTACGCTGGGACATAGTCTCAGCACGGGTCAGGAGCTGCCCCTCGTTGTTCTCAACGAGGTAAGTGCGGAAGATGGGGTTGATACTCCCATCTGGTTGTATGAAGGCTGACATAGGTTCCCAGGTCGCCTCAGACAACCCATAGCCATCCCACAGGGTAAGGAATTTCCAGCCCTGTTTATACTCGTGGCGAGCAATACCTGCAACCACGTAGTAACCATCGTCTGCCATCTCATCGGCAGTCATCTCTTCGAGTTCGTCTGCCTCCTCTGGACTGGCAGCGTTCTCTAGGTCTATACGTTCAATCTCACTGTCGCTGAGGCGCCACTCATCCCAAGACAAGTCGTCAGGGGAGTGATAGTGCCTCAACTGCTTAGGTGCACACAGCAGTTCACCACCTAGACGTGGACTGCACCTGACATGGATCCGGGATCCATCTATCCTGATGATACGATAGGGTCCAAAGTAAGGGTCCTGTAGGCAGTTACGTGGCCAGGAGGGTAGGCGTGAATGGTGTACCAAAACAAGGTCACCAACCTTGAAGCTGGCAGGTCGCCGTAGGCGGTTCCGTCGGCTCTGTTCACGGTCACGAATGTGCCTCAGGTTAGTACCAGCCTGGTTAGCCAGAGACTGCTTGTGTTCCAGCCAATCTCCCACAGGGCTCTTGAAGTCCTCGGGAAAGGGGGTTTTGAAGAATCAAGCAGGTCGTCCTCCATGGAACAGTTCGTGGGGGGTGAAACCCGTAGAAGAGCTCCGCTGTGAGTTCATGGACAGCACTGCCCAGGGCACTAGGCGTACCCAGTCCTTGGTGCGCTCCTGTTTCATCAGGATTCTTAAGTTTTGCTCCACCACACGGTTCTGTCTCTCACAGAGAGGGTTAGACGTGTGGGTATAGGGCACACCTGTGGTTACCTCCACGTTGAGGGCATTTAGCACTCGTTTGTACCACCCAGTGTCACTGCGGATGCGTACATCCTCATCAGAGTGCACCTGCTTAGGTGCTCCATAGGGTTCGAACCATTGTTCGACCAACATTTTCACAGTCTGCTCACCTGTGATTTTCTTATTGCAAGGGAACACACGGGTGAAGCGAGATAGACCACAGGTGACCACGAGGCAACTATCATAGCCGCCAAAGCGTGGTAGGCCGTGGATGTAATCCACGTAGAGAAGAGAGTTAGCACAATAGGGTATGGGTAAGCTGGAGATCAGGCCCCTATCCCTACTGTCGCTCTGCTTGCTGGCATGACAGCCACAAGCATCCACAATGGTCTGCATACGCGACCTCAGTTCAGTCAGGGTTAGACCAGAGTAGAATCACTCACGGAAGAAGTCCACTGAGCGATTAGCGCCAGTGTGACCAGAACTGAGATGGGACCACTGTAGGCACCCATCCAGTCGTGCCTCAGGCACCACAATTCGGTCCTTGCAGAAGAGGTACTGATTGTTTTTATACCACTGGTGCCCGTCAATGACACGGGGCTCGAGACCAGTGCTGAGGGTTTGGAGAATTTCTTCATACTCTGACTGATAGTCGGTTAGACTCCAACCCTCCAGGATTCCAGCAGTGCGCATGGACAGGTCTAGCTGGACATCCATACGCTGGAAAGCCTCTTTGGCGAGCGCCTCAGAGCTCTCACCAATAAGCGCATCGAAGTTGTTGCGCGATATATAGTCAGACAGTTCATTCTTAATCCCGGGGATATGATGCACTGTCAGCCTGAGCTGGCTCAGGTAAGTCCACCACCGTTTTAGCTTTGCTTTTTCTGGTGGTGGGCCCTTCTGAAAAGACTTCACAGGCTCCTGGTCACACAGCCAGACAATAGGGTTAGATCCCAGGAGTCGGGATTGTGACGATAGAACCAACATACCGGCCAGGAGTTCCTGGTCATAGGTGCTGTAGTTGGAACGCGCTTGGTTCCATTTCCAATTCCAGTGTTTCCCCGAGTGGCACCAGTCGCCACTCACTGGTAGGATAGTCATGTTTCAACGAACCATCACGGTTCAGTCCAGTAGTACGATAATGGCAGTGGGTTAGTTCAGCGGGGTTAAGCTCCTGCCATTGATAGATCGTACCTCCCCCCCCCTACATCACTGGCATCAGTGATCAGGACTATCTCGCCCTCAGGGCGGGGTACTCCCAGGCAGTTGGAGGAGGCAATCTTCTTCTTCAACTCCTGGAAACACTCTTCTTCTCTGGAGGTCCACCTCCAGGGAGTAGTTTTCTTGATCAGGTCAGTGAGGGGTGCAGAGGAGTACGTAAAATTGTGGATGTGACGCCGATAGAAATTGCAGGCGCCCACAAAACTCCTTACATCGTGTAGACCCTTCTTAGGGTCATCGCGAATCTGCATGTCCTGTAGGGGCTGCATCTTAGACGGGGCTGGTTTCCACCAGCCATACCCCACGTCGAAACCCAAATACTCCATCTCCTCTTTCATAAACTCGCATTTTTCGAGTTTGATTCGGAGATGGTTTTCTTGACAGACGATGAAAAATTCACGGAGGAGAAGGAGGTGGTCCTCTTTGGAATTAGTACCCAAACTCACGTCGTCAATGTGAGCCTCCATTTCTGCACCCCGAGAAATCAACTCTTGTACTAGAGGCCTGCGCCTCAGTATGTACAAAATTTTGTTCATAAGCTCCTGGAAGAGCGCTGGGGCATTAGCCACCCCGAAAGGCATAACCTTCCACTTGAAGACACGACCCTTAGGGGTTATAAAGACCAGCAGCTCCTGAGCTGCGGCGGTTATGTCAACCTGCCAGAAACCCGAGCGTTTGTCCATTTTGGTCTTATACCTGCATTTGGCAATACGCTCCAGGGTGTTTTCCATGTTAGGAATACTCCCTGAGTGGTTCTGGGTTTTCTTGTTGACCTCACCATAGTCTACAACCAGACGTAGGGCAGTCGACCCTGGTTTGGCAACAAGGAAACAGGGACTGCAGTGATGGGGATAGTCTCCGTGTTTATACTCTTCAACGAGGCCAGCATCAATGCATTCTTGGATCTGGCACTCGATTTCTTCAACCTGTTCCTGTGGAGCGGGATAGGGACGACGCCTCACTCGCGTCTTTTCAAATTCTGGTTTCAATTTCAGGTCCATCTGGACCAGTTTTTTACAAGAAAGGGGAGGTGGCAAGGCGCCGAACACCTCCTCATAGGTTATCAGCAGTTTCTTCAGGCGGGGGTCAAGGTTAAGACTCTCGAGTTTCTGAAGGAAATCCTCCTCAGCATGGAGGTTGCTTTTTCCATGTTCTTTCTTTTTCTGCCGATCAGCAGTTTCGGCAGGCACAGTACCATCGTCCCACTCAGGGGAACATTGCTGCCCATAGTGTAGAGAATACACTAGAGGTATCTCTGGATCAGGCAGCGTATAGGACTCATCGTCCTCCTCAGACCAGATGGAGGATTTCCAGGTCTGTCTGAGGTATTGCAGCCGCTCTTGGCGCTCAATACCTTCGGCCTTCAGGTACAACAGCCGCCGGAGTTCTTGAGTGTCATGCTCAGACAATGGCATGTTATTAGCAGCAGGCCGCGCCAGAGCATCAGCACTCCGGGCCACGGGTTCACCTGTGTGCACAGGCTGCATGTGTAGCACTGGCTTCCCAACCGGGGAAGCGGGTTCAGAGGTTGACTCTAGATCTACCTCCTCTAGCAACAGCTGGGCTAGGAAAGCACTGTGTTTTAGGTCAACACAGCTGGGATCAACAGAGGGAATAGTGCTGGCGATCTCAGACAGTTGGTCGTCAGCATCCTCTTTTACAGCTGCAGGTTCCAGATAGTCATCGGGAGACTCACACCCTGTAAGTGTGGCAGATAGGCCCTCAGGAGATCGATTTTTGAGATCATAAAGGGTCAGGCCACGATTTTCGGCCATGACCTCTTTCAGTAGCACCTGGTCTAGGTCACAAAGGGGTACAGGATTGAGAGATCCATCGACGATGGACAGGAAACTGGCCCACTCAGGGGCCTGCATAGCTGTGTCTGAGTCCTCAGGCACATAGATGGGGCCGTCGGGGAGTTGCACTCTTCCCACGGTCATTCGATCTAGCATACGGCGCCAGTAAGCATGCTCACCAGAGCAACCCCAGTCAGGGGTGCACATAACAACCCTTCCTCCCTCATAAGCGATTTTGGTTAGAACCTTCGCGAGCAGGGAGAAGGGAGGGTTAGCGTACGCTAGGCCCATTGCTTTCCAGAAGAAACGGGAAGCATTGTTCATTTGTTTCGAGCAGTACAACTGCATGATGTGCTGTTGTTGGCTCGCAAATAATTCCACCTGGATCTCATCCAGGTTTACCTGAAGGGCCGCCAGTCCCTTTTCAAGAACGTGACGGGCCAGTTGGTAGTTTTCAGTACGATAGTTCGTCTTGGCTGCGTAGCGCAGCCCAGACTCTTTTCGTCCTGACAGCTCCAAAGGAACGGAGAATAGCCCACTGCCAAAGTCGCAGTGCAAAGAATAGGGACGCTGTAGGGACAGCATTTTTACCTGGGGGTTTCTTCGTAGAAAGTCAGTGCCAATGACGATGTCAAAGGCGTCAGTGTCCAACACTCTGCAGTGTTGGGTCACGGTTTCGTCGCCCAGACATATGGTCACATCGACCCCCCCCAAGGAATGGATGGTACGCCCATCCCCTACTCTTATGGCCACGGTCTTAGTTTTCCTGTAAGTCTTAAGCAGGCACCCGGCCACTATGGAAAGTGTTGCATCGGTATCAAGCACCGCTCGAAAAACCTGATCCCCGATTTTCACGAGGATCCAGAAAACCAAGTCCTCCTCTTCGGAGCCGCCCCCCTTTCCTCATCAGGGAATTTCACATCCACCCCTGCAGCCATGAGGGACTTGGCCATCCAGGCCAAGCGCCTCTTCTTGGAATTATTCCCCTCAGGGGTAGCGTTATCCCCTTGGGGGCGTTTCTTGGGGTCACCTGCGGGAGCGGGTGTAGCTGCAGGAGTGGGTGTTGCAACGGGCGCTGATGAGCGCCTCTGGGGGTTAGGAGGTCCCGTTTTGCCACCCCCTTTGCCACCTCCTTTACCACCTTTATCCCCGTTCGGGGGATTTCTGGCGGGCGTCTGGGTCTTCTGGCGCTCCGCCTCCTGACGCTTGAGTTTGTCACTCTCGCGTTTCTTGATGTGGCATTCGTCCTCGTAGTGACGACGTTTGCCACAGTAACCACAGGTGATGGTACACCTGAAATGGTCCTGATGGGTCACCTGTTTCCCATCTTTGGTATGCTGACGACGTTTCATCTGCAGCATACAGCCACTGCGGAGATCGCAGTCAGAGGCATGACAAGGTCCCCCCTTGTCATTGACAGGTGGGCAGTAGAACAGGGGGGGAGTGCCTGCATCAGGTTGAACCTCGTTTATGGCACGTAGGTTGCCCCTCCCTTTACCACCTCCCTGGTTGGTGTTAGTGGGAATTTTATGCCCCTTCCCTTCGCCACGTTCGGGGGTAGGGGTACCACCTCGTCCCAAATGCTTCTTGAGGAATTTCTCCATGTGGGAGTCATTCTCTCTCTCAAGAGCTAGCTCAATCAAGAGATCCACAAGTTCATGGTACGAGTGGGTCCTGCTCTTCCTCTCAGAGGTGGAGCGGCAATCATCCCACGTACGCTGGGGGATCTTACTCATGAGCCACAGGTGGGGCTCAGTGGCTCCGTAGGAGCCCACGTTCATCCTCGAAAACAAGTACTCCAAGTCGCACACATACTCAGAAATTCGGGCAGCGGATGGAAACTCCGGGAGCATAGGTAGCTCCTCGATCTGTGTGCGTACGCTGAGGTCAGTCTCATAGACTGGGAATGTTTTCTCTAACCTCAGGAGTACCTCTGCCCAGGTAGAACAGGTTTTCACAATCTGTTTGACCTGTTTTTGCAAAAGTTTCTTTTTGCATGAGCGTTTTAGCAGTGAACATTTGGTGGCCACATCCACATGGGATTGGCCAGTCAACAAAAGGAACTCTGCAAATTCTTCTGCCCATTCAGGCAGATTTTTGGGGTCGAACACCGGCAGTTCCAGCTGGATGTTCGCCTGGGCAATTGGTCTGCCCGTCTTCCCACCCCCCGGAGTTAGGCCTGAAGGCGACACGCCGGCAAGAGGGGCCAGGGCTGACAGCCCTGTTCTCTCACTCTCTGTGACAGGCACGTCTTGTAGATCAGCCATAGGCACAGTCCTGGCACGGGGGTGAAAGGGGCTGGGGCAGGTGACCTTAGGCAACAGCCTTGAGACCCTTGATCTCTTGAGATCTTCGGCCAGGGTACTCAGTCCTGGAGAGAGAGAGGGCAACTCTGGCTTGGGTAAGGGTTCTGCAATACCCAGTTTCGCCTTAATGGCCTCCGATAGGGCCGTCACATCTGGATCTTCTGATCCAGACAGGAGTTTGGCCAACAGCTCGGCCGTATGATCCAGGGCACCGTAGGTTGGCCTTGGATGATGTTGTTCTTCGACTCGAGTCGGGCCCACTTCGGGAGCCCTTGGGGTTAGACAACATGGTCTTGGATACTCAGGTCTTAGTCGTCTTGGCAGGGATGCAGTGGACGGAGGACCAGAGTGTGCGTAGGACCCTAGGTCTGTACGTGGTCTGGATCCATGTACAGCCAATGGCTCCTCTCCATCTTCCCCACGAATCGATTTATAGTACTCCTCATGTAGGATGTACTCATCCATCTTCTTCCTCAGCTCCTCATACTCCTCAGGTCCTTCAATGGCAGTTGAGGATGAAGCTGGACAATTGGATCTTGATATTGAGGCAGCTACACGTCTGTGGAGGTGACTGTAGCTGTCTCCAACGTGTGCTGCTAAGGCCTCGATGGTAAGGCCTTTATTTTCTTCCGCCCTTCTGCGTTCTGGATCTCCTTGGGACCCAGATGCGCCACTGACATGATGTGGAGCTCGGTATGGTGGTTCACTCATTGGGTGGGCCATGCTGCCCATTTGCACTTGGACAGTTCGGATGGGCCAGGTCCTGACGCTTGGCGTGGACATGATGAACTTGTTGTTGAGCTTTTGTGCTGCACTTCTTCTCAGGGTCGGTTCAAAAGGTCGGAAGGGACTGCCTCTGCTACCAGAAAGATGTCCTTGAATTATGCCCTAGATATTTTGATGTATTCCTGCAGGTTTTGTAGTTGAAAACCCAAACCAAAGCAGCAAGTAGAGCAAGGATAGGATGTGGATCGAATCAATGATTGGTTTTGGAATCCAGTGTAACACAGAAGGGCTGCAGATAGACAAAGCAGGTATATACACATAGATTCAATCACAAATGGACAATACAAAAGATTTTATAAGAAAATTGGTCTGACTCTTGCCTCAGAGATTGCATTAGGCACTTCATGTGCACTCTTTTGGACGAAATGGTGCTGGTTAGGAATGTGGGGCATAGATGTCAGGACCACACAGAAAATGACTTGGCCAAGCAACTGAATTCAGAAACAGTTACAAAGTAGGACCACAATAAGTGGTAGAAACAATTGAGTATAGGGGTCTTGGGGTGGGAGACCACTAGGCTTAACCTCCAAGGCCTAAAGCATGAAATGCCTGTTTTATTTCGGTATATCCTCCTTGAAGGAAGGTACCTCCGCTCAGTTGAGTGGTAGGGGTGAACTTCATGGGGGGCTAGGGTCACAACCCTAGTTACTTTGAGAAAGTGTACTTTAGGCAACAAAAGAGAGATAAAAACACTTAAGTTTGTCTTAGCATCAACAAAAGGGTTTTAAGGGGGGCTTGGCCTGGATCAAGCCCTCCAAGAAAGACATGGCAGTGACTTTTTCTTACTGATATCCTACACGACTGGAGGGTCGCCACTGCCTCATACGCGAAATGTATCATTGTCAAGTTGCTTCAGACAAGTAGAAGTAGTAAATCCCCGAAAAATGCTATCGTAGTTAAAGTGTGTTCTGTACCTTACCCGAAGACCAATTACGGCGAGCCCCTTGCCCAGCAGATAGTTGTACAAAGCCATGCGTGCGGTGGCCTGTCTTCCTACATAAAGATTGAATTCCGCTCACCTGAATTGCAGGATTCAGGCTATCCTCTTGGAGCTTAACTCTGCCATCTATCTCTACCGCAAGAGAAGGGGTCTATCCCACTGCAGGGAAAGTACTTATCTACCCGCGCGAGGGTAGAAGCCGATTACTGTAGGCTTTCGATACCTTTCGATAATCCTTTTCAATGAGCCTACCGTAGTGCACCGCTGGTCTCGGTGGCTACCGAGGTAGGGCTCTTCACTAACACATCGCGGAATGCATTAGCCAAGTCACAAGCTAAGTGACCAAGCTTAAACCTGTTCACTCGTGTTACACAACAAAGACGTGGCGGGGTGAGACCAATGCCGGCTCCTGTAAGCGGACACTGACTATCTACACGAAGGAAATGACTTAGAAATTGGCTCGTAGGCAAAAATTTGATGGATGTGGTACTACAGCAATTCCTCAGAGTGTGATATCCAAATAGAACAAATGGAATAATCAAACGGTTCATGGTATGTGTTTGTGTGTGGGTTGTATGTGTGGTGTGCTGAGGGAGGGAATGTGTGAAAAATCCAAGTAAGTCTGTCATGGTGATGGTCTGGTCGGGGGGATAGAGACTGTGATACTGTAGACACACTCAATTGAGCACTCTCAAACCCGGTAATTGAGGCTGTACCAGGCGATCTAGCGAAAGGTAACGAAGCGGAACGTACCCGTAGTGGTTCGGTAACAAGTTTGAGAATGAATTAGCTCTTTAGACCAAATGACCTAGGTCAATGATCGCGAGGGTTGGAAATGAGATTCATTCCTCACACCTTGCATTAATCAACAAAAGTTGAGTGGATACGAATTGATTGTTCGTTGCTGCGATCCAAAACTCGGGGTCTATTGAGCAAAAGGTGCTCATAGAACTACGAAGGGCAGATCAATTACGGACCATATTGCATGTTGAGCGGTATGGGCAAAGCCTTGCAATAAGGAAGTAATGCAATAAGTATGAAATGCAAGATTTGCAAAGTGAAATGCAATGAATGAGTGACCTTTCTGAACGAAATGAATGAAATGCATTTCGAATGGAGAGTAGAATACGTCACTAGTCAAACGCTTGCCTTGACGGCCATGCAGTGAAGGATGAGATGCATGGTGGAGTGAAATGAGGACAAATCACTTCCTAGCTCAAATGCAATTGTGCTCAAATGAAATAGCTTGACAAATTCAGGCTTCCGGAAAGGGTCTCAGCACACGCATGAATGGCGGACCGTGACCAGAAGTCATGTAGTCTATGCAGAGTCTCAGCAACCCAAGAGAGGGCACGGACCGTGCTCAGAACTACATTGAACCATGTCGGACGGTAGGGTGAAGAGATGATAATCAGTCCAATGGCGTTGCACGCTAACATTCCGGCCTGCACCTACTGGAATGGTTACCTCTATTACAGTACCAGCGCCTTGCGGCACTTCTCTTGACCACCCTGCCCTACAGGGGGAGGACCAGAGACATGCTTACGCAACCGTTAGCATTAGGGTAATACCACAAAATCAATGCACCTCCTACGCTAGTTAGCTAGCTGGCTAGCTAGAGTAAGTAAGTAAGAGTAAGTAAGTTTTGCAAGGTTCTTCCGCAACCAGTTACCACCACCAACCTCTCTCATCGGAGGATGGTCACAAGGACCCCGAGAGAGGTCAATGCCAATGGTTTGGTCGAGTGCGGTCTTTTAATGTTTCACTTGGGTGCTCCTGCATTGAGTCTTCTTTCCGCCTTCCGCTCACACCCATCAATCACCTCCCTACTCCCTGGTGGCAACAAGCCCCACGCCTTCTTTCTCCCCATGACAACGGGCCAGCCGAACTGAGCCACTCAGCCTGGGGAGTCGAAGGGAAAGGCTTAGACGGTGAATGTGGCGGATGCAAACGGTCTGTTAATGGTTGTGGCCATGTTTGTCTTGCGGCCCAAAAAGAAACAACAAAAATGTTTCACTATTTATTGTGTGTCTAAGTAATCTCTAAGGTATCTACCTTTCTACCTAGGCTAAGCCTAGTCAGAATGAATCAAAACTGATGCAAACAATCACAAACTGCAATATCATACAATGATTCAAGGTTAGAAAACCAAAGATTCGCGAGTGGTTTACCAAAACAATGATGTCAAAAACCTGTTTTCCTTGAAAAATGCCCACCTTGTGCACCATTTTTCTGAACTGAATTGCTGAGAGGTCAGAAAAGGAATTTCTGCACTGTGTATGGCATGTCCTCAGGTTTTCGAAACACATTTGATGTTGCCCCAACTCATCATAGGTTCAGAGCAGAAGAAGTTGGGGGGAGACACATGAATCTCACATGCAACACATGCTGAAAAACCATCAAAAAAGCATAAAGAAAACGAACCTTTTCACGGTCATCCCATTTTCAATAAAATCCAACCGTGATATATCTGCAGACTAGACACCATTACCTTTCCAAAACAGCTTTAATGACTGTTCAACTCACCACAGGCTCTGAGAAAGGTCTTTTTCTTGTAGCATCATGACCAACAAGTGTGAAAACATGCTCTCATGCACGAAGTTGACCACCATGGGAAAAATCCATTCTTGACCATAGAAATTCAAAGTTAACATGTTTTCAAAGCTTCATGCTCCAGTGTTTGTAAAACACCTTGGTTCGGGTTCGAACTCACTGTGGTCCCAGAGAGATGATTAAACATCCAAAACCATTTTGCATGTTTTTTGACCAAGTGGTTTGTGTGGTAATTTTTTGCATTCTTACCATAGCCATTCCCATTTTCTGAAAATGAAAGTGACTCAGGATTCGAAAGCACGTACTTCAGTGTTGTTTAGAAAAAAAATATTGAACCTCAAATCTTTTTTCTCCAGGAGATATGAAAAAAGCACAAAAGGCACTTTTGAGGGGTTTTTGGGATGTGGTTCATGGGTGACGTTGTTGGGGATGTGAAAAATAGAAGCAAAATTGATTTCAAGAAAGTGAAGTGGGGGACAGAAGGGTATCACTGTCTACTTTCGAAAAATACTTGGTCCAGATTTTTTCAGCGCAGTGGCGCGAAGATATGCGTAAAACACCAAATGTCATTTTGGGGTGTTTTAGAGGGTTGAGCAAAAAGTGATTCATGGGTCATCTTGAAAAAATCACAGAAAATAGCCCTTGAGCAGTTAAAACAAACTGAAAAGCGTATTTTGACGTCAATGCTCTCTAGTTTACGATAGCGCTTTAGTTGACGCAATTGGACGCACTGGTGCGAAGGTACACGCGAAATGGTGTGGGCCATTTTCGACATTTTTGGCCTTTTGATAGATCACAGAGAGGGAAGAAATCATGAAGAAATCACGGCTTTTGGGCTCCAAGGAGGGTGCACAGTGACTGGGGTGGGGATTTATAGTCACCGACCGTCGCGTTTGCCCCTTTCCTTGACATAGGGTCAACCAGAGGAACCGTAAGCAAGGAGAAGTAAAGCCTTGAGAAGCAAAACAACAAGCATGCAAAATGTAGCAAACAAAAGACACACAATCAATGGCTCTAGGCGTCAAAGAGCCTAAAGACCGCCTCTGGAATCTCGCTCGCAGCGCTCCTGCAGCACGTCGTCGTCGTAGAAGTCGTTGTCGTCGTCGCTGAAGCGCTGGGAAGTCGCCTTGTGTAGTCCAAGTTCACCACTTTTTTGAAACTTGTTGTTAAGTTAAAATCCTTCAAAATCTTCACCAAACTCATTGAAATAAAGGCTCTAGGCGTCTTTTTGAAGTCTGCTGCAGCCTCTGGCGTCGCTCGTCGTCGCTTCAGCACGCCTGGAGCTGCGCTCTTCCAGTTTCGAATTGATTTGAAGCTTCTTTTTGAGGTACAAGGAAGTATACCTTCAAGACTTGAAAGTTTCTGGAACGTTTCAAAAAATTCAAGCAAGGAACTCACTTTACTTCAACAGCGTACACTGGCCCAGGTAGGTAGGTAGGTAGGTGCACTCGGTCGTGGAGAGGCGCCCCTTGGTTCCCCCTGGCGTCGCCCCTGTGACGAACAGGAAGAGGCTCCGCGCGTGAAGAGGGGAGGCGGCTTACATCCCGCTAGACCTGACTGTTGGCCCCCAACAAAGCGGCCCCGGGCAACACCGGGAGGGCTGATCGCCGCCAGCGTGACGTGCTTGTCTTGCCGGGAGGGTGTGCCTCCGTGCTTGCGCACGTCCCCTCCTTTGGGCGGAACCCTAGAGGTTCACCGGACTTCCAAGGCATGCATGCACGTTCTTGGTACTAGGGTTCCGAGGCGCTTGGGTGTCGCACGCTCCGCCTCGAGTCCCAAAGCAGCGCAGGCCTTAGGATGCAGCCTTACCCCCGGTCTCCGGATCTTGTTTCCGCCGGGTCACCTGCATGGCACGGGCTGCCTCAGTGCCCGGGCTATGGGCACTGGGTTTCCAACTGTTGTGCGGCGTTTGTGTTTGGGTCCGGGTTGCGGTTTGGTGTGGGTTTTGTTAACTCCGCCAGTCCTGGCTGGGGTCTTGGGTGGGTGTGTTTGGGCACGGTTTGTGGTGTTGTCCCTCTTTTGCCGGCTGTTTGTGGTGTTTGTGGTTGGGCTTAGGTTTTGGCCTGCTTATGGGACGTGTGTGGTTTTGTGCGCGCTCCGCTTGCTGCCCGCCGTTTCCGGTTCCGGTGTGCGGTGTGGGCGTGCGTGCTGGGCCCGGGTCTCGGCTGTGCCCCGCCCTTCTTGGCTGGGTTGTCGGGGTGTGTTTTTTGCGCTTTTTCTTTCTTGGTTTGGCTTTGTGGTGTCGGTTGCTGGGTGTTTCTGTCCCGGGCCTTGTGGTCCCTGTCCCCCCATCCCCTTTCTTTCGGGCTGGGCTGCTGGCTGCTTTTTTTTTTCGTGGTGTGTGTCTGCATGTTTCGGTGTCCCTTTTCCTGGTGGGCCGCTGTTCCTGGCTTGGTGTTGCCGGTTTTGGCTGGGTGGTCCCCCTGTGCCTCTTTGGGGGTCCTGTCTTCAGTGCCTTCTGGGTGGGGGGTTTGGCCGCCTCTTGTGGTGTTGGCGGGCGGTTTGGTGGCTGTGGGCTGTTTTCCCGCCCCCCCCCCCCTCCTCCCCCTGTTTTTTTTTGGGGGGGGGGCCTGCCTGTTCCTCCCTCTGCCTTCCCTGGGCTGGCGCACGCACTGGCCCGCATTCAGTGTGGTCTTCCGGGCTGCTGTTGGCGGTTGCGTTCTGTTTGGCCGTGTTCTGGCCCCATGCGTCGGGCGTACACTGGCCCAGCTGCTGCTCGTCGTCCTCGTCCTCGTCGACCTGCTGGAACAGTAAGAAAAAGTGCTTTTCCAATTCTTTAGGGTATTCTTTAGTTGTATTAGAGGTGCTCTAAGCACTCATGCATTTTTATCTTAGTATTGGCCTAACCAAAATGGGTGATAACACATTTTGACCTATGGAACCAAACACTAAATCAGGATGTTGTGTGGACCCCTTGATCCCCAAGCTATAGGCACTAAAACATCTTTTCCTGGGTGACTGAGGCACTGATATACTGAAGGCAGAGCCTATGAATTTATCTATGTTTTCTCATGAATTCTTAGCTATCCTAGTGGTATGCACCCTAGGGGGCTGGGGCACCTCTTTTTCAGAGGTCCTGGGTTCAATACCCAGTCAGCCTAGCTAAGTAGGATTATCCCATGTGACATGGCAGTGACCTCAGCGCCACAAGCCATGCCACCTCAGCACCTATGGGACCCAAAAACAAAGAGTGCACATCTCAAGATGGTACTATGGATGAGAGTGAGCCCTTGGGGCAGTTTTCCAATCAGGTTTTCTCAAACATGTAAAATATTTCATCCTGAGTTGCAATGTATGCTAATTGCTGTGGTCTATTGTTGATAGTTGTCTTTATCTAACTCTTTGTGACTGCAGCCCTTCATGCTTTGATCCTGTTTATCTTCTACTTGCTTATCTCTGGCTTGTGTTATCCTGGATTGGTTGTATTTCAACAAAAAAACATTTTCCTCATTAAAGACAAGCAGCAGGAACCCTACACCAGCAGCAAGCAGCAGAAGAGGCACAACAAAAACACAGTGTTGAAATCACTATGAAAATTTCTGGTAGCAACATGCAGACAGTCTCTGCATACCGGCAGCAACCCCGTGCCGTACCTCCAGTGCGCCGAGATCTGTCATAAGCAAGAAGGGCGAATATGGACACAAAGAAGGAGGACACCAACGTGAGGACGGCGCCCGAGGCACCAGCAAGGCCAGCACCTGGTGAACCTGGACCTGGAGCTAGCGCTGAACCTTCAGTGCCCTTACATGGGCCAGTGGACGTGGTTGATGACTCGCTGGAGGGACTCCAGTCGGCCTTCCGGGCCCTCTCAGTCAAGGAGGTGGACACCAACCCTGTGAAGAGAAAGAGGGAGAGTGAGAAGGACGCAGGAGAAAGCATGGCAGATGAAGGAGTAGACCACGAGCACGACCCGACGAGTGGGTCTACCTTCGAGGGCGCACCAAGCGCCTCTGGCCCCCACGCATCACCCTCTCCTACAACCACCACACTCCCAACTCCAGACCCAGCCGCTGCAACATCCGCACCCATAGACACCCCGCCTATGGCTGAGGACACAGGCTTTACTGGTATGCCTACCTACCCTGCCTATAGTGTGGACCCATCTACCACTGCGTTTCCAGAGGCAACTACTGCCAGTGAGCCAGTGGCCTCCAGTTCTGCGCCGCGATGGTATGCGGCTGACTATCACCATCCTCTACCTGCTACGGGAGCCTATGTGGATGTTCCTGGGTTTGCAACCCTGAGTGGGCTGAGGAGAGGCCCTGAGTCATGCGGGAGCAGGAGTAGAGGATCTGGGAGATCCTCCAACAGGTCCGTGACGCGGTCGGAGATAAAAGAGGCTGTCCGAGGAGCCACCTCCGAACTTGTGGGTGATCTCACCCAAGAGATTCGGGCTAAACTAGAGCCCCTGATTCCGCCCCAAGCGTCACCTACCATCGTGGGAGTATCACCCCATCGACTACAGGCTAATCACTTGGTGGCAGGGTTGACAAACACCCTGGGGAGCTTGAGGAGCCGACCGATGCCGACACCTGCAGCGATACCGAGAAGCCCTTTCGTACCGAGAACGGCCCAGCCACCCTACAGGAACGCGACGAATTCTACGAGAGCCGAGCTGGACCGGCTGGGGCTGACAGCCCTGAGTGCAGTGGTTGACGTGGAGCCCTACGGCTCTAGTGACCTAGGCCGAGACCCCTCTGATGATGAGCGGCCGTTCATGACTTCTGCTTCGCCCTGGGAGGACGACGACCCTGAGGACCCTGAGAACCCGAGTGGGTGGAAGAAGAAGAAGAAGAGGAAGGCCAGGCGCCCTGAGGGACGCAGGTCTCAGGAGGCCAAGGCCATTGCCACCTCCAAGATCGTGGTGAACTTGCCTGACTTCACAGGCAAGGATCTCAGCGAGTTCGCTGAGAATTTTGGCCGGTTCCTCCGAATGACGGGCCAAACCCATGCTAGTGGGCGGGTCAAGTGCGATCTGCTCCTGCAGTGCTGCAAGACCAAGTACCTGGAGAAGCAGGTCAAGCAGATCGTGACTAAGTCCGCCACCTTTGCCGACGTGTTGGTTGCCTTGGAGAGGCAGTACCCAACCTATGAAACCTGCGTCTCCATCAGAGCCGAGATCTAGAACCTGGCCGTGCTGCCCAACAACCCCAAACCTGGCAGGGTCTCTGAGCTACTGGCTGACCTGGATCACTGGGCTAGACGATTGACGCCCGGTTCCTACAGCAGTGACGACCTGCTTTTCTGGTTGGTGGCTGAGCTCCCTTGGGAGCTGTGGGACGAGTGCCGTTCAACGGCAGAGCGCAAGGCTAGAGCCCTCAACTATGAGGATTTGTGTGTGCTACTCCTAGAGCTGGCGCTGGAGAAAGAAAGCGACCAGCACCTGAACGCCTACCGACCTGGAGGGGGAGGCTCTGGAAGCCATGGCAAAGGGTACCAAGGACCCAGACCTGGACAGGGGACTACCCCCAAAAACGCCCGTATCATGGACAATGTCAAGGAGCTCTTCTGGTGTGATGCCAGAGATGAGCAGGGCCACCTGCAGCACGCCCCTGACTGCAAGCAGCGAGACTGCTTCGTAGTCCAAGGGAAGAAGCAGGAGACCAACACCGGCGCCAAGGCGAAGATGCCGGATCACTACAAGTGTACTATCAACTGTGCCTTCTGTGGGAAGAGGAAACACTACGAGGATGAGTGCTACCACAAGCAGCGCCTGTCCGTGAAGCTGAAGGGCGAGGATCCTGGCAAAGGCTCTGCCAAGGGCGGTGGCAAAGGCAACGGCAACGACTCCGGCCAGGGCAAGTCGAAAGGATGTGGAAAAGGACAAGACAAGAACCAAGGCGGACGAGGAGGAGGCGCTAACTGCCAGCCAGACAAGGACAACAAAAACCCGGACCAGAACGGAGGCAACCCCAACCCTAATCCAGCGGGGAACTCCGAGCCCTCTGGAGGGCAGCCTGGTCCCACCACATGCTCGCAAACTCAGGCCCAGCGAGAACAAGGGGCCAAGCGTGAGCATGAAGGTGGTGATGACGGCAACGCTAAGAAGAGAAGCCGTTTCATGAGGATGGCCCGCAAATTGCGGAACAAGGGGTTCGAGGTGACCTGTCCCGCGGAGTTCTGACGGGGACGCTCTGGTGGGGCCCTGGACCTGGTGATCTGGGTACGTATCTGACTAGGGGGACGTGAATACCTGGGGGTATTGGATACTGGAGCCACCCTATCTATAGTGGCCAAGAAAATTTTACCTTGTGGGAGCCTGAAGAACACCATGACCACCGCGGCTATACGAATAGAAAGATGTCCTTGATTAGCGCCCTATAGATTTTGATGAAATCCTGCAGGTTTTTGATGGTGAAATCCCAAAACCAAAGGAGCAAGTAGAGCAAGAACAGGATGTGGATTGAATCAATGAATAGTTTGAAATCCAGTATAACACAGAAGGGCTGCAGATAGACAAAGCAGGTTGAAATGCAAAGATTCAATCACAAATGGATAGTACAAAAGAGTTTATGTGAAAACTGGCATGACTCTAGCCTTCAAGTTAGCATCAAGCACTTCATGTGCACTCTGTTGGATGAAATGGAGCTGGTTAGGAATGTGGTGCAAAGGAGTTGGGCCAGACACAGATTATGACTTGGCCAAGCAACTGAATTCAGAAACAGTTAAAAAGTAGAACCACAATAAGTGGTAGAAACAATTGAGTATAGGGGTATTGGGGTGGGAGACCACTAGGTTTAACCTCCAAGGCCTAAAGCATGAGATGCCTGTTTTATTTCGGTATATCCTCCATGAAGGAAGATACCTCCGCTCAGTTGAGTGGTAGGGGTGAACTTCATGGGGGGCTAGGGTTATAACCCTAGTTACTTTGAGAACGTGTACTAAAAGCTTCAAAAGAGTGATAAAAATACTTACGTTAGTCTTAGCATCAACAAAAGGGTTTTAAGGGGGGCTTGGCCTGGATCAAGCCCTCCCAGAAAGACACGGCAGTGACTTTTTCTTACTCCCCCCTAGAGTACTAGTTAGCTAAGCTGGTAGGACCAAGGAAAAAGGCTCAAATATTCCCAACATTACCTCATAAAATGCACTAAACCTACCAAAAACATTCTCAAAAGTTCATAGAAGCTTGTCAGACTGTAGGTACCCTTGAAAAACAGTGTAATGTACCGTGAATGATGTCCCTTCGTTGGGGCATTCCTCAAAAGTTGCCAGCGTGCGACGAAAACGTTTGGTAAAAATTTCGGGGTCAAACAGGAAACGACAGGAAGCGACAGGAAGCGACAGAATAGCGACAGGAGGGCGGCAGCAAGCGACAGGAAGCGACAGGATAGCGACAGGAGGGCGGCAGGAAAGCGACAGGGGAGCGACAGGGGAGCGACAGGGGAGCGACAGGACAGCGACAGGGAAGCGACAGGCAAGCGACAGGGGAGCGACAGGGGGCTGAAAGTGCCAAAACAGCGACAGGGAGGCGACAGGGAGGCGACAGGATGGCGACAGGAGGGCGAGGTGGCCCGAATCTGATGAAAGGTATGCAATGTGAATGGAGTGCGCAGCGCGCACGAGGGTTAGAATATGCACTGTGCTCGCGATGCATGTGCCCAATTGAGGCATTCACATGCTGTGACGCTTTCCCTGTACCCCAATTCATCCCTGGTCTCCCTTCACAGGTAAGAAAAGAAAGTGGTTGCTTGTGTGTAGCCGTAGCGTTAAAGTAGGGTTGCTTAAAATGCTTAGGCTTGTTTATAACTCGCAATAGGGTTGTTTTGCGTTCGTTTCACTTCGGCATTCACACGATGCATGGTGAGTAAGGTAGGTAAGCCCAGGAAGAGCTCACCTCCTGGTTGAGTCAGTGTGGTCATGGTTCCGCCTCCCCTCCCTGCATGCGTGCACACGATGCATTAAAGGGATTTGACAGTAGGCCACGCGCGGTGCACGCGGTATGAACCCTTGTAGGTTACCCAGGGCTTCGCCCTACGTTCCATAAGGGAACGGGCGAAGTCCTTAAGCTTGCTTGCTTGCAACTGGGTTCAGGAACAGTGTATTATAGGGCACACTAAGAAGCGTATAATACGTGGAGTGTGTCTTGGTTCCTCAGTCTCGAACCCAGTTCATTGGCCTCTGTTGTACAGGTGGGAGAGGTTCAGAGTGATTGGTGCACGCAGCAGCTGCCCTCGGCGGCTATCCCATTTTTCTGCCCCAGCTAAACAGGGGCGCTGATCACACAATCAATTGACTGCGCCTCAGCCAGGAGTGGCATGGGCAGTTCGACTCCATCAACATCCGCGCTGCTCACGCAACAAGAGCACCCCTTCCCTCCAAGCCCCAGCAGGGAAACGTGTTGTGACGTCCCTGTTAGGCCACAGTTGCTTAGCAGCGCTGTGTTCTCTTGTCTTCTTCACAGGAGGGTCCCTAGGACCCGAGACTTCATTGACAGCAACACCAGGTAGCATGTGTAGGGGTTAGGGTCAGCAGTCCTGGCAGGAGTTGAGTGCAGGTGATGAGTGCTCACCCTGCCTTCGAAGGCCGGTGCTGGCATTAGTGAGTGTAGTGTAGTGGTGTCTCCTGTCCCGCGTGCTTTTCCTCGTCCCCAGGGGAGTGAGTTAGCTTTTGGCCCTTAGCAAAAATGGGCGTTTTCCATGCCCTTAGCACACTTGGCCACCCCTCCCCTCTAGTAGGTAGGGCTTTTGCCGTCTTCCCCCAAGGATAGGCGCCAGCACAGAAATTGGGCGCCATAGGAGTGGTAATAGTACCTGATTAGGACCTTCGGTCCGACGTCAGCGAAGCCCGGTCTCCGGGAGCCACGCCTGGGAGAGAAGTGTGACACACACAGACATACGTAGCACACATAGGGGTATGGTAAACCCTGTAAAGAAGGGTAGAACCCCATGGGTCTGGACCAGTCAGGGGTCCTAACTGTGGGCTTGCTTGTTCCCAAGGAGGGAAGGCACACCTTGCCTCATAACACCTTGCTTGTCATTCCCCCCTGGTGTAGTAAGCCACCGTTCTTCGTTGGCTCCCCATGGTCATTACATCAGGGCAGTCCCCATGCAACACATGGTCAACAAGGCATACACTCGCTGGGTGGCTGCAATGCTGATAAGCGGCCACCTGGTCCACGCTGGAAACCATAGACATGGGTCTGCAGGGCACAGACAGGGTCAATGCAGTGCTCAGTAAGCAGTAGTCTGTGAAAAACCAATGGCCTTTGGCCAGGGAGTGGTTGTCACGGGGGGCTAACGGTCCTGTCCTGCGATGCAATGCGGGGCAACTGTGACAACTGCTCTTACACCCATACACAGGCACGTCTGCAGAAGAGTGCTCACTGCACCTGTCAGTAGACTGACACAGGGAAATTAGGTTTTCTTTTTACGCTGGGACATAGTCTCAGCACGGGTTAGGAGCTGCCCCTCGTTGTTCTCAACGAGGTAGGTGCGGAAGATGGGGTTGATACTCCCGTCTGGTTGTATGAAGGCTGACATAGGTTCCCAGGTCGCCTCAGATAACCCATAGCCATCCCACAGGGTTAGGAATTTCCAGCCCTGTTTATACTCGTGGCGAGCAATACCTGCAACCACGTAGTAACCATCGACTGCCATCTCATCGGCAGTCATCTCTTCGAGTTCGTCTGCCTCCTCTGGACTGGCAGCGTTCTCTAGGTCTATACGCTTGACCTCACTGTCCCTGAGGCGCCACTCATCCCAAGACAAATCGTCAGGGGAGTGATAGTGCCTCAACTGTTTAGGTGCACACAGCAGTTCACCACCTAGACGTGGACTGCACCTGACATGGATCCTGGATCCATCTATCCTGATGATACGATAGGGTCCAAAATAAGGGTCCTGTAGGCAGTTACGTGGCCAGGAGGGTAGGCCTGAATGGTGAACCAAAACAAGGTCACCAACCTTGAAGCTGGCAGGTCGCCGTAGGCGGTTCCGTCGGCTCTGTTCACGGTCACGAATGTGCCTCAGGTTAGTACCAGGCTGGTTAGCCAGAGACTGCTTGTGTTCCAGCAAATCTCCGACAGGGCTCTTGAAGTCCTCAGGAAAGGGGGTTTTGAAGAACCAAGCAGGTCGTCCTCCATGGAACAGTTCGTGGGGGGTGAAACCCGTAGAGGAGCTCCGCTGTGAGTTCATGGTCAGCACTGCCCAGGGCATTAGGCGTACCCAGTCCTTGGTGCGCTCCTGTTTCATCAGGATTCTTAAGTTTTGCTCCACCACACGGTTCTGTCTCTCACAGAGAGGGTTAGACGTGTGGGTATAGGGCACACCTGTGGTTACCTCCACGTTGAGGGCATTTAGCACTCGTTTGTACCACCCAGTGTCACTGCGGATGCGTACATCCTCACCAGAGTGCACCTGCTTAGGTGCTCCATAGGGTTCGAACCATTGTTTGACCAACATTTTCACAGTCTGCTCACCTGTGATTTTCTTATTGCAAGGAAACACATGGGTGAAGCGAGATAGGCCACAGGTGACCACTAGGCAACTATCATAGCCGCCGAAGCTTGGTAGGCCATGGATGAAATCCACGTAGAGAAGAGAGTTAGCACACTAGGGTATGGGTAAGCTGGAGATCAGGCCCCTATCCCTACTGTCGCTCAGCTTGCTGGCATGACAGCCACAAGCATCCACAATGGTCTGCATACGCGACCTGAGTTCAGTCAGGGTTAGACTAGAGTAGAAACACTCACGGAAGAAGTCCACTGAGCGATTAGCGCCAGTGTGACCAGAACTGAGATGGGACCACTGTAGGCACCCATCCAGTCGTGCCTCAGGCACCGCAATTCGGTCCTCGTAGAAGAGGTACTGATTGTTTTTATACCACTGGTGCCCGTCAATGACACGGGGTTCGAGTCCAGTGCTGAGGGTTTGGAGAATTTCTTTATATTCTGACTGATAGTCGGTTAGACTCCAACCCTCCAGGATTCCAGCAGTGCGCATGGACAGGTCAAGCTGGACATCCATACGCTGGAAAGCCTCTCTGGCGAGCGCCTCAGAGCTCTCACCTATAAGCACATCGAAGTTGTTGCGCGATATATAGTCAGACAGTTTATTCTTTATTCCGGGGATATGATGCACTGTCAGCCTGAACTGGCTCAGGTAAGTCCACCACCGCTTTAGCTTTGCTTTCTCTGGTGGTGGGCCCTTCTGAAAAGACTTCAGAGGTTCCTGGTCACACACCCATACAATAGGGTTAGATCCCAGGAGTCGGGATTGTGACGAAAGCACCAACGTACCGGCCAGGAGTTCCTGGTCATAGGTGCTGTAATTGGAACGCGCTTGGTTCCATTTCCAATTCCAGTGTCCCAGTGGCACCAGTCGCCACTCCCTGGTAGGATAGTCATGTTTCAACGAACCATCACGGTTCAGTCCACTAGTACGATAATGGCAGTGGGTTAGTTCAGCGGGGTCAAGCTCCTGCCATTGGTAGATCGTACCCCCCCCCCTACATCACTGGCATCAGTGATCAGGACTATCTCGCCCTTAGGGCGGGGTACTCCGGGGCAGTTGGAGGAGGCAATCTTCTTCTTCAACTCCTGGAAACACTCTTCCTCTCTGGCGGTCCACCTCCAGGGAGTAGGTTTCTTGATTAGGTCAGTGAGGGCAGCAGAGGAGTAAGTAAAATTGTGGATGTGACGCCGATAGAAATTACAGGCGCCCACAAAACTCCTTACGTCGTGTACCCTTGCCGAGGGTGAGGAAGCGCCAACCCTGGCGATAGCGGTGGTGTAGGACAGACTTCACCAGGTAGAAGCCCTCCTTAGCCATCTCCTCGGCGTTCATGTCGGGGAGTTTCCCTTCAACTTCCATAGGGCTGGCAGCCCCTTGTAGGTCTAGGGCGGCGATTTCCTCGTCGTTCAGCTCCCACTCCTCCCCACAGAGGTCTTCAGGATCATAGTAGCGCTTCAGCTGTTGAGCAGCGCACACCAGGGTCCCCCCTAGACAGGGAGAACACCGCACGGTGATACGGTGTCCATCCACTGATAGAATCTTGTACGGCCCGAAGTATGGGTCATCGCTGGTAGAGCGTGGCCAGGCGGGTAGTCGACTGTGGTGCACCAGCACCCAGTCCCCCTCTTGGTAGGTGGCCGGTACTCGGTGCTTGTTCTTCTTGTTCCACTGACGCTCCCTCACTCTCTGGAGCATAGCCTTGGCCTTGTCCACCTTCGCTTGTTGCTCTTGGACCCATTCACCCGCAGAAGAATGGGTGTCCTCTGGATAGGGGGCATGTAGGAACCACACCAGGCGCCCTAGGAATAGCTCATGGGGCGAGTAGCCAGTAGCTGAACTCTCTTGGGAGTTCATCATCAAGGATATGACGGGGAGTAGTCTCACCCAGTCTCTGGTGTGTTCAGTTTTGCACCATATCCTTACATTCTCCTTGAGGACACGGATCTGTCGCTGACATAGGGGGTTGCTCGTGTGCGAGTAGGGGATCCCCGTAGACACCTGGACATTGATGGATTTCTCGACCCTCTTGTACCAACCGGTATCTGAGCGTACTCGTACGTCCTCATCGGAGTTGATCTCCTTGGGCGCCCCATAGACACAAAACCACTCCTCCAGGAGTATCCTGATAGTCTCCTCCCCGGTAATGTGCTCCGTACATGGGAACACCCTGGTAAACCTGGTCAACCCACAGGTTACCACGAGGGCGAAGTCATAGCCCCCGAACTTCGGCATCTCCGTGTAGTCCACGTATAGAACACTGTTCGCACAGTGAGGGATGGGCAGGGTCGAGTAGAGACCTCTGTCCCTGATATCCCCTGGTTTACAGGACCTGCGCGGGCACTTGTCCACGATAGGCTGGAGGGTTTTCCGCAGTTGGTCGTCAGTCCACGTAGTGTGGAACCACTGCTTGAACAGCCTCAGGGTACGGTCAGCACCCACATGACCGCTGGACTCATAAGTCCACTTCAGCAGCGCTGGGACTCTGTCACTAGGCACCACGATGCGGTCCTCGTGCCAGAGGTAGCTCTTGTCCCTCTTCCACTGATCTTGGTTGACCAGGAGGGGTTCAAGGCGTTTCTCCAGGCGCTTGTATATATCCCCAAACTCCTTCAGGTACTCCGATTGTTGGAGTCCATCCAGGGGGCGTATCATCGTCATGTTGAGGTCCAAGTGGACGTCCATACGGCTGGACGCCTCCTTAGCCAGCGCTTCAGACCGGGCACCAATCAGGGCGTCGAAGTTGTTGCGGCTGATGTAGTCTGCACACTCGTTCTTTACTCCCTGGATATGGTGTACCGTCAGCCGTAGTTGACTGAGGTAGGTCCACCAGCGTCGTAGCTTGGCCTTCTCAGGTGGGGGGCCCTTCTGGAAACTGCGGACCGGTTCTTGGTCGCACAGCCAGACCACAGGGTTACTCCCCAACAGTCGTGCTTGTGAGGATGGCACTAGCATACCCGCGAGCAATTCCTGCTCATAAGTGGAGTAGTTCCCCCTGGCCTGGTTCCATTTCCAGTTCCAGTGGCCCAGAGGTACTAGGACTCACTTGTCGTCAGGGGAGCTGTGCTTGAGGGTTCCATCTCGGTTGAGACCTTCCGTGCCCCATTGGGAAATGGCCGACTTGAACTCCTCCTTCTCTAGTGCTTGCCATTGGAACAACGTTCCACCACCGCCCACCTTGCTGGCGTCGGTCACCAGGATAATCTCCCCTTGTGCCCTAGGCACGCCCAAGCACTTAGCGTTGGCTACCTTGTCTTTGAGCTCGTCAAACGCTTGTTGCTCTTGTGGGCCCCAGCGCCAAGTAGTACTCTTCTTGATCAAGTTTGTCAGAATGGCGCTGGTATAGGGGAAGTTTTTGATATGGCGTCGATAGAAGTTGCACGCCCCAATGAAACTGCGTACATCATGAGGTCCTTTCTTGGGGTCTTCGTGTCGTACCTTAGCATCCATCAGGGGTTTGGCCTTAGAGGCCGCTGGGGTCCACCACCCATAGCCAACGTCAAACCCCAGGTACGGCATGGTCTCCTGCATGAACTCACACTTCTCCAGCTTGAGTTGTGGGTGGTTCTCCTGGCAGACCGCAAAGAACTCACCCAAGAGGATTAGGTGGTCCTCCTGGGTATTGGTCCCGAGGCATACATCATCGATGTCAGCTTCCATCTGGGCCCCACGGGATATAAGCTCCTGAACCTTAGGTCTCCTTCGTAGGATGGACAAGATCTTGTTCATCAGCTCTTGGAGTAGAGCGGGTGCGTTGGCCGCGCCAAATGGCATGACCTTCCACTTGAACACCCTCCTCTGAAGGCTGATGAAGGCCAGTAGCTCCTGAGCGTTGGGCGTCAGGTCCACCTGCCAGAATCCGCTCCTCTTGTCCATCTTGGTCTTGTAGCGACAGGAGGCTATCTTCTCCAGGGTAGACTCCATATTGGGAATGGACCCTGAGTGGTTCAACGTTTTCTTTTTCAGCTCTCCGTAGTCAACTACCAGCGGTTTGGCTGCAGACCCAGGTTTAGCCACCAGGAAACAGGGGCTGCAGTGTAGGGGGTAGTCCCCGTCCTTGTACTCCAGGACTAGGCCAGCGTCGATACATTCTTGTATCTGTCGCTCAATCTCGTCGGCCTGCTCTTTAGGAGCTGGATAGGGTCTCCTCCGTATCTTGTGACCCACGAACTCGAGTTTCAGGTTGAGGTCCATCTGTACCAGCTTGTCACATGAAGCTGGAGGGGGTAGTTCTCCGAACACCTCCAGATAGGTCCTTATAAGCTTCTGCACCCGCGGGTTAAATAGCTTGATATTGTCCTCCAGGTCCTCGTCAGAGTGGAGGTTGCTTGCCCCCTGAGTAATAGACGTCGGGAAGTGATCCTCCACCGACTCTTCGCCCTTGGTAGTGTCCTTCAACCCTTGATAGGCATATAGGAGGTCTTGTTCAACCATCTCCGATGGACGATGGCAACATAGGCACGCTCGAGGGTGTTCACATACACATTTCTCCGAGAGGTCGTCCTCCTCTGGGGTCCTCACATGGGCGCCCCACACGCTCTTCCTGAGCTTAAGATCTACCTCCCTTTGCCAGGTGGTGATCTTCTGTTCGAGGTCCTCCTTCAATTGGGATAGATCTCCCATACATCCTTGCTTCAGTGGCCATGAGCTGCGGGTAGGCTTAGCGTAGCATAGCTTTTTTGCCACCAACTTCCTCTTGGAGTCCACATACTCCCTTAGCCTGGATCGAGGGTCCAGCTCTTCGTCCACGGGGTCTTCCACCCTCATGGAGAGTAGGGGTTTCAGTGGGACGACATACTCGACGTTCTCCACTTCCTCCACACAGGTCTGTCGAAGAAGGAGTCGTGCTCAGTTTCGTCATCTGAGTGGATGGAGCTAGGTAGCTCGGATAGTCCACACTCAGAGACTCCATCATGAACAGGTACCTGGCAGGGAGAGTTGGGGGCGTTGGTGTCAGTCACGACGTACTCATCTCCTCCCGGTATAGTCTCAATAGCATCTTGAGGTCGTAGTCGATCCTTCAAGTCACCCAAGGCGAGTCCATCGCTTTCTCGTTGTATAGCCTGGACCAGAGTCGGGTCCAGATCCTTCCAGGGGATGGAGGTAAGACCTCCGTCCACCACGCTGAGCATACTCCCCCATCTGGGTTTCCCAATAGGCGTCTTACGCCCCAGAGGCACGTAGATGGCCTCATCAGGTAACCGAACAGAGCTGATAGTCAGCCTGTCCAGCAGGTTTCGCCAGTACTCGTTGCCCCCATGGGCTCCCCAATCGGGGGAACACAGGACCATACAGGAACGTTCCAAGGCCACCTTGGTCAGGACCTTCCCCAGTTCACTGAACCGGAGGTTCCCGTAGGCCATCCCGAAAGAGGGCCAGTAAAATTTGTAGCTGCAGTTCTTCCCCTTGCTGCAGTAAAGGTCCAGTACATGCTGCTTGTCGCTGGCGAACAACTGCACACTCAGGTCTTCTCTAGAGTAACCCAACTCCTTCAGACCTTGGTATAGGACTTCCCCCAATAGTTGATAGTCCTCAGTTTTGGAGGCCGCCATCATGTTCGAAGGCTCCTCCTTCGATAGCCTCAGGTAGCTCGAGGTATGTTCCGACTGCTCGAGTGGCACAGACTCTCTGCCACTGCCGTGGTCCACGTAGAGGAGATAGGGCGCTTGCAGCGTCAGGGATTTTATCTGGGAGTGCTGCACAAAGAAGTCAGTCCCCAATACAAAGTCGAAGGCCTCAGTGTCCATCACATAGAACCGATGGGCGATAGTCCGGGAGCCCATAGGTACCTCCACTTCACAGTCCCCGCAGCTGTGCACCACATGTCCATCCCCCATTCGTATAGCCGCGGTGGTCATGGTGTTCTTCAGGCTCCCACAAGGTAAAGCTTTCTTGGCCACTATAGATATGGTGGCTCCAGTATGCAATACCCCCAGGTATTCACGTCCCCCTAGTGGGATAGGTACCCAAAACACCAGGTCCTGGGTGCCACCGGAGCGTCCCCGTCAGAACTCCGCTGGACAGGTCACCTCGAACCCCTTGTTCCGCAGCTTGCGGGCCATCCTCATGAAACGGCTTCTCTTCTTAGCGTTGCCGTCATCACCACCTTCGTGCTCCCGCTTGGCCCCTTGTTCTTCCTGGGCCTGTGTCTGTGAGCGTGTGGTAGGACCAGACTGCCCTCCAGAGGGCTCGGAGTTCCCCGCTGGATTAGGGTTGGGGTTGCCTCCGTTCTTGTCCGTGTTCTTGTTGTCCTTTTCTGGCTGGTGGTTAGCGCCTCCTCCTCGTCCACCTTGACTCTTGTCTTGCCCTTGTCGACGTCCTTTCGTCTTGCTCTTGCCGGAGTCGTTGCCTTTGCCTTTGCCTCCACCTTTGCAAGAGCCTTTGCCAGGATCCTCACCCTTCAGCTTCGCCGACAGGCGCTGCTTGTGGTAGCACTCATCCTCGTAGTGCTTCCTCTTCCCACAGAAGGCACAGGTGATTGTACACCTGTAGTGATCCGGCAGCTTCCCCTTGGCGCCGGTGTTCTTCTCCTGCTGCTTCCCTTGGACTACGAAGCAGTCTCGCTGCTCGCAGTCAGGGGCGTGCTGCAGGTGGCCCTGCTCGTCTCTGGCATCACACCAGAAGAGCTCCTTGACGTTTTCCATGATACGGGCGTGGGCGTCTTTGGTGGTAATCCCCTGCCCGGGTCTGGATCCTTGGTACCCTTTGCCATGGCTTCCAGAGCCTCCACCTCCAGGACGGTAGTTGTTCAGGTGCTGGTCGCTTTCTTTCTCCAGCGCCAGCTCCGGGAGTAGCACACATAGATCCTCGTAGCGGAGGGATCTAGCCTTGCGCTCTGCCGTTGAACGGCACTCGTCCCACAGCTCTCGATGGAGCTTAGCCACCAACCAGAAAAGCAGGTCGTCGCTGCTGTAGGAACCGGGCGTCAATCGTCCAGCCCAGTGATCCAGGTCAGCCAACAGCTTAGAGACCCTGCCAGGTTTGAGATTGTTGGGCAGCACGGCCGGGTTCTGGATCTCGGCCCTGATGGAGAGGTCGGTTTCATAGGTCGGGTACTGCCTCTCCAAGGCAACCAACACATCGGCAAAGGTGGCGAAATTAGTTACGATCTGTCTGACCTGCTGATCCAGGTACTTGGTCTTGCAGCACTGCAGGAGCAGATCGCACTTGACCCGTCCACTAGCGTGGGTTTGGCCGGTCAATCGGAGAAACCGGCCAAAATTCTCAGCGAACTCGCTGAGGTCCTTGCCTGTGAACTCAGGCAGGTTCACCACGATCTTGGAGGTGGCAATGGCCTTGGCCTCCTGAGACCTGCGTCCCTCAGGGCGTCGGGTCTTCCTCTTCTTCTTCTTCTTCTTCCCACTTGGGTTCTCGGGGTCCTCCGGGTCGTCGTCCTCCGAGGGCGAAGCAGAAGTCATCGACGGCGGCTCATCATCGAAGGGGTCTCCGCCTAGATCACTAGAGCCATAGGGCTCCACGTCAACCATTGCCCTCAAGGCTGTCAGCCCAAGCCGGTCCAGCTCGACTCTCGTAGAATTCGTCACGTGGCTGTAGGGCGGCTGGGCCGTTCTCGGTAGGAAAGGGCTTCTCGGTATCGCTGCATGGGTCGGCATCGGTCGGCTCCTCAGGCTCCCCAGGGTGTTTGTCAGCCCTGCCACCAGGTGGTTGGCCTGTACTCCATGGGGTGACACTCCCACAGCGGTAGGTGACGCTTGGAGCGGTATCATCAGGGGCTCCAGTTTATCTCAAATCTCTTGAGTGGGGTCGCCCACAATTTTAGAGGTAGCTCCTCGGAGCACCTCGTTGATCTCCGACCTCGTCAGGGACCTGTTGGAGGATCTCCCCGATCCTCTACTTCTTCCTCCAAGAGACTCAGGTCCTCTCGTCAACCCACTCAAGGTTGCATACCCAGGAACATCCACATAGACTCCCGTAGCGGGTAGAGGATGGTGAGAGTCAGCCGCATACCATCGCGGCACAGAACTGGAGGTCACCGGCTCACTGGCAGTAGTTGCCTCAGTGAAAGCAGTGGTAGGTGGGTTCATACCATAGGCACGGTAGGTAGGCATACCAGTAAAGCCTGTGCCCTCAGCCATAGGCGGGTTGGTTATGGGTGTGGATGTTGCAGCGGCTTGGTCTGGAATTGGGAGTGTGGTGGTTATAGGAGAGGGTGATGCGTGGAACCCAGACGCGCTTGGTGCGCCCTCCAAGGTAGGATCATTCGTCGGGTCGTGCCCTTGGTCTGCTCCTTCGTCTGCTTCGTCTCCAGCATCCTTCTCTCTCTCTCTCTTTCTCTTCACAGGCTGGTTGTCCACCTCCTCGACCAAGAGGGCCCGGAAGGCCGACTGGAGTCCTCCCAACGAATCCTCCGCCACGTCCACTGGCCCATGTAAGGGCTCCGAAGGTACAGCGCTAGATCCAGGTCCAGGCTCACCAGGTGCTGGCATTGCTGGTGCCTCAGGCGCTGTCTTCACGTCGGTGTCCTCTTTCTTTGTATCCATCTTCGTTCGCCCTTCTGCTTATATATGACTGATCCCGGCGCACTGGTTGTACGGCACGGGGTTGCTGCCGGTGCGCAGAGACAGTCTGCCTCTTGCTACCAGAAAGTTTTAAAGTGATTTCAACACTGTATGTTTGTTGTACCTCTCCTGCTGCTTGCTGCTGGTGTAGGGTTTCCTGCTGCTTGTTTTTGATGAGGAAAATGTTTTATTTGCTGAAATACAACCAATCCAGGATAGCCCAAGCCAGAGATCAGCAAGTAGAAGAGAATCAGGATCGAAGCATGAAGGGCTGCAGTGGAAACAGTGAAAGATGTTAGAATATTCACAGAAACTGCAACTGAGGGCACATCGGATTGCATATTCACAAAGATAGCTGAAATGCTTTGGAAAAAGAGTTGGAAAACTGCCCCATGGTCACTCAATCTCCATAGTGCCATCTCAGGAGATGTGCACTCTTTGTTTTGGGTCCCATATGTGCTGAGGTGGCAGGGCATGTGGCGATGAGGTCACTGCCATGTCACATGGGATCTTCCTACTTAGCTAGGCTGACCGGGAGTTGAACCCAGGACCTCTCAAAAAGAGGTGCCCAGCCCCCTAGGGTGCATACCACTAAGACAGCTAATAATTCATGAGAAAGCAGAGATAAATTCATAGGCTCTGCCCTGGATATGTCAGTTCTCAGTCGACGCAGGAAAAGATGAATAGCCTCACAATGATAGGGGATTAAGGGGTCCACTCCATATCCTGATTTAGTGTTTGGTTCCATAGGTCAAAATGTGTTATCACCACTTTTGGTTGGGCCAATACTAAGATAGAAATGCCTGTGTGCTTAGAGCATCTCTAATACAACTAAAGTATACCCTAAAGCATTGGAAAAGCACTTTTTCTTACTTTTGCCTACCGGCTTGTGAGTGGGCACTGGCGGGTGCAGACGGGGGTGGGGCGGACTGGAGAGGCGGGGACGGTGACGACGGCGGGGGTTTTTGGGCTGAATGTGCTCACGGGTCGGGAGCAGCGGAGGGCGGAGTGGGTGGACGTGGCATGGCTTGCCATGCGCGTCCATGTGGGGAGGCAGCGGAAGATGGGGGTGGCTGACGTCATTGACGTCGAGGACGACGAACCCCCCCCCCACGCGCAAGCGCAAAGGGCGCCCCGAAGGGGACACAGGCCCCACCCCCCTTCCCAAAGCTCCGCGTACGGCCAGCCCGGCGGAGCAGGCAGTGCGGCTGGAGCAGGCGGAGCCCGTGGGGGGGCGGGGGCAGAGGGGGGTGGTGCAGGAGTGGGTGGACCAGCAGCGGGCGGTGGCGTGGGAGGCACGCGCGATCAGCGCGGAGGCCGCCAACAGCAACCTCGAGGCCCGTCTGTCCAGGGCCAACGAGGACAGGCGGGACTGCGAGTTGCGGTTGGCGGACGTCACCAAGGAGCGTGACCGGCTGGCCACCAAGGTGAAGACCCTTGAGCGCGACGTGGCGACGTTGCGCAAGGCAAAGCCAGCGGCACAGCCAGCAGAGGCAGTGGAGAGGGCTGAGGCTGCCGAGGCCCCCGCCCCCGCGAATGACAAGGGGGGGGCCAGTGTTGCCGATGTCGGGTACCTCCTGGCGGGCGCACAGGCCTGGCATGCCCAGGCCGAGGGATGCGCCGGCCAGATGTCGGCAGTGTCCACCGGGCTGCGGATGGCCATGATGGCCAGTGGCCAGCATGTCGATGTGGAGAGCGTGGCCCCCAACGCCCCCAAGGTGACTGCCTCAATCCAGGACATGCGCCGGCAGTAGCCCCCCCAACGCCTCACGTCGGCGGCCATGGACCCCTCCTTTGTGGAGGCGGTGGGGGAGCAGAGCTCCCAGGGCTCCGCTAGCCGGAGCTCTGCTCCAGGGGGGGGGGTGCGTAGCTGGCCCTTTACCCTCCGGACCACCTGTCCTTTCTAACCACCACGAATGTTATCCTGCCCCCCCCCCCCCCCAAGCATGGGCAGTTTGACCGATATGTGGGGCACTCCCCCCGCACTGTGCGAAATTTTCTGCAGCACTGTTTGTACGTTTTTTGGGGTACGGTATGCCCCCTGACCTGTTTGCGATATTTTCTGCGGAACTGTTTGTATTTTTTTTTGGGGTATGCTATGCCCCCTGACGTGTTACACTGCTGGCTGAGTGTCAGTCGGAATGACAACCACTGGACTGGGTGTGTGATAACCCATGTGCACCATCCTGCGCTTGCTTTGTGAGGGTCAACAAGGGCAGAAGGATGAGGCTTCGACAGAAATTCTGTGACAGTCATGTGAAATTCGTACGAAATTCGTACGAATTTCGTGCGAATTTCACATTTTCAGAATATTCACGCATTTCTATTCACGTGGAATTGGCACGAAATTCGTACGAAATTCGTACGAATTTCGTACCAGTTTCGTGCGAATTTATGTGAATTTCTTCAAATTGCATGCGAATCACAGTAGAGAGAGTTGTCTGCGGGAGGGGGATGGTAGAAACCTTGCGATCACTGCCTCCCCATTCAACAAGTCTTGTATCTCACACCATGCCACGGCCCAAGGAGCCATTCCATCTGCTAGCGGATCGTACACGACGGCGGCGCCTGCAAGAGCTCCAGGAGGTTGTTACCAAGGAGCTTGCAGCACCCTACACCGTCAAGTGCCTGCCCGACACGGGGCAAATAGTGCTTACCCCCGAAACAAGAGTTGTAGCCACCGTCCAGCCCGAGCCCACCCAGGAGGAGAGGTTGATTATGGCCGTTTGGAGGATCCGGTTATTGCACCTCTCTAGGACAGAGTCCCGGTACCTAGTGGGGAGCATGACGTACGGTGTGGTATGGGACCAGGTGAACGGCATCCTTTGGTAGCTAGCATTGCCGGAGTCCCGGGCATTCACCGCCTATACGGGAGACGACACGGCCATCAATGGTGCGGCCTGCTACCTACCAGACCGCATCGGCCACCTATTCAAGTGTCCACAACCCCCACCCTCGGCCATTTTGCAGCCCGGGGACCGACGGCCGCATTGGTTGCCTATTGCGGAGGACGGTACATCGAGGCATGAGGCCTCGTACGTCCATTGCACGCTTGGTGGCACCGCCAGCCCCAACCAACTATCTAGTTGGTGGCTACTAGGGGGCAGTGAAAAATGGGAGACCCTCTACGCGGCCTCCCAGGAAATTGATTTTGATGATGAGTTGTGCAAGGCCGCAACCGTAAGTTTTAAGGATACGGCAGGGAACGATAGGCAGTCCCTTTTTTTTCTGTGTGCAGATGGTAAAGCACAGGTGCTCATGGTGGGCTGCCAAAACTGGAAGGCAGAATCCCCTGGTGCCACTGTGTGTTGGGTCTGCATGCGTAACCGTGCTCTGTGCCTTGCTACCTTTGGCACAGCAAGTGCGATAGACGGCAACTGGGAACCAGCCGTTGCCATAAATGCCATAGATAGGACCATTACGAGTGATAGGCGAGTGCCTGATTATGGCCTCCATGGGGTCCTTCGTGTCCTGTTGTGTGCAGTCAACGGGATACGGGACCTAGTTGTACAATTGACAGGGAAGGCACCGGCCACTGTGGCACGCACCATGCTGCAACCGGTTCTAGATGAGGCACGGCTTGCTGCACAAACTTGCACCCGTGCCTTATTAAATAATGACAAGGCAAACAGCAAGGGGAAGGTGAGGATGGAGTGTGCTGCTGCCATCCATTTCATGCGGAATAGGGGTTGGGAGAAGATAATAGGCTGGGCTTTCCAAACATGTTTGGTGTGCGTGATCAAATAAAAGCAGTTCAGCGATTTGCTGACGGAGCGACCTCGGTTATTTTTAGAGAACGCGACATGGATGACATGATTTGGCAAATTGAGCGGTCAGAGGCTTTGCAGGCTATCAGTTGGGCGATAGGAAGGGCACGCTCAGATACTCGTGGGAAGACACTGTGGTTTAGTATAGCCAAACGCCTGGTAAAAGACCTCGAAAGATTTGGGAAGAATTCTGCGAAATCTTTTGTGACACTCTCAGAGTCAGAAGTGCTGCGGTTTGTAGAGTACGACATGACTGAAAATGTATTCCTCACTGTTGGTTCTCTTGTATTATGTCAGGGTGCGAGAGGAATCCCAATTGGGGGATTTCTCTCAGCACAAATTGCCGAGAGATGGGCTTGCTGGAAGGAGTTTACCAGCCTTTTTGGTGAAAATGTCCAGTCTGCCCAACGACTGCTTACCGACCTCTGTGCTGTTTTTTCACAGACACAGAGTATCCCTGTGCAGATTACACTTCCAGGGACAGTTGAGCTCATTCACCACTCCCCTGATGAAACAGTGCTAGCCCATGACATGTTTGTCTCCAAGACAGTGCACCTGGTTACTCCAGAGGCATTGTGCCAGTCAGGTTTCTCGGGGTGGTGGTCCCCTGCAGACAGAACCTTTGCCACCGCCGAAGTTGCAGGCCACCATATACGCTTCATACATACCCTCCCCTGGGATGGAGCGGAGGGAGGACAACTGCAGAGTATTGTGCGGCATTCAACACGGAAAGATCAGCGCGTGGTGATGCAATTTTTTCGAAACTTTGATGCGCTGAATGGAGTGGTGGGGGAGATCTTGTCTGCAGATGCTGAGGGTGTTGGTACAGGCCCCTCATCTCAGTCCAGACCAGTGGTCATCATGTCACGATATAGGGATAATATCTACTTTGCTATGGCGGGCATCTCCCCCTTTCTCGAGGCCCCCACCTTTTTTTTTGATTGAGCAATTGACTGCGGTGCTGGAAAACATCCCACTGAAGTGGGAGCCCCATGGGAATGTTACTACGTGGGGAGAAGCATCTATGCTTCTTGATCAGCATGCAGGAATTTTCAAACACAGTTTTGGTTTGCAAAGGAAAGGAGTGGTGCAAAAACTCAGTGACTGGGTCGCAAGGACGGTGACAGCAGAGTGAGAAAACTGGGTCGACACCCACTCACCCAATGCACGGATGGTATTGCGCTCCCTTCTACCCTCATTGCTGTATAAGTCTCTCCTCTATGCCTTGAACAAGCGAGATGTGGTATCAAATATGAGATCACTTCTGTGGGGCCTTGGTGTGAAAAAATATCCAGACCAGTGGTGCAGACCTGCCCTGCATCGTTTTTTTCGCAGATTCCGGCTTCACAGGGTGGTAGGTTTTAAGACTGTGATGTGTTGGTACCAGGAAGGACGACAGGTTCTCAGTGTATGACAGTTTTTTCCGCTGGATCTAACCCTATTGACATGGCATGCATGACATGGTTGAGGACAAGTGAGATTGTTTGTTTCACACAATCTGGTGATAGGGTGCAAGATACGAAAGACGGTGGACTAAGATGAGTAGAAGAACGTTGTTTCCCATACTTGATCTTCAGTCTATTGCAACTGATGAGTGTTTTGCTGCTTTGCTGCTCGCTGTAAAGCCCCCTTCTACTTGAACAACCTGTGATTCGGTCCGTGGTATCTACAAAAGCTACGGACGATTTCCCCGTTTACTTCAAGTTCACAAGATGCCATCAAATTTACGCCAAAAAAAGGACAAGAAGGAGAACAATTTAGAGACGGCGCTAAACCTCCTTACAAATGTACTCGGTACATCACAGGGCAACAAAGCGGACAGGCGAATCAAGAAGGACAATTTCGAGAGAATCGCTGGGAATCGGAAAACCCATGCTATTGGTGTTGGAAGGTGGGCCACCTTGCACGGTGGCACAAGCTGGATTGGTCAGACTCAACCTTGTTCACATGGAGTACAAAAAGAAAGGCATGGCATGTTGTACAAGCGATGCACGGTGCAGATAAATCTCCTAAAGCCATCATGGAAACACTGGAGGTGAAAGTGAACTTGAAAGCTCATGACAAAGGGAGAGACCGCCTAATCGCTATCGCCAAGGCTCATGCAGAACAACTCCGCGCGGGGAAACAAGCACCAGAAAGTGAAGCGGACAAAATCTGGAAGAAGAAGAAGAAGAGCAAGAAGGCCGACACAGACGCTTCAGCGGATCTACCAACTGGGGATGATGAGATTATCGATACTTCTGGACCCACAAAGGCGACCATCCCAGAGAACATCAAAGTCAAAATTGAGCCACAGGAGGACAATGACAAAAAACCAGCGAAGGGGTTTCACTTTTTCTCTGCAAGCTCCGGAACGTCCCTCCAAGACCTTCAACTAAGCAGTGAAATGGGCGCAATCCGTCTTAACGTCAAAGGCCTGGATTCCAGACTCACTAACACGGAGAATTCCCTGAAAGCTCTGTCTACGGATGTGAAATCGATGAAGGAGTCCATCCAGGAAGTGCGATATGATAACGCTGAAAATAAGACCGTGATGCATATGCTACTGGAAGGCCAAGGGTGGTCACGTGAAGAAATCCATAAGACGATGGCATCAGCACAAGAGAAAGCGAAGGCACGACTCGCTACGGAACCAATACCACCGCAAGAGCCTTCCTCCGAAAATATCTCACGGAGCATTCCACGCTCTGAAGCGTCAGCATCCAGCAAGCGATCGCTGCATGACATGGTACTCACAGAGGTGCAAGTGTCCCAACCACTGGACAAATGGTCTAAGGATGAACTCACTAGCGCGGCTGTGAAACACGGTGTCAATATCGATGTTTTTGCTACCTTCACCAAAGCAATGGTCATCTGTGCGCTGTCTCACACACTGCGGGAAGGACTATGGGCGATTATCCCAGACATGGGTGCGAACCAAGGGAAATTCTGCGCTGTCCCAATGAGAGTGTGCGAAGTGACAAAAAGCGGTGTCCTAAGATGGGGTACCGACATGCCGGCAAGACCAGATCCATGGATGGAGAAGGGTGAGAAGATCAACGTGGATGTCCCACTGGACCTGTGCCTTTCCAACATCTTCCTTCAGAAAGACGATGCGCTGGATAGAGCGAAGGTCCCAGCCGCCCGGAGAGGCCACAGATCAACCAGCCCGCTAATGTCACCATCCTCTGGACTACCTGCACTGGCTTCTGTACCATTCGTGAATGTCTGTTAATTGGCTGTTTGAAAAATTGCGTGAATTTCACGTGAATTTACCCAAATTTTCAGGTTTTTGGGGGAAAATGCCATATTCTTGGTTCATTCCAAGGGCTTTGAGGGGCCAAAATTCCTCCCCTAGCTTTGTTACGCATCATCCAATGAAAGTCCCGCCCCAAAACCATCCATCATGTCCGAACCGTGCCCACAACAAGAGGTGCCGGAAGCCAGCAAGCCTGTAGCCGATTCACGGCCGTGAATTCACGTGAATTCGTACGAAATTCGCACGAATTTCGTATGAATTTCGTACGAATTTCGTACGAATTTCACGTGAATTCACATGATTTTACACAAATGTTACCAGTGTGCACCCCCTGATTTGTCCTCACACCCCTAGTAAGCCCCCCAGCATGCACCCCGGTCACAGGCAACAATGGTCTGGGTTCGTAAGGTGATCTCATGTTCGTCTCTTGCGGCACCCAAACCGCCGCTGTAGAGTCTGAAGGTGCTGCATGTCGGTTAGAAGCCGTCTTCTTGTGCAGCTTGCATACGTTTGTACACTTATGGGCCTTGCCCATGTTGAGCTCTTTTGGTCGCATCCCACCCATGCCACCAAAGGCTATCGTCAATGGTGTGGTTGTCCACGACCACTTGCACCCCTAGTCTCCCCCGGAGGAGGCTTAGGCCCCCGCTGTTGCGCAACATGCGCTTCAGCCTCCGGTGACTTCCCTCCATGGCAAAGCAGGAGAACTTTGACAAGATTCTCCACTTCTTTGCAAAATAATACATGTGGTCGATCCAAAGATGCGTCCACAGAAGTTTGCCCCACTGGAGCTCATTGTGGGCAGCGCCCATGGCTATGCTATGGTTCCGGAGCCGCCCCAAGTTGGCCCCGGAGAACCATGCGGAACGCCACGCGTATACACACATGCTTGCAAAATTCTCGCACCACATTTTGCACACCAACTCACAACTTTTGCCCCCTACTTGATGCTACCTCAGACTAGGCTGCTCTAGGCAAGCATCTATTATCTTCTCCCAACCCCTATTCCGCATGGAATGGATGGCAGCAGCACACTCCATCCTCACCTTCCCCTTGCTGTTTGCCTTGTCATTATTTCATGAGGCACGGGTGGAAGTTCGTGCAGCAAGCCGTGCCTCATCTGGAACCGGTTGCAGCATGGTGCGTGCCACAGTGGCCGGTGCCTTCCCTGTCAATTGTACAACTAGGTCCCGTATCCCGTTGACTGCACACAACAGGACACGAAGGACCCCATGGAGGCCATAATCAGGCACTCGCCTATCACTCGTAATGGTCCTATACATAGCATTTATGGCAACGGCTGGTTCCCAGTTGCCATCTATCGCACTTGCTGTGCCAAAGGTAGCAAGGCACAGAGCACGGTTACGCATGCAGACCCAACACACAGTGGCACCAGGGGATTCTGCCTTCCAGTTTTGGCAGCCCGCCACGAGCACCTGTGCTTTACCAGCTGCACACAGAAATGAAAGGGACTGCCTATCGTTCCCTGCCGTATCCTTAAAACTTACGGTTGCGGCCTTGCGCAACTGATCATCAAAATCAATTTCCTGGGAGGCCGCGTAGAGGGTCTCCCACTTTTCACTGCCCCCTAGTAGCCACCAACTAGATAGTTGGTTGGGGCTGGCGGTGCCACCAAGCGTGCAATGGACGTACGAGGCCTCATGCCTCGATGTACCGTCCACCGCAATGGGCAACCAATGCAGCTGTCGGTCCCCGGGCTGCATAATGGCCGAGGGGGGGGGGTGGTCGACACTTGAATAGGTGGCCGATGCGGTCTGGTAGGTAGCAGGCCGCACCATTGATGGCCGTGTCGTCTCCCGTATAGGCGGTGAAAGCCCCGGACTCCGGCAATGCTAGCTACCGAAGCATGCCGTACACCTGGTCCCATGCCACACCGTACGTCATGCTCCCCACTAGGTACCGGGACTCTGTCCTAGAGAGGTGCAATAACCGGATCCTCCAAACGGCCATAATCAACCTCTCCTCCTGGGTGGGCTCGGGCTGGACGTTGGCTACAACTCTTGTTTCGGGGGTAAGCACTATTTGCCCCGTGTGGGGCAGGTACTTGACGGTGTAGGGTGCTACAAGCTCCTTGGTAACAACCTCCTGGAGCTCTGGCAGGCGCCGCCGTCGTGTACGATCCGCTAGCAGATAGACTGGCTCCTTGGGCCGCGGCATGGTGTGAGATACAAGACCTGTTGAATGGGGAGGCAGTCATCGCAAGGTTTCTACCATCCCCCTCCCGCAGACAACTCTCTCTACTGTGATTCGCATGCAATTTGAAGAAATTCACATAAATTCGCACGAAACTGGTACGAATTTCGTACGAATTTCGTGCGAATTTCAGGTGAATAGAAATGCGTGAATATTCTGAAAAGATGAAATTCGCACAAAATTCGTACCAATCTCGTGCGAATTTCGTACGAATTTGGTACGAATTTCACATGACTGTCACAGAATTTCTGCCGAAGCGTCATCCTTCTGCCCTTGTTGACCCTCACAAAGCAAGCGCAGGATGGTGCACATGGGTTGGTAGCTTTTGTAGATACCACGGACCGAACCACAGGTTGTTCAAGTAGAAGGGGGCTTTACAGCGAGCAACAAAGCAGCAAAACACTCATCAGTTGCAATAGACTGAAGATCAAGTATGGGAAACAACGTTCTTCTACTCATCTTAGTCCACCGTCTTTCGTATCTTGCACCCTATCACCAGATTATGTGAAACAAACAATCTCACTTGTCCTCAACCATGTCATGCATGCCATGTCAATAGGGGTAGATCCAGCGCAAAAAACTGTCATACACTGAGAACCTGTCGTCCTTCCTGGTACCAACACATCATAGTCTTAAAACCTACCACCCTGTGAAGCCGGAATCTGCGAAAAAAACGATGCAGGGCAGGTCTGCACCACTGGTCTGGATATTTTTTCACACCAAGGCCCCACAGAAGTGATCTCATATTTGATACCACATCTCGCTTGTTCAAGGCATATAGGAGAGACTTATACAGCAATGAGGGTAGAAGGGAGCGCAATACCATCCGTGCATTGGGTGAGTGGGTGTCGACCCAGTTTTCTCACTCTGCTGTCACCGTCCTTGCGACCCAGTCACTGAGTTTTTGCACCACTCTTTTCCTTTGCAAACCAAAACTGTGTTTGAAAATTCCTGCATGCTGATCAAGAAGCATAGATGCTTCTCCCCACGTAGTAACATTCCCATGGGGCTCCCACTTCAGTGGGATGTTTTCCAGCACCGCAGTCAATTGCTCAATCAAAAAAAAAGGTGGGGGCCTCGAGAAAGGGGGAGATGCCCGCCATAGCAAAGTAGATATTATCCCAATATCGTGACATGATGACCACTGGTCTGGACTGAGATGAGGGGCCTGTACCAACACCCTCAGCATCTGCAGACAAGATCTCCCCCACCACTCCATTCAGCGCATCAATGTTTCGAAAAAATTGCATCACCACGCGCTGATTTTTCCGTGTTGAATGCCGCACAATACTCTGCAGTTGTCCTCCCTCTCCTCCATCCCAGGGGAGGGTATGTATGAAGCGTATATGGTGTCCTGCAACTTCGGTGGTGGCAAGGATTCTGTCTGCAGGGGACCACCACCCCGAGAAACCTGACTGGCACAATGCCTCTGGAGTAACCAGGTGCACTGTCTTGGAGACAAACATGTCATGGGCTAGCACTGTTTCATCAGGGGAGTGGTGAATGAGCTCAACTGTCCCTGGAAGTGTAATCTGCACAGGGATACTCTGTGCCTGTGAAAAAACAGCACAGAGGTCGGTAAGCAGTCATTGGGCAGACTGGACATTTTCACCAAAAAGGCTGGTAAACTCCTTCCAGCAAGCCCATCTCTCGGCAATTTGTGCTGAGAGAAATCCCCCAATTGGGATTCCTCTCGCACCCTGACATAATATAAGGGAACCAACAGTGAGGAATACATTTTCAGTCATGTCGTACTCTACAAACCGCAGCACTTCTGACTCTGAGAGTGTCACAAAAGATTTCGCAGAATTCTTCCCAAATCTATCGAGGTCTTTTTCCAGGCCTTTGGCTATATTAAACCACAGTGTCTTCCCACGAGTGTCTGAGCGTGCCCTTCCTATCGCCCAACTGATAGCCTGCAAAGCCTCTGACCGCTCAATTTGCCAAAACATGTCATCCATGTCGCGTTCTCTAAGATTAACTGAGCTCGCTCCGTCAGCAAATCGCTGAACTGCTTTTATTTGATCACGCACACCCAACATGTTTGGAAAGGCCAGGCAAAGTCCTGAGCTATGCAGGAAGGCACACAACAGCTGTAGGGCACGGGAAATGACTCTACTATAAATCTGGAGGGCATGTGATTTGTAAGATACCATATCCCTCCACTTCAGGACCGGATTATCAGGATCATATTAATACTCTGTAGATTTCCACTGAGGGAGTGAAAACATCGCTGGGGCACTGGGGTAGCGTTTATGGGGTTGGGGGTCCATAAAACATTCAAACAGAAAGTCGTCTGTATCTTCCTGTAGAGCAAAACAGGCTCTGCCAAGACGACGCTGCAGCATGTCATTAATGATTCCACATTCCCGTGCACGCTTGATGACCATGTGTGTGATTGCAAGCCTTGTGTGTGTGTGGAGTTTGCATTGTCATATCAAAGAGTATTTACCCATAATTATGAGGGTGTTTCAAGGGGCAACCAAGTTCGAAATACTGAAGAATAAAATTGCAAATGGCTTTGCAAAGGCCGAGAGGGGCGGAATTGTTCCATTAGCATATCATGTGTTATGTGGGGCTCCGTGGCATGCAAACACAAACCCGGCTAGAGGATCAAGAATAGGAGGAGACCCCCCCCCCTCCCCCCCCCATGGTCGCTTTCACTCCGATATTTTTTGTACTAGTGTCACGATGCTGAATCGTTTTTCTTTGTCATCTCGCCGAAAACTCCATTTCTGTCCATTGAGGCATTTCCATGCAGCATTTTATATACCAAGATTTTTGAAGGGAGCGGGTATTTTTTTCCTATTGTGCTTCATAGTTTTTCTTTGTCAGCCAATATAGGCCAAACAACTCGGTGCATACACACTTTTGTCCTCAGAAAATGCTTCTAGCTACCAATTTGACACTAAAAGGGCACGATTTTGACTATGATCAAACAATTAAACATCTGGTTCAGATTGCTTAAGTGGTCACAAAAGGAAATAAGCAAAATGGCGATATTTTTTGTACTAGTGTCACAGTGCTGCATCGTTTTTCTTTGTCATCTCGCCGAAAACTCCATTCCTTTCCATTGATAGAGGTCCTAGAGGTTCCTTACGAAAATGGAAACCGTGACATCACCAACAAAGGGAGGCTGGGAGCACTTTCCTTTGATATAGAGAGGCCCGCTACACCTTTCTTTTGCTTGGCCCGTCCACCAAAGTGTGGCCGGGCGAAATCATGCTCATTTTGGGGACAAAAAGTCCCACCGGAACGCATCTTCAAGCCTAAAACAAGTGTAAAATGGTGCATCATGCGCTACATAGGTATACAATGTGGAAGGAAAAGATACTTTTGGGGTGCAAATTGCATTGGGTACCGTTATGCAACCTCGGTGAGGCAAAAAAGCAAAAAAAGCAAACAAAAGCACTTGTTAGGGAATACCCATACTCCCTCCGACAAGACGAAACAAGAAAACACGCTTTATGGAAAGGTAGTAACAACTTTTGGGGGAATGTCAACATTAAGAAATGGTGCAGAATGGATTCTGACATTCCGACACACTGCGCCACGACACGCTGCAAACCCACTTCTTGCAAAGGTGGCATCGCGAGAAAAGTTTATAGTGGTTTCAGCACTGTGTTTTTGCTTCTCCTGCTGCTTGCTGTTGCTGTAGGGTGTCCTGCTGCTTGTTTTTGGAGATGAAAAGCTTTTGTTTGTTGAAATACAGTAAATCCAAGTCAATCCAGGATAGTCCAAGCCAGAAGTATGCAAGGAGAAGAGAATCAGGATCAAAGCATGAAGGGCTGCAGTGTAAACAGTGAAAGATGATTGGATATTCACAGAAACTGCAACTCAGGTCAAATCGGAATGCATATTCACAAAGATAGCTGAAATGTTTTGGAAAAGAGTTGGAAAACTGCCCCATGGTCACTCTATCTCCATAGTGCCATCTCAGGAGATGTGAACTCTTTGTTTTGGGTCCCATATGTGCTGAGGTGGCAGGGCATGTGGCGATGAATCACTGCCATGTCACATGGGATCTTCCTACTTAGCTAGGCTGACCAGGAATTGAACCCAGGACCTCTCAAAAAGAGGTGCCCAGCCCCCTAGGGTGCATACCACTAGGATAGCTAAGAATTCATGGAAAAACATGGATAAATTCATAGGCTCTGCCTTGGATATGTCAGTTCTCAGTCACATCAGCAAAAGATGATTTGCTTCACATTGAAAGGGGATTAAGGGGTCCACTCCATATCCTGATTGGGTGTTTGGTTCCATAGGTCAAAATGTGTTATCACCAGTTTTGGTGGGACCAATACTAAGATACAAATGCCTGGATGCTCAGTGCATCTCTAATACAACTAGGGTATGCCTCAAAGCAATGGAAAGGCACTTTTTCTTACTCCCCCCTTGTGCTTTGGTGGCCACCACTGTCGCATTTTTAGGAAAAAGGGATTTTTTCTTGGCCTTTCCTTGGTTTCCACATCTACTTTAAAATACCTATAGTTTCCCTCACACAGAAAAATGGGCGCTCCCAATGGCTGGCGCTCTTTTGCTGCTCTGTTTGTAACATTTCCTACAGAAGACTCAGCGCTCATGGCGCTGCCGGGGCTCCTGTGGCTTGGTGGGGTTAGTATGGGATCATGCCAAAACATGTGCATGTGCATCCCTCCCTCCAAGACGCAGCGCGACACAAACCCAACGCAAGACACAATATACACACTCGCATGGGTTCTCGTAAACCTGCTGGCGACCTGTGACCTGTCTTAGGGCGAAGGGAGTCGTGCAAAAATTAAAATTGCCCCTTGGTGGGGTCTTGGTTCTGCTCAGTCTCTCCAGGCACCTGCGTTTCGGCCCGAACACGGCCTACTCAGCGAGGCTGCGCGTGGGTAGCTGCAGAGGCAGGAATGGGAGAATTATGGACGAATCCACGCAAAAACGAAGCGACGACACCAAAATCCGTCAAATGACGGCGTAGAATTTTTCTGAAACGACACACCTGAGCAGAATCCAATTGTGCATCAGAAGCACATTTTTATAGAAATTATAGTCGTCTCTGGATTTTTTAAATCCAGAAATTCATACGCATAAAAAGGCGGCGCGCAGGAGCGGCTCCTAGCGAAGCGCCGGAAAATGGAGAAATAATGGAATTGTAAACGTATGTCTCACGTAGTCTTGAAAATGACGAGACACACATTAATAAATAAACATACAGATTCCACCCACACTATTAGAAGAATCAAAAATTCAAGAATTCGAAAATCAACGAAAAGACTTCAATGAATCAGGTATAAATTACAGGTATGCTCGTCTCGTATGCCCCATACACATTGCTCGTCTCGTGTCTCCGTGAACGAGTCTTGTAGCAGCACTAACAACGATAGGACGCGATAGAGGTATTGATTAGAAAGATTGCAGATGATTAGCGGTCAGATCAGGGTGATTAGACATACACACAAGTGCATAGCAACGTTCTTCGCGTGCGCCCCTCACTTGCTCTCTCTCTCCAGCGGTAGGTAAGGTGAGTAAGCCCAGGCTGGGCCACCCCCTGGTGGAGTTCGTGATTGTGGTAGAGATGGGCAGGTTTGCCCAACGCGTTCGTGCATGCTCGCGCATTCACACACGCACTAAAGGGTAGGCCACGCGAAGCGCGCACGGTAAACCTTGTTTAGGCTACCCAGGGGCTCCTTGGTACGTTCTTTAAGAGAACCTGAGGAGTCCCTTAACGCTTGCCTGCTTGACAGAGGTAGCTGAATCTTCAGCGTGTTTGCGGACAGTGTATTATAGGTCAGACTGAGAACCGTATAATACGGGGAGTGCGGCTTGGTTCCTCCGCCGCAAACGCCTCTTCATTTGCCTTTGCTTTACAGGTGGGCAGGTAGGGTGATTGGTGCAGCAGCATACCAATTTTTTCATGCCCTGCTAAACAAGGGCGCAGATCACACAATCAAGTAACTCCCCTCTGCCTGTGGCAGAGCAGGGAGTCCGACTCCATCGACATCTGCGCCGTGCACGCAAGAGCACTCCTTCCCTCCAAGCCCTAGCAGGGGAAACGTGTTGTGGCGTCCCCTGTTAGGCCACAGTTGCTTAGCAGCGCTGTGTTCTCTTGTCATTTCACAGGAGGGTCGTTAGGACCCATGAGACCTTTGCCTTCGCAACGCCCAGTAGAGTGTGCGTGTAGGCGTGGTAGTCCTGAGTGGGGGCTTGAGCCAGTTGCACAGTGCTCGCCCACCAGGATGGTGCCACTGTAGGGTGTGTAGGACCTGTAGTGCGTGTGTCACTGTCCCACCTGTTTCCTGCAATTTTAGCAGGGTTGGTGGGCTGTGGCAGTGGTTAGGTCAGTGTTTTGGCCACATAGCAAAACGGCGTTTTCATGCCTTCATAGCTTTTGGCCACCCCTCCCTGTAGTAGACAGATAGGTAGGGAAAACAATACCTGGATTAGTACGCTGGGTATTCCCCAAAGGTTTTGCGCCAGCACAGAAATTGGGCGCTTAGGGGAGGGGAGACCCGGGGCGTACCCCGTGGCATCAATAAGCCAACCCTCCAGGTTTAGCAAGCGTGCAGACTTGGGTATAATTAGGACACCACTTCTGCGGCTTGCTCTCAGGACCTTACGAATAGCACACTCACACATACGCCTTGGGCAGGTAAGGGTAAGGTTCAGTCCCTAGCTTTAGTCTTGGAGGCAAGCGTCTCAGCGAGCCTCAGCAACTCACCAAGGTTGTTCTGGGACAAGTAGTCAACCAGAACTGAGTTTAGGCGTCCCTCAGGTAGAACAAATTCAGAGAAAGGCTCCCAGGTGGCCTCTTCGACTCCAAACCCTTCCCAGAGGGTGAGGAAGCGCCAACCCTGGCGATAGCGGTGGCGTAGGACAGACTTCACCAGGTAGAAGCCCTCCTTAGCCATCTCCTCGGCGTTCATGTCGGGGAGTTCACCTTCAACTTCCATAGGGCTGGCAGCCCCTTGTAGGTCCAGAACGGCGATTTCCTCGTCGTTCAGCTCCCACTCCTCCCCACAGAGGTCTTCAGGATCATAGTAGCACTTCAGCTGTTGAGCAGCGCACACCAGGGTCCCCCCTAGACGGGGAGAACACCGCACGGTGATACGGTGTCCATCCACTGATAGAATCTTGTACGGCCCGAAGTATGGGTCATCGCTGGTAGAGCGTGGCCAGGCGGGTAGTCGACTGTGGTGCACCAGCACCCAGTCCCCCTCTTGGTAGGTGGCCGGTACTCGGTGCTTGTTCTTCTTGTTCCACTGACGCTCCCTCACTCTCTGGAGCATAGCCTTGGCCTTGTCCACCTTCGCTTGTTGCTCTTGGACCCATTCACCCACAGAAGAATGGGTGTCCTCTGGATAGGGGGCATGTAGGAACCATGCCCGGCGCCCGAGGAATAGCTCTTGGGGCGAGTAGCCAGTAGCAGAACTCTCTTGGGAGTTCATCATTAAGGATATGACGGGGAGTAGTCTCACCCAGTCTCTGGTGCGTTCAGTTTTGCACCATATCCGTACGTTCTCCTTCAGGACACGGATCTGTCGCTCACATAGGGGGTTGCTCGTGTGAGAGTAGGGAATCCCCGTAGACACCTGGACATTGAGGGATCTCAGGACCCTCTTGTACCAGCCAGTATCTGAGGGTACTCGTACGTCCTCATCGGAGTTGATCTCCTTGGGCGCCCCATAGACACAAAACCACTCCTCCAGGAGTATCTTGATAGTCTCCTCCCCGGTAATGTGCTTGGTACATGGGAACACCCTGGTAGACCTGGTCAACCCACAGGTTACCACGAGGGCGAAGTCATAGCCCCCGAACTTCGGCATCTCCGTGTAATCCACATATAGAACACTGTTAGCACAGTGAGGGATGGGCAGGGTCGAGTAGAGACCTCTGTCCCTGATATCCCCTTGTTTACAGGACCTGGTCGGGCACTTGTCCACGATAGGCTGGAGTGTCTTCCGCAGTTGGTCGTCAGTCCACGTAGTGTGGAACCACTGCTTGAACAGCCTCAGGGTGCGGTCAGCACCCACATGACCACTGGACTCATGGGTCCACTTCAGCAGCGCTGGGACTCGGTCACTAGGCACCACAATACGGTCCTCGTGCCATAGGTAGCTCTTGTCCCTCTTCCACTGGTCTTGGTTGACCAGGAGGGGTTCAAGGCGTTTCTCCAGGCGCTTGTAGATATCCCCGAACTCCTTCAGGTACTCCGATTGTTGGAGTCCATCCAGATGGCGTATCATCGTCATGTTGAGGTCCAAGTGGACGTCCATACGGCTGAACGCCTCCTTAGCCAGCGCTTCAGACCGGGCACCAATCAGGGCGTCGAAGTTGTTGCGGCTGATGTAGTCGGCACACTCGTTCTTCACTCCCTGGATATGGTGTACCGTCAGCCGTAGTTGGCTGAGGTAGGTCCACCAGCGCCGTAGCTTGGCCTTCTCAGGTGGGGGACCCTTCTGGAAACTGCGGACCGGTTCTTGGTCGCATAGCCAGACCACAGGGTTACTCCCCAACAGTCGTGCTTGTGAGGATAGCAGCAGCATACCCGCGAGCAATTCCTGCTCATAGGTGGAGTAGTTCCCCCTGGCCTGGTTCCACTTCCAGTTCCAGGAGCCCAGAGGTACTAAGACCCACTTGTCGTCAGGGTAGCTGTGCTTGAGGGTTCCATCTCGGTTGAGACCTTCCGTCCCCCATTGGGAAATGGCCGAGTCGAACTCCTCCTTCTCTAGTGCTTGCCATTGGAACAACGTTCCACCACCGCCCACATTGCTGGCGTCGGTCACCAGGATAATCTCCCCTTGTGCCCTAGAGACGCCCAAGCACTTAGCGTTGGCTACCTTGTCTTTGAGCTCGTCAAACGCTTGTTGCTCTTGTGGGCCCCAGCGCCAAGTAGTACTCTTCTTGATCAAGTCCGTTAGTACGGCGCTGGTATAGGTGAAGTTTTCGATGTGGCGGCGATAGAAGTTGCACGCCCCAATGAAACTGCGTACATCATGAAGTCCTTTCTTGGGGTCTTCGTGTCGTACCTTGGCATCCATCAGGGGTTTGGCCTTAGAGGCCGCTGGGGTCTACCACCCATAGCCAACGTCCAACCCCAGGTACTGCATGGTCTCCTGCATGAACTCACACTTCTCCAGCTTGAGTCGTGTGTGGTTCTCCTGGCAGACCGCAAAGAACTCACCCAAGAGGATTAGGTGATCCTCCTGGGTATTGGTCCCGAGGCATACATCGTCGATGTGAGCCTCCATCTGGGCACCACGGGATATGAGCTCCTGCACCTCAGGTCTCCTTCGTAGGATGGACAAGATCTTGTTCATCAGCTCTTGGAATAGAGCGGGTGCGTTGGCCACGCCAAACGGCATGACCTTCCACTTGAACACCCTCCCCTGAGGGGTGATGAAGGCCAGTAGTTCCTGTGCGTTGGGCGTCAGGTCCACTTGCCAGAATCCGCTTCGCTTGTCCATCTTGGTCTTGTAGCGGCAGGAGGCTATCTTCTCCAGGGTAGACTCCATATTGGGAATGGACCCTGAGTGATTCAGCGTCTTCGTGTTCAGCTCTCCCTAGTCAACTACCAGCGGTTTGGCTGTAGACCCAGGTTTAGCCACCAGGAAACAGGGGCTGCAGTGTAGGGGGTAGTCCCCGTCCTTGTACTCCAGGACTAGGCCAGCGTCGATACATTCTTGTATCTGTCGCTCAATCTCGTCGGCCTGCTCTTTAGGAGCTGGATAGGGTCTCCTCCGTATCTTGTGACCCACGAACTCGGGTTTCAGCTTGAGGTCCATCTGTACCAACTTGTCGCATGAGGCTGGAGGGGGCGGTTCTCCCAACACCTCCAGATAGGTCCTTATAAGCTTCTGTACCCGCGGGTCCAATATCTTGATCTTGTCCTCCATGTTCTCGTCAGAGTGTAAATTGCTTGCCCCCTGAGTAATAGATGTCGGGAGGTGGTCCTCCACCGACTCTTCGCCCGTGGTAGTATCCTTCAGCCCTTGGTAGGCATATAGAAGGTCTTGTTCAACCATCTCCGGTGGACGATGGCAACATAGGCACGCTCGAGGGGGTTCACATACAAATTCCTCCGAGAGGTCGTCCTCCTCTGGGGTCCTCACATGGGCGCCCCACACGCTCTTCATGAGCTTAAGATCTACCTCTCTTTGCCAGGTGGTGATCTTCTGTTCGAGGTCCTCCTTCAATTGGGATAGGTCTCCCATACGTCCTTGCTTCAGTGGCCATGAGCTGCGGGTAGGCTTCGCGTAGCATAGCTTTTTCGCCACCAACTTCCTCTTGGAATCCACATACTCCCTGAGCCTGGATCGAGGGTCCAGCTCCTCGTCCACGGGGTCTTCCACCCTCATGGAGAGTAGGGGTTTTAGTGGGGCGACGTACTCGGCGTTCTCCACTTCCTCCACACAGGTCTGCACGAAGAAGGCGTCGTGTTCAGTTTCGTCTTCTGAGTGGATAGAGCTAGGTAGCTCAGATGGTCCACACTCAGAGACTCCATCAGGAACAGGTACATGACAGGGAGAGTTGGGGGCATTGGTGTCAGTCACGACGTACTCATCTCCTCAGGGTGTAGTCTCAATAGCATCTTGAGGTCGTAGGCGATCCTTCAAGTCACCCAAGGCGAGTCCATCGCTTTCTCGTTGTATAGCCTGGACCAGAGTCGGGTCCAGGTCCTCCCAGGGAATGGTGGTAAGACTTCCGTCCACCACGCTGAGCATAGTCCCCCATCCGGGCTTCCCAATAGGCGTCTTGCGTCCCAGAGGCACGTAGATGGCCTCATCAGGCAAACGAACAGAGCTGATAGTCAGCCTGTCCAGGAGGTTTCGCCAGTACTCGTTGCCCCCATGGGCTCCCCAATCGGGGGAACACAGGACCATACGGGAACGTCCCAAGGCCACCTTGGTCAGCACCTTCCCCAGTTCACTGAACCTGGGGTTCCCGTAGGCCATCCCGAAAGAGGGCCAGTAAAATTTGTAGCTGCAGTTCTTCCCCTTGCTGCAGTAAAGGTCCAGTACATGCTGCTTGTCGCTGGCGAACAACTCCACACTCAGGTCTTCTCGAGAGTAACCCAACTCCTTCACACCTTGGTCTAGGACTTCCCCCAATAGTTGATAGTCCTCAGTTTTGGAGGCCGCCATCATGTTCGAGGGCTCCTCCTTCGATAGTCTCAGGTAACTCGAGGTATGTTCCGACTGCTCCAGTGGCACAGACTCTCTGCCACTGCCGTGGTCCACGTAGAGGAGGTAGGGCGCTTGCAGCTTCAGGGATTGTATCTGGGAGTGCTGTACGAAGAAGTCAGTCCCCAATACAAAGTCGAAGGCCTCAGTGTCCATCACATAGAACCGATGGGCGATAGTCCGGGAGCCCATAGGTACCTCCACTTCACAGTCCCCGCAGCTGTGCACCACATGTCCATCCCCCATTCGTATAGCCGCGGTGGTCATGGTGTTCTTCAGGGTCCCACAAGGTAAAATTTTCTTGGCCACTATAGATATGGTGGCGCCAGTATCCAATACCCCCAGGTATTTGCGTCCCCCTAGTCGGATACGTACCCAAGACACCAGGTCTTGGGTGCCACCAGAGCGTCCCCGTCAGAACTCCGCGGGACAGGTCACCTCGAACCCCTTGTTCTGCAATTTGCGGGCCATCCTCATGAAACGGCTCCTCTTCTTAGCGTTGCCGTCATCACCACCTTCATGCTCACGCTTAGCTCCTTGTTCTTGCTGGGCCTGCGTTTGTGAGCGTGTGGTAGGACCAGTCTGCCCTCCAGAGGGCTCGGAGTTCCCCCCTGGATTAGGGTTGGGGTTGCCTCCGTTCTTGTCCTTGATCTTGTTGTCGGGCTGGCGGTTAACGCCTCCTCCTCGTCCACCTTGACCCTTGTCTTGCCCTTGACCACGTCCTTTCGACTTGCCCTTGCCGGAGTCGTTGCCTTTGCCTTTGCCTCCACCTTTGCCTGAGCCTTTGCCAGGATCTTCACCTTTAAGCTTCGCCGATAGGCGTTGCTTATGGTAGCACTCATCCTCGTAGTGCTTCCGCTTCCCGCAGAATGCACACGTGATGGTGCACCTGTAATGATCCGGCAGCTTCGCTTTGGCGCCGCTGTTCTTCTCCTGCTGCTTCCCCTGGACTACGAAGCAGTCTCGCTGCTCGCAGTCAGGGGCGTGCTGCAGGTGGCCCTGCTCGTTTCTGGCATCACACCAGAATAGCTCCTTCACGTTCTCCATGATGCGGGCATGGGCGTGTTTGGGGGTAGTCCCCTGCCCTGGTCGGGACCCTTGGTACCCTTTGCCATGGCCTTCAGAACCTCCACCACCGGGACGGTAGTTGTTCAAGTGCTGGTCGCTCTCCTTCTCCAGCGCCAGCTCCAGGAGCAGCACGCATAGATCCTCGTAGCGGAGGGATCTAGCTTTGCGCTCAGCCGTCTAACGGCACTCGTCCCATAGCTCTCGAGGGAGCTTGGCCACCAACCAGAACAGCAGGTCGTCGCTGCTGTAGGAGCCGGGCGTCAGTCGTCCAGCCCAGTGATCCAGGTCAGCCAACAGCTCAGAGACCCTGCCAGGTTTGGGGTTGTTGGGCAGCACGGGCAGGTTCTGGATCTCGGCCCTGATGGAGAGGTCAGTTTCGTAGGTTGGGTACTGCCTCTCCAGGGCAACCAACACATCGGCAAAGGTGGCGGAGTTAGTCACGATCTGCCTAACCTGCTTCTCCAGGTACTTGGTCTTGCAGCACTGCAGGAGCAGATCGCACTTCAATTGCCCACTAGCGTGGGTTTGGCCGGTCAGTCGTAGGAACCGGCCAAAATTCTCAGCGAACTCGCTGAGGTCCTTGCCTGTGAACTCAGGCAGGTTCACCACAATCTTGGAGGTGGCAATAGCCTTCGCCTCCTGAGACCTGCGTCCTTCAGGGCGTCGGGTCTTCTTCTTCTTCTTCTTCTTCTTCTTCTTCCCCTTTGGGTCCTCGGGGTCATCGTCATCTGAGGGCGAAGAAGAATCCATCGACGGCGGCTCATCATCAGAGGGGTCTCCGCCGAGTGTAATGGAGTAGCCCCTGAAACTTCCATTGTAGTGCCTTGCTCTACGTTAACCAAAAATCAAAAATAGAAAAAAGCTAGGGGCTTGAGATTTCTCTAAAATTTCAAAAAGAAAAATCCCCGAGCAAAGCTAATAAAATTAGCACAAACCCTCACCAAGACGAGGCAAACAGCACACAATACAACACAATTTTGTGTCTGACTTTTCCTCGTGGTCCCGGTTGTGCTTGGTGCGCGGAATGGGCTCGGCGCTTACCTTCACGATTGATATGACTCTCCTTGTAACAAATTGATAATCCACCACTTGAATTGAATTGAGTATTAATTGAAATTCATTGCAAAGAGTCCTGAGATACGAAAGAATTAGACCAAATCAAAGAGTGTCATCGAGGCACTCCATGCATGAAACATGTCGAACACATGGAAAGAGAGATGGAACGAAATTCGATCAAACATCAAACCTATAACTTAACCTCAAGACAAACATTGCATTCACTCGTGAGGTCATGAATGTAATTACACCACGGAGGTCAAAATACATAATGCATATCATGGCATGACACATGGTCGAATATCGACTCGCATGATGAAGCATGCACACCTACTTGAGCCACCTCAAGTTGGTCATTAATCTAACATGGCAAATCAATTGCATACTATGTCTATTTATCCATGAAATGTAAATTCAAACAACAACATGGACCAATGTCGTGTAAATCCACAAGAGTTCAACGAAAGAGTATCCAAGACTAACCTTCATTAATTTTCACGGTTCAAAGGCGAAGCATTGAACAATCAACCAACTTCAAGAGAAATATTGGCTCCTTGCAACAAGATGAAAATTCATGCCCAAATGAGAACAATACCATGGTAGGTTGAAAGACTCCCATCAATTGAAAAGATTCAAGGATAATTGAATTCATGGCATTCCAACAACCATTCACAACTCACCACAAGAGTGTGCAAACCCTTCGAAATTGTCACATGGACCAACATACACATACATGATTGTGACAACAATCCATTGGCACCATGAAGGCTTCGCGTGACGAACATGGTAAAGGGAACCTCACAATTCCTAATTTAGGGATGACCTTGAGTAACACCTCGTGATCGAATATGCATTCATTAACCATGGAAACCTTACGAACATTCACGGATTCTAATTTATGGACGGCTTTGTGTAACACCTCATAATTTGAATATACATTCATTTGCTCGAACACTCTTGGTCTCTCAGGGAAGCATGCATGTCTTCGACATTACAACAATACGCGTGGCTTCCGAATTAGACTGGTACATCCTTCAATTCAAAGCGACAATTAATTATGCTCGACCCATATTCAATTCATTCTTGGCGGCGTGACTCAGTCAATGGATAGTAAATCGAACTGACCAGGGAATGCGAAAAAACACCAGATTGGAACAAACAACATATCTGTCGAGACTCAATCATCCAAAATTCTGTCTTCGTCACTGGAGATTGCAATCCGCGACCTGTCCGGTCTCGGCCAACGACTGTCCAATTCTTGCAACTGGATTACTGAATTTCTGAGTCCTGACTGTTGACTGTCACCGATCCAGAGATGTGCAGTTCTATTACACTCCCTTCCTAAGCTACGAAGTCCCTGACTGAGTGGCTGATAACCACACTGATAGAAATGCACAGAACCTGGCATCTCAGAAATTCATTTGGAAACCTCATGTGGAATTCATCTGGAAATCTCATCTGGAAGTCTGCAATCTGTAAAGGAATCGGGAACTGGAAACACAACAGACACTGGGGGAGGGAACAAGCATCATTGCACAGAAGAGGATGGGGTGACAGTTCAGGGGGTTGAGAAAAAACAATGCGACTGGCATCTGGAATGTGACTGGCCCCATATAGCGGGGACGACGCTTCTGCTGATATATTTACCAAGATTCCACCCAAAAAATAGAAAAACAATACATTGGCCTTGACAACAATCTGTCCTTCAGGGTCTACCGGGAAAGCGGTTACCGACCGTGCATGTACACAGTCCGAGACTGATCTCGGGTCCATAATCCCATCAGTTGTCAAAGAAAGGGGGTGGGGGTCATTGGGGGGGTTACGAACCTCAGTAAATACATCCCTGCAGCAATAACTTGAAGACATGGGGGGGGTCGCATCTGCAGCCGCATCACTGACTTACATCATAACGGCTGCCCATCTATCATATGTTTCCCTATACATCCGTAGACTACGTATACCCCTCAACTCCTTGGCATCTGCCACTGCCAGAGGAACAAAAGGAGTCAGTCTGGCTCGTTCAGCGGCAGCTTGCCTCAAAATACATCTCCATCCCAACTGCTCTTCCTGCAACACATCTGCCCTTCCCTGCATGGTCACTGAACCAGCTGCTTCCATCTCCTCACACACATCTGTATTATGTCTGTAACAAGCATGCGAAGTTGTCTTTGCCTGTAGTGTACGTACCTGACTGAGTGTGAGGTCTATACCATGCTTGGTATTGTATGTGCGCCAGTCCTCATTAATATCATGTAAAAATGAGGTAGCTGGCTGCCACTCCGGTTCCGGGTAGCCGCGGTACTTCACATACCACTCGTATCGTTTATTTTTACCCTTGCCCACTTCCCTGTGGTCCAAAACTTTTTCAAGTATGTATGTGTCAGACTCCACCAGAAAGTCAGAGTCCGAATAGTAGTGCAGGGGTGGGGTCAATTCTTGATCCCGTTCCCCTTTCATTGATATGTATGGTTTGACACACATGCTATCCAAAACCACCTCATGATCCCGTTCCGTTTTCACTCGGTACTGGTTTCGCCCCATACGCTGCATAATCATTCCAGGCCCCGTCCACACCCTGTGGAGCTTGGAATTCTTAGCCTTATCGTGCCCCCTGTACCACACATATTCCCCTTCCTGGTACACATGGGTGGGGTGGTCAGCTAAAAACTTTTTTGCTTGCGCATCGTGGATGCGCTGTAGCTGTCGCTGTACATACTGCCGATTTGTAATCATGTCGGCAAAAAATTTGACTGCATCCTGAGACCCATGCTCAGGAATAACAGGGGGGCAGTCCCCAAACCCAATTGGGTGGCGACCGAAAAGGAGAAAATGGGGGGAATACCCATGTACCGGACCAGGAATGTCATTTGCAGCCCAGACTGCCAAAGGCAGTAACTGAGCCCAATTCTTTTTCCTGGTCTGCTCCAAAAACTTTCGCAGACTGTCGATGACAACCTGCACTGCACGCTCTGCTCGCCCATTAGAACGAGGGCGGTAAATGGGGCTCTGCTTCATGTCGATGCCCGACAAGGAACAGAGCGTTGTGAAAAATTTCGCAGTGACCAAATGGTCATGATCACTAAAAATTTGCTGCGGCAATCCCATAAAACCAACCACTCTGTCCAAAAACAATTCAGCGAGCTGTTCGGCTGTAATCGTTTTTGAACAGGGCAGAGCGACTACATAACCAGTTAGCCGGCAAACCACGACTAGTACATAATCGTAGGTATTGCCGTTACTTACTACAGGGTCAGAGGACAGATCGCAAAAATCGATGCAGATGCTGCTGAAAGGGAATTCAGGAATGGGGGCTGGCTGGTTAGCCTCCGGCTGAGTGCCACGGCGTGGTTTGCATGACTGGCAAACAGGGCACCTTCGCAGCACATCTGAAATACACTTATCCAGATCTGAACCCTTGCATCGCACTGAATATTTGCGGTCCATCATTTCTCTGGTTTTACGTACACCAGGATGGCTGAATGCATGCGTCGCTCTGACCACCTGGTCTAACAGGCCAGTGGGTACACATATCTTCCCTTGACTCCTCACCTTCCCTTCATGGAAAGTATACTCCTTCCCTTCTATTTCAATAAACTTGTCACTGACCATTTTGTCCCAGTGAGGACTAAAAAATTTGTCCTGTGCGTATTCTGGGGACCAATCCCTGGTCAGTACTGCCACTGCAGGGGGTATCTTGACGGTCTTGATATCCCTGACTCCCATCACCGAATCCTGTTGCACCAGATTGTACATCCCTGGTAAGTGCCAAGACATATGCTGAAATGCATCATACATCTGTGAAACAGTCATGTACCTGCGTGAAGATGGTTTGGACTGCATCTGACGAATCCGACGTCGTTCTGCTCTGGATAACTTCGCTGTGCTCTGAGTGGAAGCAACAGACGGTTCTGAGGGGGGTGTCTGAAGTGCAACAGTTCCAGGTTCAGGAATAGGGCAAGTATGCATGAAAAATTCGTCCATGGCATAAAATTGACGTCCCTCAGAATCAATGCCGCAGATTTTATCTGTCATACCCTCGTGTACAGATGAGACGCTGACCTCCCTGAGCGCCCGTTCAACCCTGGGAGCATCCCAGCCTTCTATCTGTACCCTTTCCACCTTTCGCTCATCCCCAGTGGGTTTGTTGACAGAAAATGTTTGTGATGATCGCAAGGGTTCAAAACTTTCTGGGTATTGCTTGTGCAATAACTGCCTGATTCGGTCCCTCTCTGCCCTCTCTGCAGCTTGCCAACCCTCCAAGTCGCAGTCACTGCCGTGAAAATTGGTATCTTGCGCCTCTCCCGCCGGATATGCCCAACGGGAGAGGGCATCCGCCGCTTCGTTGTCTTTTCCTGGCCGGTACTGAATAAAAAGATTGAACCGGCTCAGGAACTCATGCCAACGCCCACGGCGGCCGAGGGGACCTGAAATTGTGGTCAACTCCTCTTTATACCATTTTACTATGGCACTGTGATCTGTTTGGACCGTAACTTCCTGGCCCCCGATCCAGCTCTGAAATTTGAGCAAACAGGTCACAATGGCATAGGTTTCTTTTTCACGGGGCGTCCAGGCAATTTGCCCCAAATTTTTATGAAAATTTACTCCGTCAGCCCTTTGACCCTGCAATTTTCGGCTGTAAAATGCAACAGGCCTCCAAGATTGTTCATCCTGAGGGTTCTGCTGTTGCTCCAGCACACCTCCCACTGCATAATCGCTGGCATCACAAACAATTCTCCACTTACCGTGTGGGTTGGGAAGCCAGAGACCGTCCCCATCAACAAACTTGACAAGTTTGTCCTTGAGAATTTGAAAATTCTCAACCATCTCTGGCGTCCATTCAATTTTCGCTTCCTTCCCTGTCAATTTCACCCTGCGACGTTTTTTTGGTAATCCTGTGGCGTCCCTGGCAACAGGTGCACTGGGATCCTGGGCCTCGTACCTATATTTGCCCTTCAGAGCCTCCATAAGGGGCTGGGCATGCTTGGCAAAATTTTCAATATATATTTGGTACCACCCCACAAGGCCCAAGAACCCTTTGAGACGCTTGGGGGTGGTAATGGTACGATGGTCCCAGTTTGCGACAGCCTCAACCCTGGACGGACAGGGAAAACGGCGTCCATCCTTAAGGATGTGCCCGACATACTTCACTGTCTTGCGGAAAAAATGACATTTCTCCGGTTTGACAGTGAGCATGGCCCGTTCCAACGCCTCAAACAAGGAAAATAGGTCTTCGTAATGTTTTTGAAAATACTTTTCAAGTACCTCAGGTTCCTGTTTCTGACTGACTGTCACTTTCCCTGGCACTAACTCCTCCCTCCCATTTGCCGAAAGTATATCATCTATGTATGGGCGGGAGGAGGGGCATTTCTTGGTGACGTGCTGTACCATTTCCTGGTACGCTGCCGGTCCCACTTTGACCCCCATTGGCAGGACGTTCCACTCAAACACACCAAAAGGAGTGCAAAACGCCGTGAGGTGTTTGCTGTCCTCCTCCAGGTGCATCTGGTGGAAACCATCCTCCAAATCAATCAGAGTGAATAAAAAATTTCCACTCTGATTGGCCAATTGGTCTTCAATGTCCGGAATTGGAAAATTTTTTCCCTTCAGCTGGGAATTAAGCCAGCGATAGTCAATGACTAATCGCCACTTATTACTTCCCGGCTTTGGCACCAAGAAACACCTAGAGACCCATTGGGGGTTCGCCTGTGCCTCCCTTAAAAACCCACGCGACTCAAAATCTTTCAGCTTCTGCTGAAGCATAGTTTCTCTCAATCCCACTGCTCTGATGGGCTTGGCCGCCCTGGGTTCTGCACCCTCAATTAACTCCAGCTTTACAATGGCATGCTCACCCCGCGCCTCTTGAGCAGCTGGGGTTATATGGGAAGCATGCTTGGGGGTAAATACAGTACTCCCAAAGCGCTGCAGGAGTGCATCACGATACTTTTCAGCTCCAGGCCACATTTCGTCAGCCTGGATCACTGATCGTACATTTCTGGTATACTTGGACCTGTCGCCATATGAACTACCCAAAACCTGCACTGAATCTTTAAACAACCATTCCCGATGGCCATATCCAATTTTGGCCTTTCCCTCAGAGGTGAATCGCTGGGATGTTGAATATTCTGCAGACCCCTTCAGGGGTGGTTCATCTGTGTCACTCTCAGACACTGGTCCAGGTGACGCCTCAGCCATCGAGGCCTCTGACAACTCATCAGTTTCAAGAGATCCCTTTTTGGCAGTAGGTCTGGGTTTCTCATCATCTGCATACCTGATCTTAAGTATTCGTCGCTGCTTCCTGTTCATTTGAGATCGTTGGGATTCGACGTCATTGACTGCGCACAGGTCCTGAGCAGTAGGGGTATTGGGGATAGGATCAGTGGGAGCGTCCCAATCAGCATCATTGGGGACAGTGTGAGGGATCTTGTATGCATTCTGAACACTCTCAGGGGGGGGTTCTGTCCCATATGCGTCAAACAGTACAATACGATACGGCACCGTGGTACACAATTGCTGTCCGGTCGAATTGATGAAAAGGGGAGACCCCACTTCCACATCGATCCAGTCAATGGCAATTTCCCCAAAAGCCCAAAACCAAGGTTTGGACTTACGCACCGGGAGAAGGGCCAAACCCTTAGCACCTTCACCTATTACTTTAGTGACAGTCTGGTCCCACAAGGACTCAGGCGCATGTACCCATACCGCCTTGTCCGACCATGGCCGGTTTAAGGCTGACCTGGGGTTTGCCCCGTCCATCACAAGACGTTGCAAACCCCTACTATTACCGTACACATCAATGGAAAGCTGAAATTCCTTATTGTCTGGATCAACTCGGGCTGCCCAGGCCGCAAGCCGATCAAAAACCTCTGGTCGAACTGGGTTTACTTCATCCATCTTACGTTTCCTGTACTTCTTGAAACCTGCTTGTGTTTTTATATGCTGGACCCTCCTATCTGAGGATCGTGCTGGGCTCCTCTGAGCCTTACTGTTGGAAAGAGGCCTTGACAAGGGCGTGCACACCCCTGCGGACATATCATCCATGTCCGCCCACAGGTCGAGCTGCTGCAGATCAGCACACTCGGCGACTGGGAGCGTTGCCGGTGACTCCAGGCATTGCCTCCGTTCATAACCCCACCCATCTTGAAACCAATCTGGCGCCCACTGTGGATCGTCCCTTAAACAGTGGTCCTCTGGGGGTTCAGTCACTTCACCTGTGTGTTGTACCTCCGCCATACTGGGGATTTCCTGGCATCCCGTGCCACCTTCCTGAACCAGCTGAATGGCTTTAACTAGTATGGCCTCAGCACGATGTTCAGAAGCGTCCACTCCCAAATGCCTATCGGCACTCAGGGACGACTCCAGACGCCGACAAAGCGTCGGAGAATTCTGTTTTGGTACCGGTGGATAGTCACCAGCCACTGGAGCCCTCGACCCCGTCGATGCTCCAAAACACGTCACTACAACCGGCAACACAAGAGCCATTACCGGGAAGACAGAAAGCAAGAGCTGCAATTTTTGCAGGTCACCAGGCGACTGCACCGTCAAGCCTGGGGTCGCAGAAGATACAGGATGATTCGTGTTTTGATTGTAACTAGGCTCCCCTGAGCCAGCCACATTCATGGGCAATATGATTCGATGTATGTATAATAGTGTGTGATACACATATGGCAGGAGTTCAATCAGGGGTAAGGATGGGGCAGGGGTAGGGGGGGGGGTATCAGGCACCCTGATGCTTGGCGCCTCCACCAAAGAATCAGGATAGTCAACAAGTGAAATCTCATGTAAACCCGTACTACCAAATCCAGCTGTGCCCCTGGTTGATGTGGGTAGGTCCTGGACTACTGTCAGGCACGTAGGAACGTAATATTCAATAATGATCTGAGCGATTCTGTCGCCTTTGAACACAGCATAGGGCGATGAGCCATTATTATAAAGTATGACCTGGATGTTGCCTCGATAATCCCGGTCAATGACTCCACCCCTCACCTGCAAGCTGTGTTTCCACGCTAAGGAGGACCTGTCAGCGATCCTTCCATATGTGCTGGGAGGTCCCATCAATGAGACGTCAGTTGGAACCAATACTTTATCCTGTGGAGGGATTACTATATGCACAGCAGAATACAAATCATATCCTGCCGACTCGGGTGTTCCTTTTGTAGGAATGGTGGCATTTTCAGACAGAATTCTCACGTGCAGTGGCATGAGGCTGGTAGGACCTGCCATGCAGGGGGGGGGGTACTCAGACTCAGGCTGCTGTAAGAAAGGTTGAGTTTTCAGACCTGGTCTGGACTTTCCCAGATATGGACGGTCCTGCAGGTCAGCCTCACGCAATGCTCGCACTCCCTTCCTAAGGAATTGAGCATCCTCTTGCCTGTCCTCTAAGCAACCCTGAACCAACCTGCTTGCGCTGACATGTACCCGTACCTCAGGTCCGTGATCCATGACAATCATCTGGTTCCCAGGATAATATTGTACAGGATGGTGAAATTGTTCTGAAAAGGAAGGGCGGGGGTAACAACAGTCACACAAATGAGGAACATAATCGAGAAACGCGTTGTCATCACCGGTAACTGTTGAAAAAATTCTGCCACACCCTTGCCTGGTGCACTCAAACTGCCAAAAATATTGCAAGCGAACCCTCTGAAGCTCTGGGGGGGCGTCAAAAGCCTCAGGCAGTTCTCCGAACCAGACTGTCTGCGTTCCATACCTGATCTGCTGTCCATCTCCACTTCTGTCGTCCGCTGTACAATGACCAGCTTGATCGGACAGTCGTTTTGATGACTTCTGTGGTGCTGCTGCAACCACCTGTACGTGGGAAACATGATGTACATTCTCAGAACGCCCATGCTGATAATGGGGCTTATTGCGACGAAGTTTCACACATTCTGCCTGCACATATGCATCATATCCTGGCAAGACGGCCAGCCCGTACCGAACCATAAATGGCAAACCCAAAATCAGGCGGGGCCCAATGGCAGCTACGTATACAAAAACATCCACGCATTTGAAAATTTTGAGTTTTCCATTTTTGGTGTAAACCGGCACAGAAACTGTCACTTTCACGCCCTTATCACCACCCTTGAGGCGGGATTTTCCCGCCGTCACCAACACGATTGGGTGTGGGGCATCTTCAAGTGGAATATTTTGAAATAGCTCATATCCACCAATGGCTACGAGCTCACTTCCTGTGTCCGCCAGGGCCAGAGTGACGATGGTTTCCTTGCCCATCGCATCAGGGAATTGTACCCGTGCTTGTACAAGTACTTCCCTCCTCATCTTGGAACCACGTTTGCCCCTGGTACGTGGTTCCCGGTAAATCTCCTCATCAAGGTCGTCCAGTTTGATCACATTCCCGTTGGCAAACTCTGCTCCTTGACCCACATTCAGCACCCGATGCGCTCCCACATGGTATAATTTCCTCCGTGTAGGTAACGGTAGGTCAGGCAATGACATCGGGGCGGTACTACGCCACTTCCGGAACTTATTCAGTTTTCGGTGGTGGCGGCGATGTCGCCTGGCCCCCTACGGGGCTGAGGGGCAGTCTTGGGCCCAGTGGCCCTTTCCACCACACTTCTTGCATATGTCCTTGGACTGTGGTCTACTTCGAGGTTTGGACCCTGACCGCGATTCTCGGCTCCGGCTGCGACTCTTGGGTCTCCCCCGTTCAGGATAACGATCTTTGCTTCGACTTCGCCCTCGTTCGCGATCCGGTGGTTTCTCATACCCAGGAGTATGCCCTCGCTCACTTCTGCGATCTCCACTGCGTGGTCGACCGTCAGCACTGGACCGCCCTGGGCTCCGACCACGGTCCTGTCCGCTTTTACGGTGATCCGGCTGAAGGCAATCCTTCGAGGTATGGTCTGTGGCATCGCAATTGTAACACCTCAATTTATGAGGACAGTCCTTTTGAGTGTGGTCTTTAGACTTGCAATTGAAGCATCGACCCTCAGATTTGAGCTTGGCCGTAATATGTGACCGGCTTGACAGTACACTGCCATGTGGAGAATTTCTCCTGTCGTCATATCGCGACTGAGATGGCCCCCGGCCTCCAGTTTCTCCTCCACTGCGATCCTTGCTGTCCCTTCTGTGGTATGGGGACCTTGGCGTACCATCTCGATGTTGCCGACCGTCATCGTGTCGATCACGGCTGCCATTTCGACGTTCTCGGCTGCCGTCTCGGCGGCCCTGGCTGCCATCCCGGCGTGAACGGTGCTCATCTCGTCCCCGGGATCGTGATCGTTCTCTGGAAACTGCCCGTAACTGGCCGCGTCATCCGTCAAAAACTCCTCCTCCATCTCAGCATACTCGGCGGAACTTAAGAAAGGCATGACATGCATAAATAGTTCCCAATAATTGAATTCTAGGCCTCCATGATCTGCCTGAACTCGATAAATTTTGTTGTATGCCGCCTTAGTTGCAGCATCCTGTGGGCATTCTTTCACATGTCTGCGAAGCTCCTTGATGAGTCGGTCACGTGCTTGTCTGTGGGTGACGCCTCCCCTCACCAGACTGCCCTCCTCTGACCAGTCATTCATGAAATCTGTCCACGAGAGGGTCGTGAGGGGTTCACTGGGCAACGCACGTCTTCTCCACTTTGCTCCAGGTTTGTGGATGTTTACCATGCGACGTCCAGTGATGTCTTGCCACAGCTCCTCCAGGGATAGACCTTCTCTCCTTCTATTTTTGGCATGGCGGTCACGGACGTCTTCATTTGTCAGCGCTGCCAGAAGGATGTCAGACTGATGTTTTTCATCAAATCGCTCGGCGTAATCGGCCCTCCACTCATTGAATCGTTTGATCCACGCCTCTTGCGTCGCTCGCTCGCAATCCCAAGTGGGCACTTTGGCCATCTTTTTCAGTACTTCATTTACTTGGGGATCAAGCCACGAATTTGTTTGCGTTCCAAACATACCCTGTTCCGTCCGCGGGGCCTCACCAGAATCCTTCAAGTATTTCTGCAACTCATCCATCAATGGCACTGCCCGGACCTCCTTGAACGCTCGCATGTCATCTGGTACACCTGTAGGGCGTACTCTGTACTTCATCTTCATTTTATCGGCGCTCCTGCGTACCATATTAGGCACAAAATGCCCATCCTTCACATATGGCGCCACTTGCAACCACGTCAGTGGATTTTCTTTAGGACACCAATCTGGTGGAGGTTCGTCCGAGCTATTGCCCATGGCACTCGCCACCTCGTATGGGTGTGCATACGGGCGCACCATCTCAGATGCCTCACTTCTCGTGGGCAACGGGGCCGCGTGGTGCATGGGTGGCACCGAGCTCAGTGGCGGCTCTGGATGGTCTAAGACCACAGACGATGTTCCGGGGATGTCGTGCGCTGCTGTATGAGCTGGTGGTGCTGCAGCAGTGGGTGCTGCAGCCCCATGTGAGACCCTGGACACAGTGAAAGCGGCAATCTGGGCTCGCACATCCTGCATTGCCTGTTCCACCTGCGTTTTGTCCGCCTTCTCCTTCTGTAATTCTTCAATGTGACTCAGACGGGACTCCACGTGCGCTTTGTCGACCTTCTCATTTTGTGTGGCTTTGACCCTTCTGATTTTATCTTCCAACGCTCTGAGATCTTCAGAATTTGTGAAGTTGAGGTCCTGAATAGCCTCACCAAGGCGCTCCCGATCAGCCCTGTGATCCTTGTCGGAATCTTGGAGTTGCTGTGTGAGGGTACCTATTTGCGTCGTGAACTCCTCCCTCGTGACTTTCTCATTGTGGATCTTAATGTTCGCTTGGTCAAGGCGATCAATACTCTCCTGCACACTTTCGGAGACGCCCTGTATCGCCCTGGCATGATTCTCATTAGCCTGTGCCACTTCAGATTTGGTGGCCTTCTCGCACTGCATTTTGTTTTGCATATTTTCCACGCGGGCTAAATTCGTACTCAGTGCGGACGAGGCGTCCTCCAAAGACTTGTTTTGTGCAGCGGTCGCACTCGCCAGTTCCATCTTCGTGGCATACACCAGATCCAGCTGCACCCTCAGGGCTGTAGTGTCTACAGTGCCCGGGCTCGGACTCTTTGGGCCCTGTGGGGTGCGTGGGGAGCGATTGTCTGCTCCACTGACCTTGGCTGACTCTGCATAAGCCAGCAACCATGATTCCATCTCTGTGGCCTTGGTCATTAAACCCTGTGTCTGGGCAACGAGCTGGGTGTGTGATTTCTGCATGTACTGCACCCTCTCCTCAATTTGCCTGCTAGTGTCGCCCACCTGTTTCATTGCGGCCTCCGCCTTAGCGACTGCAGCAGTGTGGACACCCTGAATTTGTATGTGGATCTCCTGGTTGATTCGGGTTTCGTTCTCCATGGCAGCCTTGACCTTCTGTCCAGCCGTGCTCAGTCGGCCCTCGGTTTCACAGACCTTGTTGGCCACAGTGTCAATTGCCTGCTTCACCTCTTGGACAGAGGTCGCCACATCCTTCACACTGATCATGTCCCTCTCCATTCTAGCGGCCATTGTCTCCACTCGTTGTGATTCGAAGGCGATGGTTCGCACCGCTTCTGCCGCCTTGTCTTTCTGGCTTTTCGCCTCCCGTGCGCCCTGGGCAGCATCCTCCGCATGCTGCTTTATGGCCCCTTCAATGGCTATCACCCTGGCCACCGCCGTGTTGGCACTCTGGGCTGCCTTCACCGCCGTGTTGCTGAATTCCTCGATTCGTCTTGCCATTGTGGCGTCCCCTGAAGGGGTGTTGTGTTCTGGATGTGGTGCCCTGACACTCTGGCGCTCTAACTCGTGAATTCGTGCGCCCAGGCTATCCACCTCGTGCGTTGCTGCACCTTTGTGGACGTCCAACGTCTTCTCCAACTTGTCAATCCACTTCTCCGCTCGTTCAACCCGTGACTCAAGAATCTGGTTTTGCGTCCTTGGGATACCTTCGTGAGCCTCTTTTTCTAACGTAGATATCCTGTGCTCCAGCTTACTTTCGTGATGAGCCTCTCTTCGCTGGAGCTCGGCACAGTCTTGGCGACGGGCGGCCTCCTGCTGCTCCATTCGTGCCGCCAAGGTATTGACTTGTACCTCCAACTCGTTCATCCGCTCATCCAATCCACGATGGTCCGCAAGGAGTGCATTCCATTTGGATGTACCTTGTCTGTCTACTTCCTGGACCTGGGTCTGCACCACCTGGATCGCCTTCTCCACCCGGGCTGGCATCTCCACCACACGTGACGCCTCCTTGGTCTCCAAAGTTGTCACTATCCTGGACAACTGGTCCAATTGCCTCACGATGTCACTGACGTCGACGTCTGACCTTCGTTTCGACACCTCTGGTCTGGTCTGCTTGGCCGTCATCTTATGGATGGCTCTCTTGACGATGGTGTCGATGGTGGCGTCCGGTAGGGCCAAGATATCAACTTGGGAACCTTCATCAGGACGATGCCGCTTGCGCTGGATGAATGTAGTAGGCTTTCGTGATGGTGGTGGTGGCATATCGGTTGACGAGGAACGGGACTTGGTGGGCACATAGGTGATCTTCTTGTTTCCCAAGCCAAATGAGGCCCTTTTGGCTGTTTCACCATAGCTGACCCGCCGATTTACAGGGATGTTTGTCCCGTGTGCCGCCTCGTCTATTCCATCTCCAAACGGAGTTTCTGAAATGTGAGTCAATTTGGCTCCCATTTGCCCAGTTTGGGTTTTCAATAATGACCTTTTGGTCTCCGTGTGGATTGGGGTGAGCAATTGCTCAACTTCTTGGTCCCATTCTTCCATTTCGGCTCTATGGATTTCCTGAGCGCTCATGTGTCCCAAAGGGGATCGATTTGTACTGCTACCATGTAATGGAGTAGCCCCTGAAACTTCCATTGTAGTGCCTTGCTCTACGTTAACCAAAAATCAAAAATAGAAAAAAGCTAGGGGCTTGAGATTTCTCTAAAATTTCAAAAAGAAAAATCCCCGAGCAAAGCTAATAAAATTAGCACAAACCCTCACCAAGACGAGGCAAACAGCACACAATACAACACAATTTTGTGTCTGACGTTTCCTCGTGGTCCCGGTTGTGCTTGGTGCGCGGAATGGGCTCGGCGCTTACCTTCACGATTGATATGACTCTCCTTGTAACAAATTGATAATCCACCACTTGAATTGAATTGAGTATTAATTGAAATTCATTGCAAAGAGTCCTGAGATACGAAAGAATTAGACCAAATCAAAGAGTGTCATCGAGGCACTCCATGCATGAAACATGTCGAACACATGGAAAGAGAGATGGAACGAAATTCGATCAAACATCAAACCTATAACTTAACCTCAAGACAAACATTGCATTCACTCGTGAGGTCATGAATGTAATTACACCACGGAGGTCAAAATACATAATGCATATCATGGCATGACACATGGTCGAATATCGACTCGCATGATGAAGCATGCACACCTACTTGAGCCACCTCAAGTTGGTCATTAATCTAACATGGCAAATCAATTGCATACTATGTCTATTTATCCATGAAATGTAAATTCAAACAACAACATGGACCAATGTCGTGTAAATCCACAAGAGTTCAACGAAAGAGTATCCAAGACTAACCTTCATTAATTTTCACGGTTCAAAGGCGAAGCATTGAACAATCAACCAACTTCAAGAGAAATATTGGCTCCTTGCAACAAGATGAAAATTCATGCCCAAATGAGAACAATACCATGGTAGGTTGAAAGACTCCCATCAATTGAAAAGATTCAAGGATAATTGAATTCATGGCATTCCAACAACCATTCACAACTCACCACAAGAGTGTGCAAACCCTTCGAAATTGTCACATGGACCAACATACACATACATGATTGTGACAACAATCCATTGGCACCATGAAGGCTTCGCGTGACGAACATGGTAAAGGGAACCTCACAATTCCTAATTTAGGGATGACCTTGAGTAACACCTCGTGATCGAATATGCATTCATTAACCATGGAAACCTTACGAACATTCACGGATTCTAATTTATGGACGGCTTTGTGTAACACCTCATAATTTGAATATACATTCATTTGCTCGAACACTCTTGGTCTCTCAGGGAAGCATGCATGTCTTCGACATTACAACAATACGCGTGGCTTCCGAATTAGACTGGTACATCCTTCAATTCAAAGCGACAATTAATTATGCTCGACCCATATTCAATTCATTCTTGGCGGCGTGACTCAGTCAATGGATAGTAAATCGAACTGACCAGGGAATGCGAAAAAACACCAGATTGGAACAAACAACATATCTGTCGAGACTCAATCATCCAAAATTCTGTCTTCGTCACTGGAGATTGCAATCCGCGACCTGTCCGGTCTCGGCCAACGACTGTCCAATTCTTGCAACTGGATTACTGAATTTCTGAGTCCTGACTGTTGACTGTCACCGATCCAGAGATGTGCAGTTCTATTACACCGAGATCACTGGAGCCATAAGGCTCCACGTCCACGATAGCCCTTAACGCTGTCAGCCCCAGCCGGTCCAGCTCGGCCCTCGTCGAGTTCGTCACGTGGCTGTAGGGCGGCTGGGCCGTTCTCGGCACGAAGGGACTTCTTGGAATAGCTGCAGGCGTCGGCATCGGTCTGCTCCTCAGGCTCCCGAGGGTATTTGTCAACCCTGCCGCCAGGTGATTGGCCTGTACTCGGTGGGGTGACATTCCCACCGAGATAGGTGACACTTGGGGCGGGATCATCAGGGGCTCCAGCTTCTCACGGATCTCTTGCGTGAGGTCGCCCACCATTTTTGAAGTGGCTCCTCGGAGCACCTCGTTGATCTCCGACCGCGTCAGGGACCTGTTGGAGGATCTTCCCGATCCTCTACTCCTGCCACCAAGAGATTCCGGTCCTCTCCTCAACCCACTCAAGGTTGCATAGCCAGGTGCATACCCAGGAACATCCACATAGGTTCCAGTAGCGGGTAGTGGATGGGGATATTCAGCCGCATACCATCGCGGCGCAGAGCTGGTAGCCACCGGCTCACTGGCAGTAGTTGCCTCATGGAGCGCAGTGGTAGGTGGGCCCATACCATAGGCGGGGTAGTGAGGCATGCCAGTAAAGCCTGTGCCCTCTGCCATAGGCGGGTTGGTTGTGGAAGTGGATGTTGCAGCGGCTGGGAGTGTGGTGGTCATAGGAGAGGGTGATGCGTGGAGGCCAGAAGCGCTTGGTGCGCCTTCGAAGGTAGGGTCATGCGTCGGGTCTTGCCCTTGTTCCTCTCCTTCGTCTGCTTCGTCTCCCGCATCCTTCTCGCTCTCTCTTCTCTTCCTCTTCACAGGCTGAGTGACCACGACCGCCTCTTCGACAGACAGGGCCCCGAAGGCCGTCTGGAGTCCATCCAGGGGGTCCTCAGCCGCATCCACTGGCCCATGTAAGGGCTCCGCCGAAGGTACAGCGCCCGGTGCTGGCCTTGCCGGTGCCTCAGGCGCTGGCGCTGTCTTCACGTCGGCGTCCTCCTTCCTTGTGTCCATCTTCAGTCACCCTTCTGCTTATATTTGCCTGTACTCGGCCCACTGGTTGTACGGCGCGGGGTCGCTGCCGGTGCACAGAGACAGGCTGCCTCTGCTACCAGAAAGGTTTATAGTGGTTTCAGCACTGTGTTTTTGCTTCTCCTGCTGCTTGCTGTTGCTGTAGGGTGTCCTGCTGCTTGTTTTTGGAGATGAAAAGCTTTTGTTTGTTGAAATACAGTAAATCCAAGTCAATCCAGGATAGCCCAAGCCAGAAGTATGCAAGTAGAAGAGAATCAGGATCAAAGCATGAAGGGCTGCAGTGTAAACAGTGAAGGATGATTGGATATTCACAGAAACTGCAAATCAGGTCAAATCGGAATGCATATTCACAAAGATAGCTGAAATGTTTTGGAAAAGAGTTGGAAAACTGCCCCATGGTCACTCTATCTCCATAGTGCCATCTCAGGAGATGTGAACTCTTTGTTTTGGGTCCTATATGTGCTGAGGTGGCAGGGCATGTGGCGATGAGGTCACTGCCATGTCACATGGGATCTTCCTACTTAGCTAGGCTGACCAGGAATTGAACCCAGGACCTCTCAAAAAGAGGTGCCCGGCCCCCTAGGGTGCATACCACTAGGATAGCTAAGAATTCATGGAAAAGCATAGATGAATTCATAGGCTCTGCCTTGGATATGTCAGTTCTCAGTCAACTCAGCAAAAGATGATTTGCTTCACATTGAAAGGGGATTAAGGGGTCCACTCCATATCCTGATTGTGTGTTTGGTTCCATAGGTCAAAATGTGTTATCACCAGTTTTGGTGGGACCAATACTAAGATAGAAATGCCTGGATGCTCAGTGCATCTCTAATACAACTAGAGTATGCCTCAAAGCAATGGAAAAGCACTTTTTCTTACTTCGCGGCTTTTGCGCCTCAGTGGCCAAACATCTAAAAACATCAATGTGTTCGTCATTACAATGAAATGTCGTTAGTAAAAACAAATCTTTGGCATCTATGGCGGGTTTTCAGTTTTACATTAATTACCGAAGTGCGTAAGGTTGAGGTTCCACCCCGAGAAACGCTGCAAATGTCGGACACTTTGGGGTATATATATATATATATATATATATATATATATATATATATATATATATATATATATATATATATATATATATATATATATATATATATATATATATATATATATATGTATATATGATATAGCTTCCGTCTATATCGCGAACAGGCGGCGCGCGCGTGTTGTCTGGCATCTGGCAGATTTTGCGGTTTCGGTTTCTGCCACCAGAAATCGATCTGAATGCATGGCTGTGTGGAATTTCTTAAAGCTCAATACACCTGTGAAATTACTATGCGCGAAAAAGCGCGATTTACGGATCGGCGGTACACATCGGCCTGATGCAAAGTGCACAAGTTTGGAGCGTTGCCTAGGTGTCCTATTGCGGAAAACACCGTAGCCCAAAGATGTTGTAGACACGAAACGCCAAGGGTTGAGGGCGAGCGGGCCAAAGGCCCCCTTGCCAAAAAGAGGCAGCAAAAATAGATGGTAAAATAAGTTTGTCCGGTTTTTTGACAACCTGTTTTAAGCTTGGCTCTGTGTGCCGATTGCTGGGGCAACTATCGTGTGTCCATCGGTGCCCATAGGTGCTTGCAATCTGAGCAAAGGTACCCATCCTTTGGGCAGAGTAATGGGCTTACCCGGGTACATTGGAGGGTATATTCGAACATCTATTACTTAGTCTGCAGATTTTGTTTTCAAAATTATCTTTGAAAACCCGTTTGACGCTCGAGGTTCCACACGCCGAAAGCCGTTTGATTACCGAAGATCGTAAGCTTGGGCATGGCCTCTGCCATCTTCGGCCTGGCAGAAGGCGGGGTCGGTGTAGCAGAATCCTACCAAGATGCCAATCTGAAGGTAACAGGGTTAGGGTTGCGATTACTCAATCTAGTGATTTCCTGCAGAAATCGATCCCCTGCAGCCTCCAATTAGGGTTACAGGCCCCCGGGAACCCAGCGTTAGCGGGGTGGGGGCCCGTAACCCTAATTGGAGGCTGCAGGGGTTGATTTCTGCGCGACATCGTTCACACGCTCTATACGAGTTTGTAAGGCACGGCACGGGGAACGCCATACGGCGCCGTCAGGTGCGGGGCCGAAGCTGGCAGAGGTAGTCCCTAAGCTTGAGGTTCCACCCCGAGAAACGCTGCGAATGTCGGACACTTTGGGTGTGAGGGATGATTGCCGCTCGCGTAAATACCGGTATATACGAGCGGTATATACCGATATACCAGTATATACCGCAGTATATACCGCGGTATATACCAGCCGCCGCAGCAGTATATACCACAGTATATACCATCGCCGCCGCAGTATATACCACACTATATACCATCGCTGCCGTATATACCAGCGCTGACAAATTCGAATTTTGAATTTCTAGACCAATTTGAATTTCATTTTTCATTTTTTTTCTTTTTTCTGTAACAGCTCGGAATGAATATTCGCCTACTGACTTTGCTACTTCTGTGTTCCTTATGTTTGGGCACAAACTCCAATCCCAAACGCTTTGATTGGAAATGCTCCGATGTTGTCCGTGAAATGCATGGACACACCATTGGCGAGATTGGTGTGCTAATTACCAATGGACCTCGTGGTGCACCTGCCCATTACGTATGGCACCCGGAGCAAATGTATAATTGGAGGCCCATATGTCCTGATTGCCGTGGCCCTGCAAAAAAACACGGGTGGTCAAAGCATGTGGTTTGCATGGCAAGCGAAAACTGCGCTTTGCTTCACCCTCGCTATAGCTGTCCTACATGCAGCACATCGGCATCTACCAAGACATTTACTGTATGTAACATCCGGGATCAATGGCCTCAAGAGGTGGTGGATGGGTTTTCATTCATCCTAACACCCAATAGTGGCGTAGACGTCACTGTATTTAGTATGGTTCTGGAAGGCCTAGTGCGAGGTGTGCCGACAAGGACAACAGCAAACATGATCTGGGCGATGTACAACACAAATTTCAAATTTGTGTTGAACACGTTGCAAGAACCCATGACGTATGCCGATTCGGGTGCACCGCCGGGAACAAATTTGCTCATTGACATGTTGTATCGATACTTCGAATCGAACAACAGATTTTGGGACAATTGCCTCGCGCAAATCGGTGCGGCAAAATTGTCCGCGGACCACACGTACATTCTGGCACGATTTGATCCCCGGTTGCCATGTGTGCTTGGACCTTTTTCATGCCGTCCAACGCGTCACCCGCGAGGTGAGCAAACGCCCACGTTCCTCCAACGTGGTATCAGGAAATTGGAGGATTGGCGGAATCCCTTAGACGGAAGTATGCGGGGGGCGGAAGGGTGGAGTGGAATGTAGTTGAGGGGCCGACGGTGCTTAAGGGGAAAGATGTCAGCAACAAAAAGCGCCATCACCTGTTTACCGTTGTGGCTCACAACCGTTTGCGAGTTGAATCCGTTCAAGGGGATGGAAATTGTTTCTTCCGAGCGGTGGCAGCACAAACGGACCTAACGCATGAGGAGTTGAGGCAAATGGTTGTCAGTGAGCTACGACAAAATTTTGTCGAATATTTCGAATTTGTTCGCCGGTAATGATTCAGGCCTTTACTCATTCACAGGCCTGATCTTCATATACAGCAGTTGCGGCGCGCGCAGTGACAGCGAAGTCGCGCCGGGATTCTTTTGTTAATCTGTGTTTTAGGATCGCTTTTAATCGTGCTCATTATTATCGCATTGATTGGATAATGACGATCTGGGGTTCATCAGTATGTAGTACTGCTTGAGCTATCATGCGAGGTTTTGTCTTGCAATGTTTTAGACCTTGCACCATTTGATCATGTTTATGAACTAAGATTCCATTGAACGAACATTGTCCGGGACTGTTTGTGACTGTGGACAATCGCAGGTCATTTCTGTTGTCTTATTGGTGCTATTGCCTTTGGGATTGTATTCTTGATTTCAATATTGATTTTGAAGTGAGCCCATAAATCTGCAACAAGGTTAAATCCATGGAATACCAACGGCAATCAGAAGACCAATTATATGGTAGCGGTTTTGGTGATATGATCCATGCACAAAAAGAATACAATGAAGTTGGGTTTCATGAAACACATCGTCGCGCAATGAAAGTGGTATATGAAAGTGACCAATTCGAGAGCATGCATGAAGGTTCATATCTCGATGATTGGGATGATGACTCCGCAGATCCACTCGACTTTCAAAATTGCAAGAGAATTAGTCACGGGTCCGCCGTGGAGGATGACTCACTACATCCCTTTGAGAGTACCTCCAAAAACATGATAGATGATCTTCAAACCAAGGGGAAAGGGTTCCCTGCGTGCGCGCTACAGGGTATTGCCGCGCGATGGCTCGGTGCGCACTACAAAACTATAGCGCGCAGCATAGCGCGCGCTATGGCTCGGGGTCTTGGGTTTGTAACCCCATGTCCTAATAAGCAGGGCAAAAACGCCCATTTTTCTAAAGTTTCAGATGCTTCCGGCACCGCATGTGACGCTGTCAATGTCAGGAAAGATTGCGAGCATTTTGGGCCCCCACTATGGGTGGTCCCTGTGGAAGAAGAGGACCTTTTGGCGGACCTAGTTGAGTTTTTTTGCTCAGGGTCTGCCGTCCAACGGTCTTTGTGGGCCAAGTTGGAAAAAAGGGTCCCCGTGTCTGAAGCAGAGAAGAAGCGTCGCAGGACCAAGGCTGCCAACGCCGTCACACCCCTGTCGGTGATGGACTTGGTCCTGCTCCTGAAGATTCCAAGAAGAAGGCATTGTTGCGCGCGTCTTGCATGTGACATTGCGCACACTTCTGCTCATAGCACGCGCTTTGTTGCCTTCTGCGCGCGCTACGCCCTCATGTTGCGTGCGCTATTTTACTCAGGTACAAAGATTTGATTACTTGGACGAGAAGTAAGGTCCCCACACACCTTTTTTCTCTCCCGTCCTATGCTAGTTTCGCCACAGAATGGAACCAGCTTGCAAGTAGGCAGCATTTACAGGTTGCCGTGCACACAGATGGGGTCACAGTCTTTTCGCAGTGGCCCCTGCAGCACTTTTTTGACTATATATTTTCCTTTGATTCCATTGTTTCTAACCTCCAATACCCCAGGGAGTGCCAAGGAGAGCTGTGGATCATTGTGAGGGGGGATGAGTTGCCTTGTGGGGGGGAATCGTGGTGCCAGATGTGCATTTCCTTTGCCAACCATGGTCACTTGGCAAGGACGTTGTCCTACCACTGGACTGTTGACGTCGCCCTTTGTGGTGAGAAGTCCACCTCTGTGTTGTCCCAGGTCTGGGCTAACAATCTTGCTTTTCTGCAGAGTGCCCTTGACAGTGGTGTGGTTCCCATCCGGGGTGCATCCAGACGCTGCAGGATTTTCTGCGGTGGGGATAGCCCTTGGCTGCGTCGGTTGTCGGGTGTCACTACACATTGGATGGCAGGTAGTCTGTTCAGTTACATGACGTGGTGCAAGTCCAGTGCAACGTGGTTGCAACAGGATGTGGATAGAACCACCGAGCGAGATGAGCAGTTGCTAGGGCTTATTGCACCTGGGGCCAAGTGCAGGCCCATGGATATATTTGGTGTTGTCCAGAGCAGGTTGTTGAAGGTGCCTCTGAGGCGGCGTCACCTTATACCATGTGTTCTGCACCTTCTGATTTTTGTAGGGAGGCAGGTCACTGCCTAGGTACGCAGATTGGCCACGTCTGTGCGTCCCAGTACTAGGGTCTCTGTTCAGGCTATTCTTCGCAGGTCTGGTTGTCACATAGCACTACAGGGGACGGCAGAGCCAGATGGGGAAGAGACTCGGTGCCTTCCAAAGGTTTGGGAGGACCTGGTCCCCCTCCTCCGGGGTGACGTGAGGATGCACACAGCAGTGGTTGCCATGTACATACTACTGGGGGACATGTATGGCACAATGTTTGAAGAGGGTGCATTGCAGGCTCCAGAGGTTGCCCAGGCTTTCCAAACCTGGGTTTGTCCAGCAATAAGATCACCTTATATTAACTGGATGTTGCACGATGCTACAGTCACTATTCAGGCCATAAGGCCCTATGGCCTAGGAATGTTTTCGGGGGATCTTTTGGAAGGGAGCAACAGGGTGCTGAAGGACATTTGGTCCTCCTTTTGTGATAGAGGTGGGGGGGCAGGAACCCTGGTGTCGCGCCGCATTAAGATGCTCAGGCAGGTTAATGAGCGTCTGTTCCTGTACTTTGAAGTACCAAGGTGGAATGGGACCTCCAGAAGCAACCTGTGCAATGCACAAAAATTGGCTGACGACGTTCAGGCATATTTTGGGGATGAGGAACTGTGGTAGCGCGCGCTATTTGTTCTTTAGCGCGTGCTACATGCTATCTAGTGCGCGCAATGACCACTATCGCGCGCGCTATGCCGTATTCAAGCGCTGGAACCCTTGAAATCGCGATATACAATTGGAGGTGGCGTGCTATGACTACGCACTTCAAATGAGCCTCCAATTTGAAATGCATTGACAGACACAGAGATTTGTTCCTTTTCATCTGTTTTTTTTGGTGATTTCGATTTTTTTGTTACTGCATTTTCCTTTTCGTATTACTGCTGGAACAGGGGTACTTTAATGTAACCCTCTTGCCCATGCAGCCCGTGGGCTGGGGGTATCCGCCTCCCGCAGCACCGCCAACAACTGCTGCAGGGGCCACAGGAGCAGGTGCCACACCGCAACCACCGCCATATGCAGCTGTACAACCGGGACTGCAGCAGCCGTCCACGACGCCGTGGAGCATGCAGCCACAGGTACTTGCCGTGCGCGCTACTGTTTCCGTTGCACGTGCTACGCTCTTGTTGTGTGTGCTAGCTGTCCCGTTGTGCGCACTACGCACGTCCTCGTTGCGCGTGCTTTGTCCTGTTTTCCGCAGATGCTGTCCCAGCAGCTGACCCAGTTCTCCCCAACTCAGCCTCTGTGGCCCGCGCCGCAGTCCCCGTTACGAGCTGCCTCACAGCAGCTGTCTCCCATGCTGTTCCCTGGTGGGTCGCCCACCTTGGGCTCCCCAGTGCGCGGCAGTCTTCCAGTGGGCCAAGTGCAGCAAGTGCTCTTCGGCCCACTGCCAATGCAGCAGCAGCAGCAAATGCAGCAGCAGCAAGTGCAGGCTGCGGCCCAGCAAGTCGGCAGCCCAGAACAGCAGCAGCAGCAGCAGCAGCAGCAGGTCCAACCAAGACAGCAGCAACCCCAAGTGCAAGCACAGTTTCAGTCTCCCCCACCCGGGCCGCGTACGGGCTTTGCCTTCAGCAGCGACTTCAGGAACCGAATCTGGCCCAACCAAAACAGCACCATCTGCGCCCAAGGGCCCGACTGGGCATGGCTGAAGGACGTGACAGCGCCCTACCTCTTCGAAGTTGCCTTCTACAAGTTCTGGTGCCAAAGGGCCACGGCCATTGCCAAGATCCCAGACGGCGCCGTGAAACCCTGCTGGCATGACGAGAGCATTACTGGCCACTGGTGCAGTCTGGAGAACCTGTTGAACCCCTCCGTGCCAACCCAAGAAGGACAAGCTGCCTGTGGACACTGCAAGGTGGAGGAGTACAAGCTGCTGTTCTCGTGCTGGGCAAGTTATGGGTGGGGTCACGTTCGGACCCACACGCCTCCGGGTGCCACCGCAAAGACCGTCCACCACTTCTACTTCAACAAGGACCCACCGACCTTCATCAACGCGACCGACGCGGGGGCAATGGCCTTCAAGAACGAGTGCGCCTCGGTGAGAAGTGCAGGTGCCAGTTTGCTGCGGGGGTCAGCCAAGAAAGGAGCTCGTGCCGCAAGGGCACTTGCAACCGGCGCCAAAGTCAAAACCACGGCAGTCAAGGACGAGGAGCAGCCGCAGCAGCAGCAAGTGCAGCAGCAGCAGCTCCAACAGCAGGCAGCCGTGCAGCAGGCAACACTGCAGCTGCTCCAGCAGCAGCAGCGGGTGCAGATGGCCCAGCAACTGCAGCAACAACAACAACAACTGGCACAGGCACAGGTACCCGCCATGTTTGCCATTGCGCGTGCTTTCGACATTGTTGCGCGCGCTTCTGATGTCCCTTGCTTGTTGTTGATATTGAAAACCTTGATTGCTTTTCAAAAGATGTTTCCCCAAAACTGCAAAAAGGTAAAGTCCACGAACAAGGAACACCACAAACAGGATCAAAGTCAGAATTGTGATAGTATTCTTCCAAATCAAAGCATTGTAAGCAAAGAGGGGCTGCATATAGACAAATGAGGAATCAAACATGCAACTCAAATGGTTTTATAAACAAAACAAATGATTTTATGTGAAAACTGGCAAGACTCAGGCCTCCAAGAGAGCACCAAGCACTTCATGTGCACTCTTTTGGATGAAATGGAGTTGGTTAGGAATCTGGGGCATAGGAGTTAGGCCAGACACAGGTAATGACTTGGCCAAGCAACTGAATTCAGAAACAGTTACAACCACAATAAGTAGTAGAAACTTTTGAGTATAGGGGTCCTGAGGTGGGAGACCACTAGGCTTAACCTACAAGGCCCAAGGCATGAAGTGCCTACTTTATTTCGGTCTAACCTCCATGAGGGATGATACCTCCGCTCCCTTGAGTGGTAGGGGTGAACTGCATGGGGGTGCTAGGGTTATAACCCTAGTTGCTGAGAAAGTGTACTTAAAGCTTCATGAGAGAAACAAAAATGTTTAAGTGTTAGTCTCAGCACTTCCTTAGGCAAAAAGGGGGGCTGTAGCTTGGATCAAGTACCCCAAGAAAGACATGGTAGTGACTTTTTTCTTACTCCCCCCTGGAGTACTAGTTAGCTAAGCTAGTAGGACCAAGGAAAAAGGCTCAAATTACCCTGAAATTACCTCAGAAAATGGTGTAAACCTTCACAAAACCTCCTCATCTGTCCATAGAAGCTGTTCACACTGCTGGTACCCTTTAGAAACAGCGTGATGTACCGTGAATGATGTCCCTTCGAAGGGGCCTTCCTCAAAAGTAGCTGGTGTGAGCGTAAACTTTTGGAAAAACTGTTTGGGGGCAGTGGGGTTTGAACCCATGACCTCCTCCCTAGAGTCTGCATTGCTACCCACTAGGGTATGATCGAACGCTCTAATGCGGACGGTCAGCGCTGTATAAACAACGTATTTCAGTAATCGTCCTGACCAACGGCCAGGGCGGAGAAATACTCCTGATGGAGCCCACAAAACTCCAGGAGCTGAAAAAACCAGAAATGAGGACCAACAGGGAGTGAATCCTGTGGTTTAGCGAAAGGTTGAGCGACCTAACAAGTCAAATCGCTAAAAAGTGACGATAGGACGTTAGAAATCGTCATTTATAGGCCCAAACTCAAAGTCGCAGACAAGCGCAACAGAGCCGCGCCCAGAAAAGGGGTTAACGGCACTACAAGGCACTCGAGCAGAGAGGTGTGTGCCGTGCCTTAACAGAGAGAAACCAAAATTTCTGCATGGTTGCATCAAAACGTTTATAAAACATAGGGACAAACCTCAAAAACACAAACAAAAGGAAGAGCAGGCGAAAAATTCGCCTCTCAGGTATGCCAGTGTCATGACACACGTATGCATTGTGTTCGTCATGGTTGTTTCCTTAAAATGTTAGGGTTGTCTCCGTCGTGTCTCCGGGGGGTCGGGCGACTCCTAAATTCCCCCTGCACAGGTAAAAACAAGCTTGTAAGGTATGCTCGACGAATGGTGCACGTAGTGCGCACGTAGAGTTAGAGAAGATGAAGTGCTCGCGATGCATGTGCCGGATTCCGACATACACACGTTGCCACGCTTCCTTGTGCATGCACCCACCTTCCCTTCTCTTCACAGGTCCAAAGGAGAAGTGTGTGCTCGTGTTTGCGTCGTTTGTGCGTTAAAGTAGGGTTGTTTAAACACTTAGGTTTGTTTTGCGCTCGCTTCACTTTGGCATTCACACGATGCATGGTGAGTAAGGTAGGTAAGCCCAGGAGGAGCTCACCTTCTGGTTGAGTCAGTTTGGTTACAGTGGATTTGGTCTTGCCTCCCTTCCCTGCATGCGTGCACACGATGCATTAAAGGGATTTGACAGTAGGCCATGCGCTGTGCACGCGGTATGAACCCTTGGCAGGTTACCCAGGGCTTCGCCCTACGTTCCATAAGGGAACGGGCGAGGTCCTTAAGCTTGCTTGCTTGCAACTGGGTTCAGGAACAGTGTATTATAGGGCACACTAAGAAGCGTATAATATGTGAAGTGTATCTTGGTTCCTCCGTCTTGAACCCAGTCCATTGGCCTCTGTTGTACAGGTGGGAGAGGTACAGGGTGATTGGTGCACGCAGCAGCTGCCTTCGGCGGCTATCCCATTTTTCTGCCCCAGCTAAACAGGGGCGCTGATCACACAATCAATTGACTGCGCCTCAGCCAGGAGTGGCGAGGGCAGTTCGACTCCATCGACATCCGCGCTGTGCACGCCACCTGTGCGCCCTTCCCCTCCGAGCCCTAGCAGGGAAACGTGTTGTGACGTCCCTGTTAGGCCACAGTCGCTTAGCAGCGCTGTGTTCTCTTGTCTTCTTCACAGGAGGGTCATTAGGACCCACGACTTTATCTTCAACACCACCCAGTAGAGCGTGCGTGTAGCAGTGGTAGTCCTGAGTGGGGGCTTGAGCCAGTTGCAGTAGCGCTCGCCCACCAGGATGGTGCCACTGTAGGGTGTGTAGGACCTGTAGTGCATGTGTCACAGTCCCACCTGTTTCCTGCAATTTTAGCAGGGCTGGTGGGCTGTGGCAGTGGTTAGGTCAGCGTTTTGGCCACTTAGCAAAATGGCGTTTTCATGCCTTCATAGCTTTTGGCCACCCCTCCCTTTAATAGTCAGGTAGGTAGGAAAAACAATACCTGGATTAGTACGCTGGGTATTCCCCCAAGGTTTTGCGCCAGCACAGAAATTTGGCGCATAGGGGAGGGGAGACCCGGGGCGTACCCCGTGGCATCAATAAGACAACCCTCCAGGTTTAGCAAGCGTGCAGACTTGTGTATAATTAGGACACCACTTCTGCAACTTGCTCTTAGGACCTCAGGCATAGCACACTCACATACCTAGGCAGACATGTATAGCGACCAGGTTAGGAAGGGTAGAGCCCCATGGGTCTGGACCAGTTAGGGGTCCTAACTGTGGGCACGCTTGTCCATAAGGAAGGTGGACACACCTTGCTTGTCATTCCCCCCTAGTCATTAGAATAGCTAGCCACCGTTCATCGTTGGCTCCCCAAGGTCATAACATCAGGGCAGGTCCCATGGCACACATGGTCAACAAGGCAAACACTCGCTGGTTGGCTGCAAACCTGATAAGCGGCCATCTGGCTCACGCTGGTAACCATAGGCATGGGACTGCAGGGCACAGCCACGGTTGGTGCAGTGCTCAGAGTGCTCACCGACCCTGGGAGGTTAGTTCCTCTTCTTACGCTCGGACAGGGTCTCAGCACGGGTTAGCAACTGCCCCTCGTTGTTCTCAACGAGGTAGGAACGAAAGATGGGGTTGATACTCCCATCTGGCTGTATGAAGGCTGACATAGGCTCCCAGGTAGCCTCTGATGGCCCATAGCCATCCCACAGGGTCAGGAATTTCCAGCCCTGTTTATACTCGTGGCGCGCAATACCTGCAACCACGTAGTAGCCATCGACTGCCATTTCCTCGGCAGTCATCTCCTCGAGTTCGTCTGCCTCCTCAGGGGTGGCAGCGTTCTCTAGGTCGATACGCTCGACCTCACAGTCAGGCAAGCGCCACTCATCCCACGATAGTTCATCAGGGGAGTGGTAGTGTCTGAGTTGCTTAGGAGCACGCAGCAGCTCCCCACCTAGACGGGGTCTGCACCTCACATGGATCCTGGATCCATCTATCCTGATAATACGATAGGGCCCAAAGTAGGGGTCCTGCAAACAGTTGCGGGGCCATGTGGGCAATCGTGAGGGGTGTACAAGCAACAGGTCTCCTACCTTGAAACTGGCAGGACGTCCCGTGCGGTTCCACCGGCTTTGTTCGCGTTCTCGAACGCGTTTCAGGTTAGCTCTGGCCCTGTTAGCCAGGTCCTGCCGGTGCTCCAGCCAGTCCCCAACTGGGCTCTTATAGTCCTCGGAAAAAGGTGTTTTGAAAAACCACGCAGGACGCCCCCCATGGAACAGTTCGTGGGGGGTATAGCCGGTTGAAGAACTCTCTTGGGAGTTCATGGTCAGAACGGCCCAGGGCAACAGGCGTACCCAATCTTTGGTGCGCTCCTGTTTCATCAGAATCCTCAGATTCTGCTCCACCACACGATTCTGTCTCTCACAAAGAGGGTTAGACGTGTGCGTGTAAGGTACACCCGTGGTTACCTGGACGTTCATGGCGTCCAGCACTCGCTTGTACCAACCGGTATCACTCCGGATGCGTACATCTTCATCGGAGTGGATCTCCTTAGGCGCCCCATAGGGCTCAAACCACTCCTCCACCAGGATCTTCACAGTCTGCTCTCCTGTGATCTTCTTGTTGCAGGGGAAAGCACGTGTGAAGCGGGTTAGACCACAGGTGACCACCAAACAACTATCATAGCCACCAAACTTAGGCAGACCGTGGATGAAATCCGCGTACAACAGAGAGTTAGCACAGTAGGGTATGGGGAGACTGGAGACCAGTCCTCTGTCACGTGAGTCGCTCTGTTTGCTGGCGTGACAGTCACAGGAGTCCACTATGGACTGCATACGGGCACGTAGTTCAGACTTGGTTAGTCGGCAGTAGAAACGCTCACTGAAGAAAGCAGCAGACCGGTTGCACCCTGTGTGCCCGGAGCTGTGGTGTGCCCACTGCAGACAGCCGTTCAGTCGTGCCTCAGGCACAACTATGCGGTCCTGATAGTATAGGTACTGATTATCTTTATACCAACGATCGCCATCTATTAGGCGTGCCTCTAGGCCATCACTGAGGGTACTGAGTACACACTGGTACTCAGCCTGGTAGTCTCTCAGGCTCCAGCCCTCCAGTACACCTGCCGTACGCATGGATAGGTCCAGCTGGACATCCATACGTTGGAACGCCTCTTTGGCCAACGCTTCAGAGCTCTCACCTAGGAGGGCGTCGAAGTTATTACGCGAGATGTAGTCAGCCATCTCGTTCTTTATACCTGGTATATGATGGACGGTCAACCTGAACTGACTCAGGTATGTCCACCATCGTTTTAGTTTCGCTTTTTCAGGAGGCGGGCCCTTCTGAAAAGTCTTCACGGGCTCTTGGTCACAGAGCCATACAACAGGGTTAGTACCTAGAAGACGGGATTGGGAAGAGAGCACGAGCATCCCAGCCAGGAGTTCCTGGTCGTAGGTACTGTAGTTGGATCGTGCTTGATTCCACTTCCAGTTCCAGTGCCCCAGAGGCACCAGACGCCATTCATTGGCGGGATAGTCATGCTTCAGGGTTCCATCGCGGTTCAGACCTGAAGTGTGAAACTGGCAGTGCGACAACTCATTGGGGTTAAGCTCCTGCCACTGGTATAGGGTACCAACCCCCCCCTACGTCACACGCATCCGTGACGAGTATTATCTCGCCCTTAGGGCGGGGCACCCCCAGGCAGTTGGTGGAGGGTATTTTCCTCTTCAACTCCTGGAAACAGGCCTCCTCCTTGTCGGTCCACCGCCAAGGGTTGGTCTTCTTTATAAGGTCAGTCAGGGGGGCTGATGAATAAGTAAAATTGTGGATATGGCGTCGGTAAAAATTGCAGGCGCCAATGAAACTCCTCACATCGTGTAGACCCTTCTTAGGGTCGTCACGTATCTGCACGTCCTGTAGGGGCTGCATCTTAGATGCGGCTGATTTCCACCAGCCATACCCCACGTCAAACCCTAGGTACTCCATCTCCTCTCGCATAAACTCACACTTCTCGAGTTTGATGCGGAGATGGCTTTCCTGACCGACGGTGATAAACTCTTGCAGGAGGAGGATATGATCCTCCTGGGTATTAGTACCCAGGCTCACGTCGTCGATGTGGGCCTCCATCTCAGCCCCGCGGGAAACCAGTTCCTGCACAAGGGGTCTGCGTCTCAGGATATATAGGATTTTGTTCATCAGCTCCTGAAGGAGAGCAGGGGCATTCGTGACACCAAAGGGCATGACCTTCCAGCGGAAGACACGGCCCTTAGGGGTTACAAAGGCGAGCAGTTCCTGGGCTGCTCGGGTTAGGTCTACTTGCCAGAAGCCACTGCGCTTATCCATCTTGGTCTTGAATCGACACTCAACGATTCTCTCCAGGGTGTTCTCCATGTTGGGGATACTCCCTGAGTGGTTCTGGGTCTTTTTATTGACCTCCCGATAGTCAACGACCAAGCGCATAGCAGTGGACCCAGGTTTAGCAACCAGAAAACAAGGGCTACAATGGGGGGGTAGTCCCCGTGCTTATAATCCTCGACGAGGCCAGCATCTATACACTCTTGGATCTGGCGTTCGATCTCGTCGATTTGGTCTTGTGGGGCAGGGTATGGACGCCGCCTCACTACCGACCCTTCAAACTCTGGTTTGAGTTTGAGGTCCATCTGGACCAGTTTCTTACAAGACAGGGGTGGGGGTAACGCTCCAAAAACCTCCTGATACTTGTGGATGAGCTTAGTGAGACAGGGGTCGAGATTCATGCTCTCCAATTTTTCGGAAAAATCCTCCTCAGCTCGGAGGTTACTCTTCCCTTTATCCTGCTTTTCTATACGCCCCACCGTTTCGGGGTGCAACCCATCCTCCCGGTCCTGGCGTTCCTGGGCATAGTGGAGGGAGTATACCAGAGGGGTCTCAGGATCGGGGAGAGTCATCTCTTCATCATCCTCCTCGGACCAAATAGAGGTTTTCCAGGTCCTCTTGAGGAGGTCCAGGCGGGTCCGTCGCTCGATACCCTCAGCCTTAGCCCACAGGACGTGCTGTAGTTCCCGCACGTCATACCAAGAGACCGGCATGTTATTGGGTGAGGGTTTAGCGCCAGGTACCTGACCTGAGGGGCCATCAGTGGCCCTCATAGAGAACACGGCGTGATCATTAGACCCACCAGGGGCGGACTCGCCGAGATCCACCTCTTCCATGAGCAACTGCGCTAGGAAAGCGCTATGCTTCAGTGTCACAACCTCCGGGTCGACCGGGGGTATTACACTGGCGATATCGCTCAGGCGGTCGTCAGCATCAGCCAGCGGAGTAGAGACTGCTGGTGTCTCCGGCTCATCGGGGCACTCACCACTCGTAGTGGTAACCGAAGAGTACTCAGATCTCTTCTTGAGATCATGGAGGGTAAGGCCCTTGTTTTTGGCCATCAAGCCTTTGAGTACAACCTGATCAAGGTCACTCACGGGCACGGGGTTTAGAGCACCATCTACGAGGGATAGGAAACTGCCCCATTCAGGGGCGGGCATGGTCTCCCGAGAGTCCTCAGGGACGTAGATGGGACCGTTGGGCAGTTCAGTCCTTCCCACGGTCATACGGTCCAAGAGGCGCCTCCAATAGGCGTGTTCACCTGTGGTACCCCAGTCCGGGGTGCACAGGACCACTCTCGCTCCTTCGAGGGCGATTTTGGTAATCACCTTGGCGAGCTGGGAGAAAGGGGGGTTTGCGTAGCACAACCCCATTGATTTCCAGTAAACGCGGTACGCATTGTTTAGGTTCCGCGAACAGTAGAGCTGCATCAGATGCTGCTCTTTACTCGCGAACAGTTCTACCTGAATTTCATTCAGGTCCAGCTGCAGGGCGGCCAGTCCATTTTCCAACACTGGCCGCACCAACTGATAGTTCTCAGTTCTGTAAGACCGGTTCACGTAACGTAGACCGGATTCTTTTAGACCTGACAGCTCCAGAGGGACAGAGTATAGGCAACTGCCAAAATCGCAGTGAAGGGCGTAGGGACGTTGCAAGGACAGCAACTTCACCTAGGGGTTGAAGCGCAGAAAATCAGTGCCGATGACAATGTCAAAGGCGTCGGTGTCAAGCACTTGCAGTGCTGCGTCACCTCCTCATCGCCTAGACATACAGTCACATCGACCCCCCCCAGGGAATGGATGGTCCGACCATCCCCTACCCTTATGGCCACTGTTTTGGTTTTCCGGATCTTGGCTTGTTTTAGCAATCTGCGGGCCACGATTGAGAGCGTGGCGCCCGTGTCCAAGACCGCTTTGTAAACCTGATCACCTATTTTGACGGTGATCTAGAAAACCAAATCTTCTTCCTCGGAGCCGCCCCCCTATTCCCCTTCAGGGAATTTCACTTCAAAGCCCGCCGCCTGCAGGCACTTAGAGTGCCAGTTGAGGCGGCGCTTCTTGGCGTTCTCGTTTCCCTTGTCAGCGCCACCGGCGCTGGGGGTAGAGGGTACGGTTCGCTTCTCCCCAGACTGCTCACCCTTGGGGGTGGGGCCTGGTTTTCCACCTGTGGGGGGTGCGGAGTTCCCCTGCCCTCCTCCAGGGCTACCTTCACCGGGAGTTCCCCCAGGGGTACTGCCTCCCCCCCCCTTACCGGCGTTCTTACGCCGTTCTTCCTCGGCCTTCTTTAGCTTCTCGGACTCGCGGCGTTTTATGTGGCACTCATCCTCGTAGTGCCTCCTCTTGCCGCAGTAGCCACACGTGATAGTGCAGCGGAAGTGGTCCTGGTGTTTGACCTCCTGACCATCCTTGGTCTTCTGCTTCCGCTGCAACTGGAGCATACACGAGCTGCGTCCATCGCAGTCACGGGCGTGACATGGTCCCCCCTTGTCGTCCGTAGGCCGGCAATAAGAAAGATTTGGGGCTCCCTTGCCTTTAGCGGGGGGGGTCTACTTCATATGCTTCAGTTCCCCTCCCTTACCCTTCCCAGGGTTAGAGTGGGGTTGTGGGGACCTCCCTCCCTGAGGCTTTTCAGCAGGGGCCTCCATCCGCAGATGTTTGCGCAGGTATTTATCCATGTGAGAGTCGTGTTCTCTCTCCATGGCGAGTTCGATCAGAAGATCGACCAACTCATCGTAGGAATGAGTCCGGGATTTCCTGTCGGACGTCTCCTTACAATTCTCCCAAATCTTGGGAGGAATTTTACCCACGAGCCACAGATGAGGCTCTATAGGCCCATATGAGGAGGGGTTCATCCTCCCCATTAGCTCCTCCACCTGCGCCACGAACTCAGAAATACGGGCAGCTGTGGGGAACTCAGGAAGTGGGGTCAGTTCCTCTATCTCCGTACGGGCACTCAGGTCCGTTTCGTAGACTGGGTACATTTGTTCCAGTCTTTTAAGGAAGTCTCCCCAACTGGAGCTCTTCCTGATGGCAGTTTTCACCTGCCGCTGAAGGAACTTTTTTTTGCACGACTTCTTGATGAGCCTGCACTTGGTCCGGACATCAGCATGTTGCTGTCCGGTGAGGAGTAGAAAGTCCGAAAACTCTTCGGCCCATTCGGGCAAGTTTTTAGGATCGAACTCAGGGAGCTCGATCTGAAGGTTCGCTGTGGCGATGCCCTTCGTTCCCCGACCTGCTACACCAGTGTCACCTTTTCCACCTGAGGGGGCCAAGGGGTAGACAGTGGCAAGTGGCGCAGTGGCCCAGTGCAGCCTGCCCAAAGCCCTCCATCTCAGCCTCAGTAGAATCCCCAATAGTGCATACAGGAACAGTCCTCACACGAGGATGGAAAGGGCTTGGACAAGTGTCCAAGGGGCTGCTGCGGATCCCTCTGCAGCTTTTCACCCCCCGGGTCAGGAGTTCAACACCCGGAGACATGGTCGAGGGGGGCTTCTTCAGTTCAGACAGCCCCAGTTTAGCCTTGAGTGCTGCAGACAGTGCACTCAAATCAGGATCTTCATCCCCAGCCCACAGAACCCGGGAAAGGAGTTCCATGGTCTCATCCAGACCGAGTTTAGGGGCAGCCATACGTGAAGGTAAACCTCTTTCCACGCGCACGGGCTCGGGGCACACCCCACGAGGCGAAGGTGGTCTTGGCCTCGAAGGTAACGACGGCGTAGGCTCTCTAGATATCCAGTCCTCCTCCCATTCCGAGGAGTCATTGGACGTCGTGGCGGATATTTCCCCATAAGGTGCTTCGAACCCCCCACCCCACGTGGTGCCGAACATGGGATACGCATTCATCGGTTCTTTCTCCTTCTCCTTCTTTCCCGCTTTCCTCCAGGCTTTCACTTTGGCGGTGGTGACCTTCTCCATCGCGGCCTGGGCTTCCTTAGCGGCCAAGGAATCAGGATCAGGGGCATCTTCAGAAGGAGGTAAGGAAGATACGACAGACAGGAGAGCAGCCCCATCAGATCCCTCCCTTCCAGGCTTCTGAGGCGTTCCTCGGTTAACACAGGCGCCTCAGGGGCTTCTCTCATATATTTTTCTTCCGCCCCTCTTGCTTGGTGCTCTCCGCGCTAGCCAGTAGTGTCCACAACGACTGTATCATCTCTTCCGCTCAGGGACATAGCCCTGGAAGGTCCTGCTACAGGCCCCGCAGTTGGTTGGGACCTGATTGGCAGGGTCTTGGCGCTTAGTGTAACTGATGGACGTGACATTGCTCAACACGCTGTGGATTTCTTGTGCTTTAGCTTGGCGAGGGTGTAAGCCTCTGCTACCAGAAAGAGTTTCTGATGTCCCTTGCTTGTTGTTGATATTGAAAACCTTGATTGCTTTTCAAAAGATGTTTCCCCAAAACTGCAAAAAGGTAAAGTCCACGAACAAGGAACACCACAAACAGGATCAAAGTCAGAATTGTGATAGTATTCTTCCAAATCAAAGCATTGTAAGCAAAGAGGGGCTGCATATAGACAAATGAGGAATCAAATATGCAACTCAAATGGTTTTATAAACAAAACAAATGATTTTATGTGAAAACTGGCAAGACTCAGGCCTCCAAGATAGCACCAAGCACTTCATGTGCACTCTTTTGGATGAAATGGAGTTGGTTAGGAATCTGGGGCATAGGAGTTAGGCCACACACAGGTAATGACTTGGCCAAGCAACTGAATTCAGAAACAGTTACAATCTGGAACCACAATAAGTAGTAGAAACTTTTGAGTATAGGGGTCCTGAGGTGGGAGACCACTAGGCTTCACCTACAAGGCCCAAGGCATGAAGTGCCTACTTTATTTCGGTCTAACCTCCATGAGGGATGATACCTCCGCTCCCTTGAGTGGTAGGGGTGAACTGCATGGGGGTGCTAGGGTTATAACCCTAGTTGCTGAGAAAGTGTACTTAAAGCTTCATGAGAGAAACAAAAATGTTTAAGTGTTAGTCTCAGCACTTCCTTAGGCAAAAAGGGGGGCTGTAGCCTGGATCAAGTACCCCAAGAAAGACATGGTAGTGACTTTTTCTTACTTTTGTTGTAGCACGCGCGATTTGATTGTTTGCGCGCGCTACGGCTCTACCTTCTGTCCCATCGTCACGTAGGTGGGCAGCTTCGAGCAGCTCCTGTGCCTGGGATCCCGCAGAGGGCCGTTGATGATCAGCGTGCCCGCGGACATTGCCGGGCAGTCCAAGCATGCGGCCGACTAGCTTGACGGACGGAATGAGCAAGGCCCCTCCCCGGTGCTGGCCCGGGCTAAGCGGCAGATGGAGGAGCTGGAGGTGGACTGGGCCGACGCCTTTGCCGTGCCGGAGACGGAATCCGTGACAGTCCCAAGGCCCAAGAAGAAGCGTACCGAGGAGCCAGCAGCCACCAGCCACCTACCACCAGCCATCTCCGCCTCCCACACCGCTAAGCCCCCCCACCCGCTCGGAAAGGTCCTTGCCCAGAAGAATGCCGACCAGTAGCTGCTGGCGCAGGCGGCACAGAGAGTCCAACGTCAGGCGGAACAGGCCAAGAAGAAAGAGGACGAAGCAAAGAAGAAGAAGAAGGAAGAGGGGGAAAAGAGGATGAAGAAGGAGAAGGAAGAGGAGGAAAAGAGGAAGAAGAGGGAGAAGGAAGAGGAAGAAACGAGGAAGATTAAGGAGAAGGAAGAGGAGGAGAAGAGACGGAAGAAAGCAAAAGGAGAAAGCAGAAAAGGTAATGCAGCGCGCACTATCGCTCTCATTGCACGTGCTATGCATTTCGTCGTGCGTGCTATGCTCCGTATTGCGCGTGCTATGCCTGTGCTATGCCTCTGCGCTACTCTTTCCAGGCAAGCAAGACGGCACCGCAGCAGGCACCCCAGCCGCAGCTCGCATCCAAGCCAGCACCGAAGCAGCCTGTCCCAGTTCCAGACCAGCCAAAAGAACAAGGAGGTCCGTGCGGTTCCACCCCACCCAGTACGGCTCCCAAGGCCAAGCAGCGGAGCAGAGCCGACGCGGACAAGGAGGCAAGAGATGAGCTCATGCAGCGCCGAGATTGGTCCTACAAAGACGGCTACAAGCCTCGGTGGATCATCTACTGCGCCACTGCGATCGCGCCGATGATTGTGGAGGGAGCCGAAATCAAGCCAACAGGCGCGAGGAGGGCCCCTCAGGACCACGTGGCCGTCATCATCCCCAACGATCAGTGGAGCCCCAGCCAACAAGGGGAGGAGGAGGAGGAAGAGGACGACTGGTCGGAGTTCATGCCCAGCTGCCAGGTGTTCTCCGCCAAAAGCAAAGCGTATGAGGAGTTGGACAAGTGGCAGTCGTGGTGGAAGACGTACGAGGCCGATGAAATTGTGGACCTCTGCCCCGACCCAAAGACCATGAGGATGTCCCCGTCCAAGCCACCAACCCCAAAGAAGAAGAAGCCCCAAGGAGACCCACCAGCCCAGCCACCAGCCCCCCCACAAGAAGATAAGGGACCTGCCGAAGTCGCAGCACCAGCAAAAGCACCAGCAGCAGCTGCACAAGAAGAAGAGGCACCAGCCGGAGCAGCAGCAGAAGCACAAGAAGACGACGCACCAGCCCCACCACAAGAAGAAGAGGCACCAGCGGCCGCGCCACAAGAAGGAGAAGGAGCAGCCCCGAAAGAAGAAGAGGCACCAGAAGGAGCAACCCGAGAAGGCGACCCAAGCCAACAAGAAGAAGGGGAAGCAGCCCCAGCTGCCACTGGGGCAGAAGACCACAGACCCGAATTGGAGAAGGAGTGGGAGGCCGAAGTGGTGGTCCAAACCATTAAGGAGATCACTGAATGACAGCGCGCGCTATACCTGGTATATCGCGCGCCGTAAGGCTCATAGCGCGCGCTGCAAATATGTTGCGCGCGCTACACTGTCTGTGCCCGTGAGGACCTGTACTGTTGCACACTTTTCAGGGGATGATTGCTGCTCGCGTAAATACCGGTATATACGAGCGGTATATACCGATATACCAGTATATACCGCAGTATATACCGCGGTATATACCAGCCGCCGCAGCAGTATATACCACAGTATATACCATCGCCGCCGCAGTATATACCACAGTATATACCATCGCTGCCGTATATACCAGCGCTGACAAGTTCGCGTTCTGAATTTCTAGACCAATTTGAATTTCATTTTTCATTTTTTTTCTTTTTTCTGTCACAGCTCGGAATGAATATTCGCCTACTCATTTTGCTACTTGTGTGTTCCTTATGTTTGGGCACACACTCGAATCCCAAACGCTTTGATTGGAAATGCTCCGATGTTGTCCGTGAAATGCATGGACGCACCATTGGCGAGATTGGTGTCCTAATTACCAATCGACCTCGTGGTGCACCTGCCTATTACCTATGTGTACTGTAATGGGCTTTGTCGTATATTGGAAAATAATTGCTTAAATCTTGATTGGAAATTTCACTTGAAAAACACTTTAAAATGCAAGAAAAAGAAAACTTTATCCCATAGGCACGCAAGATGCAAGACACAGGAGCCCACACACAAACACAATAAAACAACATTACAAACTTACGAAGATACTAAGCGTCCGGCACATGAGGTCCATAGAAAAGTTTATAGTGTTTTCAGCACTGTGTTTTTGCTTCTCCTGCTGCTTGTTGTTGCTGTAGGGTGTCCTGCTGCTGGTTTTGGATGATGAAAAGCTTTTGTTTGTTGAAATACAGTAAAGCCAACTCAATCCAGGATAGCCCAAGCCAATAGTATGCAAGGAGAAGGTAATTCAGGATCAAAGCATGAAGGGCTGCAGTGTAAACAGTGAAAGATGATTAGATATTCACAGAAACTGCAACTCAGGATACATATGAATGTATATTCACAGAGATAGCTGAAATGTTTTGGGAAAAGAGTTAGAAAACTGCCTCAGGATCACTCTCTCTCCATAGTGCCATCTTAGGAGATGTGCACTCTTTGTTTTGGGTCCCATATGTGCTGAGGTGGCATGGTATGTGGCGATGAGGTCACTGCCATGTCACATGGGATCTTCCTACTTAGTTAGGCTGACCAGGAATTGAACCCAGGACCTCTCAAAAAGAGGTGCCTAACCCCCTATGGTGCATACCACTAGGGCAGATAAGTATTCATGGAAAAACATAGATAAATTCATAGGCTCTACGTTAGGTATGTCAGTGCTCAGTCAACTCAGGAAAAGATGTTTTACTTCTGATTGAAAGGGGATTAAGGGGTCCACTCCATATCCTGATTGGGTGTTTGGTTCCATAGGTCAAAATGTGTTCTCACCACTTTTGGCTGGACCAATACTAAGATAAAAATGCATGGATGCTCAGTGCATCTCTAATACAACTAGAGTATGTCCCAAAGCAATGGAAAAGCACTTTTTCTTACTCCCCCCTTGTGCTGTGGTGGCCACCACTGTCGCATTTTAGGAAAAAGGGAATTTTTCTTGGCCTTTCCTTGGTTTCCACATCTACTTTAAAATACCTACAGTCTCCCTCACACTGAAAAATGGGCGCTCACCATGGCTGGCGTCCTTTTGCTGCTCTGATTGTACAGTTTCCTACAGAAGACTCAGCGCTCTTGGCGCTGCCGGGGCTCCTGTGGCTTGGTTGGGTTAGATTGGGAGCATGCCAAACATGTGCATATGCATCCCTCCCTCCAAGACGCAGCGTCGACACAACCCAAACGCAAGACACATTATACACACTCGCATGGGTTCTCGTAAACCTGCTGGCGACCTGTGACCTGTCTTAGGGCGTAGGGAGTCGAAAAAGAAATTAATTTGCCCCTTGGTGGGGTCTTGGTTCTGCTCAGTCTCTCCAGGCACCTGCGTTTCGGCCCGAACACGGCCTACTCAGCGAGGCTGCGCGTGGGTATCTGCAGAGGCAGGAATGGGAGAATTATGGACGAATCCACGCAAAAACGAAGCGACGACACCAAAATCCGTCAAATGACGGCGTAGAATTTTTCTGAAACGACACACCTGAGTAGAATCCAATTGTGCATCAAAAGCACATTTTTATAGAAATTATAGTCATCTCTGGATTTTTTAAATCCAGAAATTCATACGCACAAAATGGCGGCGCGCAGGAGCGGCTCCTAGCGAAGCGCCGGAAAATGGAAAAATAATGGAATTATAAACGTATGTATCACGTAGTCTTGAAAATGACGAGACACACATTAATAAACAAACATACAGATTCCACCCACACTAATAGAAGCTTCAAAAATTCAAGAATTCGAAAATCAATTGAAAAGACTTCAATGAATCAGGTATAAACTACAGGTATGCTTGTCTCGCATGCCGCATACACATTGCTCGTCTCGTGTCTCCGTGAACGAGTCGTGTAGCAGCGCTAACAACGATAACCACGATAGGACGCGGTAGAGGGATTGATTAGAAAGATTGCAGATGATTAGCGGTCAGATCAGGGTGATTAGTCATACACACAAGTGCATAGCAACGTTCTTCGCGTGCGCCCCTTTTGTTCTCTCACCTTGCTTCACTTCCCAGCGGTAGGTAAGGTAGGTACGCCCAGGCGGGGCCACCCCCTGGTGGAGTCAAGATTGTTGCGGAGATGGGCAGGTTTGCCCAACGTGATTGTGCATAGTCGTGCATGCACACACGCATTAAAGGGTAGGCCACACGAAGTGCGCACGGTAAACCTTGTTTAGGCTACCCAGCGGCTCCTCGGTACGTTCTTTAAGAGAACCTGAGGAGTCCCTTAACGCTTGCTTGCTTGATAAGGGTAGCTGCTCCATGCAGCGTGTTTGCGGACAGCGTATTATAGGGCACACTGAGAAGGGTATAATACCTGGAGTGTGCCTTGGTTCCTCCGCCGCAAACGCCCTTTCATTTGCCTTTGTTTTACAGGTGGGCAGGTAGGGTGAGTGGTGCAGCAGCATTTTTTTTTATGCCCTGCTAAACAGGGGCGCAGATCACACAAACAAGTAACTCCGCTCCGCCTGTGGCAGAGCAGGGAGTCTGACTTCATCGACATCTGCGCCTTGGACATGAGAGCACTCCTTCCCTCCAGACCCTTGCAGGGGAAACGCGTTGTGGCGTCCCCTGTGAGGCCACAGTTGCTTAGCAGCGCTGTGTTCTCTTGTCATTTCACAGGTGGGTCGCTAGGACCCTTGAGAACTTCCTCTTCGCAACGCCAAGTAGAGTGTGCGTGTAGGAGTGGTAGTCCTGCGTGGGAGCTAGAGCCAGTTGCCCAGCGCTCGCCCACCAGGATGGTGCCACTGTAGGGTGTGTAGGACCTGTAGGGGGCGTGTCACTGTCCCACCCTTTTCCTGCAATTTTAGCTGGGTTGGTTGGCTGTGACAGTGGTTAGGTCAGTGTTTTGGCCACTGAGCAAAATGGCGTTTTGCATGCCTTCATAGCTTTTGGCCACCCCTCCCTGTAGTAGACAGGTAGGTAGGGAAAACAATACCTGGATTAACACTCTGGGTATTCCCCCAAGGTTTTGCGCCAGCACAGAAATTGGGCGCATAGGGGAGGGGAGACCCGGGGCGTACCCCGTGGCATCAATAAGCCAACCCTCCAGGTTTAGCAAGGGCGCAGACTTGGGTATAATTAGGACACCACTTCTGCGGCTTGCTCTCAGGACCTTAGGACTAGCACACTCACACATACGCTTTGGCAGGTAAGGGTAAGGTTCAGTCCCTAGCTTTAGTCTTGGAGGCAAGCGTCTCAGCGAGCCTCAGTAACTCACCAAGGTTGTTCTGGGACAAGTAGTCAACCAGAACTGAGTTTAGGCGTCCCTCAGGTAGAACAAATGCAGAGAAGGGCTCCCAGGTGGACTCTTCGACTCCAAACCCTTCCCAGAGGGTGAGGAAGCGCCAACCCTGGCGATAGCGGTGGCGTAGGACAGACTTCACCAGGTAGAAGCCCTCCTTAGCCATCTCCTCGGCGTTCATGTCGGGGAGTTCACCTTCAACTTCCATAGGGCTGGCAGCCCCTTGTAGGTCCAGAGCGGCGATTTCCTCGTCGTTCAGCTCCCACTCCTCCCCACAGAGGTCTTCAGGATCATGGTAGCGCTTCAGGTGTTGAGCGGCGCACACCAGGGTCCCCCCTAGACGGGGAGAACACCGCACCGTGATACGGTGACCATCCACAGATAGAATCTTGTACGGCCCGAAGTATGGGTCATCGCTGGTAGAGCGAGGCCAGGCGGGTAGTCGACTGTGGTGCACCAGCACCCAGTCCCCCTCTTGGTAGGTGGCCGGTACTCGGTGCTTGTTCTTCTTGTTCCACTGACGCTCCCTCACTCTCTGGAGCATAGCCTTGGCCTTGTCCACCTTCGCTTGTTGCTCTTGGACCCACTCACCCACAGAAGAATGGGTGTCCTCTGGATAGGGGGCATGTAGGAACCACGCCGGGCGCCCCATGAATAGCTCATGTGGCGAGTAGCCAGTAGCTGAACTCTCTTGGGAGTTCATCATCAAGGATATGACGGGGAGTAGTCTCACCCAGTCTCTGGTGCGTTCAGTTTTGCACCATATCCTGACGTTCTCCTTCAGGACACGAATCTGTCGCTCACATAGGGGGTTGCTCGTGTGAGAGTAGGGAATCCCCGTAGACACCTGGACATTGAGGGACCTCAGGACCCTCTTGTACCAGCCAGTATCTGAGCGTACTCGTACGTCCTCATCGGAGTTGATCTCCTTGGGCGCCCCATAGACACAAAACCACTCCTCCAGGAGTATCTTGATAGTCTCCTCTCCGGTAATGTGCTTGGTACATGGGAACACCCTGGTAAACCTGGTCAACCCACAGGTTACCACGAGGGCGAAGTCATAGCCCCCGAACTTCGGCATCTCCGTGTAGTCCACGTATAGAACACTGTTAGCACAGTGAGGGATGGGCAGGGTCGAGTAGAGACCTCTGTCCCTGATATCCCCTGGTTTACAGGACCTGCACGGGCACTTGTCCACGATAGGCAGGAGCGTCTTCCGCAGCTGGTCGTCAGTCCACGTAGTGTGGAACCACTGCTTGAACAGCCTCAGGGTACGGTCAGCACCCACATGACCACTGGACTCATGGGTCCACTTCAGCAGCGCTGGGACTCGGTCACTAGGCACCACGATGCGGTCCTCGTGCCAGAGGTAGCTCTTGTCCCGCTTCCACTGGTCTTGGTTGACCAGGAGGGGTTCAAGGCGTTTCTCCAGGCGCCGGTAGATATCCCCAAACTCCTGTAGGTACTCCGATTGTTGGAGTCCATCCAGGGGGCGTATCATGGTCATGTTCAGGTCCAGGTGTACGTCCATACGGCTGAACGCCTCCTTAGCCAGCGCTTCAGACCGGGCACCAATCAGGGCGTCGAAGTTGTTGCGGCTGATGTAGTCGGCGCACTCGTTCTTCACTCCCTGGATATGGTGTACCGTCAGCCGTAGTTGACTGAGGTAGGTCCACCAGCGACGTAGCTTGGCCTTCTCAGGTGGGGGGCCCTTCTGGAAACTGCGGACCGGTTCTTGGTCGCACAGCCAGACCACAGGGTTACTCCCCAATAGTCGTGCTTGCGAGGATAGCACCAGCATACCCGCGAGCAATTCCTGCTCATAGGTGGAGTAGTTCCCCCTGGCCTGGTTCCACTTCCAGTTCCAGTGGCCCAGAGGTACTAGGACCCACTTGTCGTCAGGGTAGCTGTGCTTGAGGGTTCCATCTCGGTTGAGACCTTCCGTCCCCCATTGGGAAATGGCCGAGTCGAACTCCTCCTTCTCTAGTGCTTGCCATTGGAACAACGTTCCACCACCGCCCACATTGCTGGCGTCGGTCACCAGGATAATCTCCCCTTGTGCCCTAGGCACGCCCAAGCACTTAGCGTTGGCTACCTTGTCTTTGAGCTCGTCAAACGCTTGTTGCTCTTGTGGGCCCCAGCGCCAAGTAGTACTCTTCTTGATCAAGTCCGTCAGAACGGCGCTGGTATAGGTGAAGTTCTTGATGTGGCGGCGATAGAAGTTGCACGCCCCAATGAAACTGCGTACATCATGAAGTCCTTTCTTGGGGTCTTCGTGTCGTACCTTGGCATCCATCAGGGGTTTGGCCTTAGAGGCCGCTGGGGTCCACCACCCATAGCCAACGTCAAACCCCAAGTACTGCATGGTCTCCTGCATGAACTCACACTTCTCCAGCTTGAGTCGTGTGTGGTTCTCCTGGCAGACCGCAAAGAACTCACCCAAGAGGATTAGGTGATCCTCCTGGGTATTGGTCCCGAGGCATACATCGTCGATGTGCGCCTCCATCTGGGCCCCACGGGATATGAGCTCCTGCACCTTAGGTCTCCTTCGTAGGATGGACAAGATCTTGTTCATCAGCTCTTGGAACAGAGCGGGTGCGTTAGCCACGCCGAATGGCATGACCTTCCACTTGAATACCCTCCCCTGAGGGGTGATGAAGGCCAGTAGTTCCTGCGCGTTGGGCGTCAGGTCCACTTGCCAGAATCCACTTCGCTTGTCCATCTTGGTCTTGTAGCGACAGGAGGCTATCTTCTCCAGGGTAGACTCCATATTGGGAATGGACCCTGAGTGGTTCAACGTCTTCTTGTTCAGCTCTCCATAGTCCACTACCAGCCGTTTGGCTGTAGACCCAGGTTTAGCCACCAGGAAACAGGGGCTGCAGTGTAGGGGGTAGTCCCCATCCTTGTACTCCAGGACTAGGCCAGCGTCGATACATTCTTGTATCTGTCGCTCAATCTCTCTTTAGGAGCTGGATAGGGTCTCCTCCGGATCTTGTGACCCACGAACTCGGGTTTCAGCTTGAGGTCCATCTGTACCAGCTTGTCGCATGAGGCTGGAGGGGGTAGTTCTCCGAACACCTCCAGATAGGTCCTTATCAGTTTTTGTACCCGCGGGTCCAGTACCTTGATCTTGTCCTCCATGTCCTCGTCGGAGTGTAAGTTGCTTGCCCCTTGAAAAGACGTCGGGAGGTGGTCCTCCACCGACTCTTCGCCCGCGGTAGCATCCTTCAGCCCTTGGTAGGCATACAGAAGGTCTTGCTCAACCATCTCCGGTGGACGATGGCAACATAGGCAAGCTTTAGGGGGTTCACATACACATTCCTCCGAGAGGTCGTCCTCCTCTGGGGTCCTCACATGGGCACCCCATACGCTCTTCATGAGCTTGAGATCTACCTCCCTTTGCCAGGTGGTGATCTTCTGTTCGAGGTCCTCCTTCAGTTGGGATAGGTCTCCCATACGTCCTTGCTTCAGTGGCCACGAGCTGCGGGTAGGCTTCGCGTAGCATCGCTTTTTCGCCACCAACTTCCTCTTGGAATCCACATACTCCCTGAGCCTGGATCGAGGGTCCAGCTCTTCATCCACGGGGTCTTCCATCCTCATGGAGAGTAGGGGTTTTAGTGGGGCGACGTACTCGGCGTTCTCCACTTCTTCCACCGCAGTCTGCACGAAGAAGGCGTCGTGCTCAGTTTCGTCGTCTGAGTGGATAGAGCTAGGTAGCTCAGATAGTCCACACTCAGAGACTCCATCAGGAACAGGTACATGACAGGGAGAGTTGGGGGCGTTGGTGTCAGTCACGACGTACTCATCTCCTCCGGGTGTAGTTTCAACAGCATCTTGAGGTCGTAGGCGATCCTTCAAGTCACCCAAGGCGAGTCCATCGCTTTCTCGTTGTATAGCCTGGACCAGAGTAGAGTCCAGGTCTTCCCAGGGGATGGTGGTAAGACTTCCGTCCACCACGCTGAGCATACTCCCCCATCCGGGCTTCCCAATGGGCGTCTTGCGTCCCAGAGGCACGTAGATGGCCTCATCAGGTAATCGCACCGAGCTGATAGTCAGCTTGTCAAGGAGGGTTCGCCAGTACTCGTTGCCCCCATGGGCTCCCCAATCGGGGGAACACAGGACCATACGGGAACGTTCCAAGGCCACCTTGGTCAGCACCTTCCCCAGTTCACTGAATCTGGGGTTCCCGTAGGCCATCCCGAAAGAGGGCCAGTAAAATTTGTAGCTGCAGTTCTTCCCCTTGCTGCAGTATAGGTCCAGTACATGCTGCTTGTCGCTGGCGAACAGCTCCACACTTAGGTCTTCTCGAGAGTAACCCAACTCCTTCAGACCTTGGTCTAGGACTTCCCCCAATAGTTGATAGTCCTCAGTTTTGGAGGCCGCCATCATGTTCGAGGGCTCCTCCTTCGATAGTCTCAGGTAACTCGAGGTATGTTCCGACTGCTCCAGTGGCACAGACTCTCTGCCACTGCCGTGGTCCACGTACAGGAGGTAGGGCGCTTGCAGCGTCAGGGATTGTATCTGGGAGTGCTGCACGAAGAAGTCAGTACCCAGTACAAAGTCGAAGGCATCAGTGTCCATCACATAGAACCGATGGGCGATAGTCCTGGAGCCCATAGGTACCTCCACTTCGCAGTCCCCGCAGCTGTGCACCACATGTCCATCCCCCATCCGTATAGCGGCGGTGGTCATGGTGTTCTTCAGGCTCCCAAAAGGTAAAATTTTCTTGGCCACTATCGATATTGTGGCTCCAGTATCCAGTACCCCCAGGTATTCACGTCCCCCTAGTCGGATACGTACCCAAAACACCAGGTCTTGGATGCCACCAGAGCGTCCCCGTCAGAATTCCGCGGGACAGGTCACCTCGAACCCCTTGTTCCGCAATTTGCGGGCCATCCTCATGAAACGGCTTCTCTTCTTGGCATTGCCGTCATCACCACCTTCATGCTCACGCTTGGCTCCTTGTTCTTGCTGGGCCTGCGTCTGTGAGCGTGTGGTAGGTCCAGACTGCCCTCCAGAGGGCTCGGAGTTCCCCCCTGGATTAGGGTTGGGGTTACCTCCGTTCTTGTCCTTGTTCTTGTTGTCGTTCTGGCGGTTAGCGCCTCCTCCTCGTCCGCCTTGACCCTTGTCTTGACCACCTTGACCACGTCCTTTCGACTTGCCCTTGCCGGAGTCGTTGCCTTTGGCCTTGCCTCCACCTTTGCCTGAGCTTTTGCCAGGATCTTCCCCCTTAAGCTTCGCCGATAGGCGTTGCTTATGGTAGCACTCGTCCTCATAGTGCTTCCGCTTACCGCAGAATGCACACGTGATGGTGCAGCGGTAATGATCCGGCAGCTTCACCTTGGCGCCGGTGATCTTTTCCTGCTGCTTCCCCTGGACTACGAACCAGTCTCGCTGCTCGCAGTCGGAGGCGTGCTGCAGGTGGCCCTGTTCATCTCTGGCATCACACCAGAATAGCTCCTTCACGTTCTCCATCAGGCGGGCGTGGGCGTGTTTGGGGGTAGTCCCCTGCCCAGGTCGGGACCCTTGGTACCCTTTGCCTCCAGAACCTCCACCACCAGGACGGTAGTGGTTCAGGTGTTGGTCGCTCTCCTTCTCCAGCGCCATCTCCAGGAGCAGCACGCATAGATCCTCGTAGCGGAGGGATCTAGCCTTGCGCTCAGCCGTCAGACGGCACTCGTCCCATAGCTCTCGGGGGAGCTTGGAGCACAACCAAAACAGCAGGTCGTCGCTGCTGTAGGAACCGGGCGTCAGTCGTCCAGCCCAGTGGTCCAGGTCCGCCAACCGCTCGGAGACCCTGCCGGGTTTGAAGTTGTTGGGCAGGACGGGCAGGTTCTGGATCTCGGCCCTGATGGAGAGGTCTGTCTCGTAGGTTGGGTACTCCCTCTCCAGGGCAACCAACACATCGGCAAAGGTGGCGGAGTTAGTGACGATCTGCCTGACCTGCTTCTCCAGGTACTTCGTCTTGCAGCACTGCAGGAGCAGGTCGCACTTCACTCGCCCACTCGCGTGGGTTTGGCCGGTCTGTCGTAGGAACCGGCCAAAGTTCTCAGCGAACTCGCTGAGGTCCTTGCCTGTGAATTCAGGCAGGTTCACCACTATCTTGGAGGTGGCAATAGCCTTCGCCTCCTGAGCTCGGCGTCCTTCAGGGCGTCGGGTCTTCTTCTTCTTCTTCTTCTTCTTCTTACCCTTGGGGTCCTCGGGGTCCTCAGGGTCTTCGTCATCCGATGGCGAAGAAGAAGTCATCGACGGCGGCCCATCATCGGAGGGGTCTCCGCCTAGATCACTGGAGCCATAAGGCTCCACGTCCACCATAGCCCTTAGGGCTGTCAGCCCCAGCTGGTCCAGCTCGGCCCTCGTCGAGTTCGTCACGTGACTGTAGGGCGGCTGGGCTGTCCTCGGGACGAATGGACTTCTCGGTACTGCTGCAGGAGTCGGCATCGGTCGGCTCCTCAGGCTCCCCAGGGTATTTGTCAACCCTGCCGCCAGGTGGTTAGCCTGTACTCGGTGGGGTGACATTCCCACCGTCGTAGGTGACGCATGGAACGGGATCATCAGGGGCTGCAGCTTCTCCCTGATCTCTTGCGTGAGGTCGCTCACGATTTGCGAAGTGGCTCCTCGGAGCACCTCATTGATCTCCGACCGCGTCAGGGACCTGTTGGAGGATCTTCCCGATCCTCTACTCCTGCCTCCCAGAGACTCTGGTCCTCTCCTCAACCCACTCAAGGGTGCATACCCAGGTGCACACCCAGGAGCATACCCAGGAACTTCCATGTAGGTTCCAGTGGCGTGGAGTGGATGGGGATGGTCAGCCGCATACCAACGCGGCGCAGAGCTGGAAGCCACTGGCTCACTAGCAGTAGTTGCCTCAAGGAGCGCAGTGGTAGGTGGGCCCATGCCATAGGCGGGGTAGTGAGGCATGCCAGTAAAGCCTGTGCCCTCTGCCATAGGCGGGTTGGTTGTGGAAGTGGATGTAGCGGCGGCTGGGAGTGTGGTGGTTATGGGAGAGGGTGATGCATGGAGGCCAGAAGCGCTTGGTGCGCCTTCGAAGGTAGGGACATCCGTCGGGTCTTGCCCTTGCTCCTCTCCTTCGTCTGCTCCTTCTTCAGCATCCTTCTCGCTCTCGTTCCCTCTCTTCCTCTTCACAGGCTGAGGTTGAGAGACCACTTCCTTGACCGTCAGGGCCCCGAAGGCCGTCTGGAGGCCATCCAGGGAGTCCTCCGCCGTATCCACTGGCCCATGTAAGGGCTCCACCGAAGGTACAGCGTCAGGCGCCGGCCTTGCCAGTGCCTCAGGCGCTGGCGCTGTGTTCACATCGGCGTTCACTCTTCCTGGATCCATCTTAATCCGCCCTTCTGCTTATGTTTGCCTGCTCGGAGCACTGGTTGTACGGCGCGGGGTCGCTGCCGGTGCACAGAGACAGGCTGCCTCTTGCTACCAGAAAAGTTTATAGTGTTTTCAGCACTGTGTTTTTGCTTCTCCTGCTGCTTGTTGTTGCTGTAGGGTGTCCTGCTGCTGGTTTTGGATGATTAAAAGCTTTTGTTTGTTGAAATACAGTAAAGCCAACTCAATCCAGGATAGCCCAAGCCAATAGTATGCAAGGAGAAGGTAATTCAGGATCAAAGCATGAAGGGCTGCAGTGTAAACAGTGAAAGATGATTAGATATTCACACAAACTGCAACTCAGGATACATATGAATGTATATTCACAGAGATAGCTGAAATGTTTTGGGAAAAGAGTTAGAAAACTGCCTCAGGATCACTCTCTCTCCATAGTGCCATCTTAGGAGATGTGCACTCTTTGTTTTGGGTCCCATATGTGCTGAGGTGGCATGGTATGTGGCGATGAGGTCACTGCCATGTCACATGGGATCTTCCTACTTAGTTAGGCTGACCAGGAATTGAACCCAGGACCTCTCAAAAAGAGGTGCCTAACCCCCTATGGTGCATACCACTAGGGCAGATAAGTATTCATGGAAAAACATAGATAAATTCATAGGCTCTACCTTAGGTATGTCAGTGCTCAGTCAACTCAGGAAAAGATGTTTTACTTCTGATTGAAAGGGGATTAAGGGGTCTACTCCATATCCTGATTGGGTGTTTGGTTCCATAGGTCAAAATGTGTTCTCACCACTTTTGGCTGGACCAATACTAAGATAAAAATGCATGGATGCTCAGTGCATCTCTAATACAACTAGGGTATGTCCCAAAGCAATGGAAAAGCACTTTTTCTTACTTCCATTCTAAAAGTGAGACAAGTGAATAAATGGCACATGAGTTCAAGCTCTTGTTACAATGCATGCAAAATATTCTGAAATCTTGTATGATGCATGCATATGACTCACTTAGCAATTCGCATTTGAAAACATGATGCAAAACAACTATATCTCGTCACTTGTCACTCAGCTCGATCTAGCCGTACAAATTATCTCAACACTGTAATATCATTTATGCCTAAATACTGACAGAAAATCCGATTCGAAAACTCTTTCTCTGGGTCTGTACCTCAGCAAAGTCTGTCTGTGCGCGTGTATGTTAGTGTTCTGCACGCGCGCGGGAATCCTCTCTGTGGACTGAGGCCTGAGCCGGGCTCTGTCCACGGTACACTCCCCTCCTTGGGGTTGAAAAAAAAATGTTGTGAAGAAGCGACAGAGACGTAACAGCGTTTTTTTTTGTGTTTTCGGTTGCAGACAGGAACACTCAGGTAAGCAGGACCTGAGATAGGGTGGGCGCCTGTAACAGCTAGCGCCAATTTGAATCGGTAATGGGTTGCAGAAAAAAAAGTGATCTCAGCAGGGCGGGGAAACAAAACAAAAACTGAGTTGTACTTAAACGCATTTGAATAACTTTGTGCCACTGTTTGCGTTGGACATTGCGTTTTTTGCGTTGGGCAGCCTACAGCCCTCTAGTGCTGTCTAATTCACGCTTTGAGTAGTCTTTGTGTTGGTGTCGTGCTATACTTGTTGGGCGTTTTACCTTGCAGTGATACTTTGGTCATTCATCATGTGCCCTACGCATGGCATGTCCTTCGGACATGATGGGCCAAATTTGGCCATTGCCGAAATGTGAAGTTTGCACATTGCAGTTTGGGTGTTTGGGCAACGGGTGAGGCAAGTGTTACGGGTTTAACTAATAGTTGGTGTGCTTTGGTGTCAACTGCACTTTTGTCATTTTCGCATCTGCAAAATTGTGGCATCGCCTGTCATGATGCTTGGGAAGGAGATGCCCGATTTTGCAATTGTGTAGATTTGTAGCCACCATGCCTAGCCATTTGGAGCTCAACCCAACCAAGTCTTCCAAGAATCCCAATTTGGCGACTTGGAAACATGAGCATCCTCATTCCGTGTTGTATCCAACCCGGAGGGAGGCTCCCATGTTGAAGGCCATTGCTGCGGTCCTCAAGCATGACCTTGGCCTACCTGGAGGGATGTTGGCTGAAGATGCCGCATTGAAGTATCAAGTGGCACGGTCAACCTTATTTCTAAGACTAAAGGATTGCCGGGTGGGCAAATACGTGCTTCCAACGGATACCTCAAACCGTTCGGAAGCACAAGCGATACTTTCTCCCAAGGCGGAGGAAAAAATCCGTGATTGGGCACTTTTGCATCGGCGGAAAAATGACACCAAGTCATCTTTTCAAGTTCGCCAGTTTGCAGCCATTGTTGCTCAAAACCAAGGGTTGGTTTTTAAAACCGAGGATGGCTTGCCTTCCAATGGGTGGCTGTACACCCCATTGGATGGTTCTTTTGGTACCTTTGGCACCACACCAATGGTCCTTGACTTCAATAGTATGGCTCCTTCCTTGCCACTTTCATATTAGTGCTTTGGACTACAGGTTTGGTTGCTTCTGTGCCTTTCTACTTCTTTACCAGAGGCTCAACAAGACCCCATGGGGCCCTAAGGAACCCAACAAGGCCCATAAACAACCCTTTGGGCCCAAACAGGTTGTATATGATGCATTTCGATTCGGTTGAGGTGTTATACACACCTCCTTCAAGGTAGGTTCACCTCTACCCTGTTCAACATTGTCACCATTGTGACCATCATTGGTCATCATGGCCTCCATTGGCCACAATCTGACCCTTGTGGGTGGAGTTTTCATCAAAGCTTAACCCCTAGGGTCACTCGAAAGCATATATGGACCTGGACGATGCGTTCGTAACATTCGTAACTCGCCGGCGCTCGCCGGCGAACGCCTTTTTTTAAAAACAAATTTTCGGAGGGACGGAATCACCATTAAGTGCTCCCGCATCGCCAGTAGTGAAACCGGCGGCCTAATGGGTAAAGACATGCGCATTAAGCGCAGGAGGGAGATGCACGGCACTTCGAACCCTGCTGTACCGCCGTTTTTGCATTTGAGGGGACTGGCGCTCAGCGCAGCGCGCCAGATTTCCGCGCCGCATCTGCGCGCGCCAGTCCAACAGGCGGGGTAATCTAAGTCGCGGGGTTTTCCCTTACATTTGGGGCGCCGAAGGCGCCCGAAGAAAAATTTTGAGAATTTTGACATGGATCCCTTCATTCCTAATCCAATGGCTCCCCTTCCTTAGTCATACATGAGCCGCCCTTTCACTTGAGTGTCTTCTCCATCCCTCTTCACTTGAGTGTTTTTTTGAGCTCCAATCCTTCACTTGAGTGGCAACCATACCCTTTTCAGACCTTTCAGAAAGTGTTTTTGCATGTGTCTTGGGTTGGATGAGCAACAGGGAATGTTTTTGAAAAGCAAGGGGTTTTTGAGAAACGCAGGACACTGGAAAAAGCATGGTTTTGAAACGTTTTCCGGTTTTGAAAAATTTGAAAAACGGGACAATATAGCGCGGTAGAGCGCGCGCAATAGGCTCGCTATAAAGGTCATATTTTTGAAAATTTGCGCGCACTATGGAAAAAATGCACCATTGCGCGCACGCAGGGAGGCCTTGATTCAACAATTGATTCAACATGGCCCACAAGCACAAGATGTTCATGAATTAGGACAAAGACGACTAAAAGTTGAACTACGAGTGAATAAACTTCGCAAGCAAATTTTACTTCTCAAAACGTCGCACGAGGAGATCTCTAAGGATGTGGGGTTGCTCATGGAGTTCATTAGAGATTTCATTGGACATGCACGATCCGGCCTCACATCACTTAAGGACACCATGGACATGATTCGACAAGTCGACGTTCGCCTTCGTGAAATTGATCAACACGTTGCACAAGTACAAGACAATGCCACACAAATCACGCGTGTGGCCACGGTAGTGGACGAGATGGTCCAAGGAATTCGATATGGTGGCTCCGTTGTAGAGCCCAATGCAAGTGTTTTTGATCTCTTTCAAGGATTGGTTTCAAAGGGCGAATTTCAATTTTTTCGCAACAAAGTGAGTGAATTGGAACAATTCAATACTCAACAATCTAAAGTGTTGTATGATTCATACATGCAAGATGTGCACCCTCGTTTGCAGACTATTGAGAATGATTTCATTGGTAGAGGTGAGTATTTGCAAGCTTTGAGATTTGTTAAGGAGGAAACCGATCGGTTGCAACTCGAGATTAATCATTATGATGCGGTGAATGATCATAATCAAGGCATTTTGGCCAAAAGTCTTGAGGAGTTGCGTGGTAATTTGCAAGAAGTTACTCGGGTACATCATTCGGATGTTTCAACTTTCAGGGTCGAGCTTGAACAATGTCAGCATGCTATTGGCGAGATGCATCGTGCTAGTGCATCATATGTGTCACACGTTTCGTTTCGACAATTGGGTAATAAGGTTGACACCATTGAACATCAACTTCGTGAACCTTTCGTGACGGTTAAAGCATTTCAAAAATTCACGACGGATTTTGTGTCCATGCAGGGCAAATTCCGGGTGTTTGAAGAATCAATGAAGCAAATTCAAATGACCGCCAATGGCAATCCGCCACCGAATCCTTCCTTGGTTGCATTTGAAGGTAACATTTCTGAATTGTCATTGCGTTTGGATGGCCTTGCGTCCGAAATTTCGAGTTTGCATCATTCTTTGAGTGCTTTTGATTCTTGGTTGTCATCGTTTTCTTCTCGGTTTGATGGGGTGGAGTCATTTATTGCTCCTCTTCCCCAGGCCGTTGAAGCAATTCGACGGCAATCGAAGGAGTTTCAAATTCGTTTAGAAAAGGTGGAGCAAGGTGTGCTTGCTACTTCCTCACCAAAGACGGATTCACAAGTTAAGGCCATGTTGGATGAGCTTCGCGCGGCACTTGCAAAGTGTCAACATGATTTTTCTATTTCTTTTGAAGAGTGTCACACACGCTTTGAGCTTCAGCTACAGGAAAAACAAACACGTGTTGAGGCTCTCATTGTGGGCTTGAAGACACAATTTGTTACTTCCATACGTGACATGCATGCTAACCTCACACGTGAATATAATCAAGGTGTTTCGAAGGTTAGTGAACAATTGAATTCTCGTTGTGAAGCGTTGACCAAGCACAACGAGAATCTCCAGCGCAAGATCGCATCGCTTGAGGCTTCTATTCCTGGTTTGATAGAGGAAAGGGTTTCGACATTCAAAGCCTCTCTTGAAGCGATGCAAAAGAAAATTGCGAATGTTGAGGGGACGATGTCTCAAGAGGTAGCACGAGCCGTGGATGCAATGCCGCCGCCTCCTCCCACACCAGATCGTTCTGCTTCACATTTGTTTGTTATGCAACAAGTGGAAAAGGTTGAGTCACGTGTAAACACCCTCGAATCATTTGAGCCAGTGACTACGGCATTCAGACGAATAGACGCCATTGAGGAGCGTCTTGGGTCCACGACCGTTGATCCTACATTTTCCAAGCGTGTGCATGACATGGAGACGCGTGTAGCGGAACATGCCTCATTTGCCGAACTCGTGTTGCAAAGAATTAATACCATTGATCAACGTTCCCTCACCTCTTCCACCTCTCACACGAAGGCTGAGGTCGAAGCCATTTGTCAAGGCTTTGAAAGCCGCATGTTGAATTTTTTCCAACGGGTGGAACATGACATGGATAAGAACCGTGAGGAACTCGCGGCCGGAGTTAAAGGGTGTTCTGAGCGTATCTCGTCCTTTGAGGGTCTTGCGAAGTCTCCTAGCATGGTGCAAGGTATAGGCTTGGAGGACTATCGTAAGGACCTTGAGGCGGTAGAGAACCGCGCAGGGCGCTCGGTGGCTACGGTTGCGGATTCCGTGCACGGCCGAATGGATCGCCTTCGGGAGGATTTCAGGGAGCTTCATGCCCAGGTGAATGCCATGCATTCTTCAAGTCATTCTAGCCAAGCGCCACTGGGGCATGGACATTCAATTGCGTCAGAAGCTCCAATTAATCCCAAGGCTGGTTCAAAATCTGATTATGTGCCACCTAACAAGGATCATATACCTTCCAGTGGTGAAGCCATGGAAATGGGCACTGAGTCCCAAACTGCCAAAACACCCACACCCACCGCTAATGTGTGTACAACTACCTCATTAGCGACCCCGCCCCCCACGCGCACTACATTGCTTTCTACTTCTAGTGGCTTGCAAATTACTTTTGATCAGCCAGCCACGCCAACGCTGCCGATGACGGTCCACTCTGAATTGTTGCATTGGCTTTTCGATCCTTCGGGTTGGCTTAAGCCTTTGCGTGCATTGACACCCCCCTCTTCTTTTGATTTTAATCAATTGGTGCCCAGTGGCATCGCTGATGGAATGGCATTTCATGAGGTTCGACCACCTCAAGATGAATTTGAGGTCAGGGTGCCAAAACCCGGGAAAGCCCAGTCGGGGAGAGGTGTCTTCGGTAAATCCCCTGATTCGTGGTTAGACCCAGATGTGTTGGAGACCCTTCAAAATCATTATAGGGTTCCAGTATGGAGACCGGACCTAGGGCAGTGTTATTGGGATTGGGAGACCTTGTTTTTGGTTTGGTACTACCGCAAGGGATGCCATTTTGATTTGGAAACTCAGTTTGGGTTGTTGCTTTCTAGTCAGCCAACAAAGAGGCAGTCCACGCTGGCTCGCCAATCACGTGACGAGCGACTTTCCTTGATGGATCTTTTTCTGCTTATTCGCTCCTATGGCATCCAGGTCTCCAATCCTTATAGCCCCAGTGCGGTTTTCACCAGTCTCGGCCAAAAAGGCAGTCTGACAGGAGACGTGGGTCCAGATGAATGGTACGATTTTTTTGCGCGGTTTTTACACCACGGTCGGAGGGTTACAGGCGGAGTTCCCATGTGGCAGGCCCATTCTGTCCTTCTCTCTGCCGTGGTTGCATACGCCAAAGGGAAATCGGCAGACAACCCATGGTACTCCATTAAGCAAGATCTCCTCCAGGGACAAACCTCTAGAGGGAATGTTCCTTACACGTACTTGGAGATCTATGTATTTGTAATGCCCAGATTGCTTGCGGCTCGCCAGGGCAAATGGGTCGAGAGTGGGTTACAGGCATTGCAATCCCCAGAGGGACGGACAGTACAAGCCGTCTCTGATTCCGGTAGACGTAGAGAACGGGGATATGAGGGTGATCGTTCTCGCTCACGGTCGCGTGACCGTGACCAGAACGGGGATAAACGTGAGCGAGGTCATGGGGGTTCGCGTGACCGTGACCGTTATGGGGATAAGCGCTCACGCGGTAGTAGTGGTAGTCGTAGTGGGGACCGAGATAAACGTGCTCGTGAGCATGGTCGTAGGGATGACCGCCGACGCGATGGGTCTAGTTCGCGTGATTATCGGCGAGGATCAGACGGGGAGCGTAGTAAAAGCTCCCGGAGTAGCTGGGGTAGTACCAGTGGCCGTAGTAGTAGGTCTGAATCTGATCGTTCGAGATCGCATGGACGAGATTTTTCTCGTCAGGGAAAGCAGAAAGATTACCGTAGCAACTCTCGCGACAGAGATAGGGTAGACAAGTCAAAATACCGAGACCGCGATTCACGAAGAGGACGCGACCGCCATCGCAGACTCGACCGTGACCGGGACAGGTATTCAAATACATCAGCATCATCAGGGCGTACAGGACGCTCAGGGTCCAGTGGTCGTCACGATAAAACGCGACGAGACCGCTGGACAGAACGCAAGCGCACGCCAAAAGAGGAGGATGTAGTCTGTTTTCGGTGTGGTGGAGTGGGTCACAGAGCACAGGACTGTCCCACTCCCAGAGACCATAAAAGCAAGAGAGGAGAAGTCCATAGGGACTTGGTCGGCAGAATAGCGCTCCTTCTGCTGAGACCAAGCGTAACGCTGAGACCGCCGTGGTAAGGTGGGTCCAGCTGCCCAAGATATGGGAGACAGTGGATCCGGAAGCATTTGTTTGTGTATTGAATTTTTCGGATCTCGCTGTCGAGGAGCGTCACCCTGTAAATCCGCCCAGCAAACATAAACGTGGGCGCAATGAACTTGTCTTTGAGTGCCTGGTGCAGTTTTCAGCTCATCTGAAACTGCAGGACCTGAAGGTTTTTGTTCTGGCTGATATCGGTTGCCAGGTTTTAGCTGTGGGGAGTGCTTCGTTGTTTCCTAAGGAGAGTTGGGTCGACGCCCCCCGACCATTGCGGCTGCTCGGTGCGGGTAAATATCTCATCCAGGGAGGAGACAAGGGCGTGCATGTAACCCTACATGTGCCTGTAATGGGCAGACAGGGTATTGTAGTTCTGAAATGTCTGAACGTGTTCGTGCATATTGCTGAAGTGGGGCCCAGAATCCTGATTGGCTTTCCATTCTTGTTCCAATACAGGCTGGCTTTTGTGCCCACTAAGCAATTTTTAATCCCAATGGAGGATATGAAGTTTTTGAGAGCCCCCAGGGCATATCAGGGCTCTAGATCACAGAATGCACGTGTTATCGTCAGCATTTTGAAGCGTACAGGACAGCCACGTCGAGTTTCAGGACGTGTACGTTTTTCTGACCCTGTGGTCACTTCAGTGTGGTGTTTTGTCTGTAATCCGGAACAACCACCTGAAGATGGTGGCCATTGTGTGCATTCACAGGCAGCGCATATTACGTCATCCATGCGCATTGCATGTGAGAGTGCGGTTTTGCTCATCAGCTCGGCTGCGCTTAAGGTGCGCCGCCTATCAGATCAGGGATTTTTACCAAAAAGAGCCACCCCAGGGTCTGCAGGATATGATGTCAGGGCACCACAGGATGTTGTAATCCCTGCAGGTACTGTTGTTAAGGTGCCTCTGGATATTGCTGTGGAGGTGCCTGGGGGTTCATATGCTCGTTTGGCGACTCGCAGCAGTTTTGCCGCCAAGCGTGTGCATATTCCTTTGGCTACCAGACCGGACGGAGGACCGGTCTGGTCTTGTGGGGAAAATTATCACTTTCTGGCAAAGGATTGGGTCAAGGGTTTTTGAACGTGGCGGAAATGATGGTTTTGGTGGTTTTCTTAGACTCAATAGTATTTTAGAGAAAAACAGTAAGACCGGTTTCAGAGACCGGTGGGACCGGTCTTTGCAAACCGAACGGACCGGACCACTTCGGTACACTTTGGAGCACTTTGTTACACTTGCCTCCCAAACCTACCTTTGCGCGCTCGTTGCAGCATGCACGCCACCACACACCATGCACAAACCACACACACATACACAGACTTTGCTTCCCATGTCCTCTTGGGTGTTTCAACGATGCATGATGGGTGGGATGCACCATTAGCATGAAAATAGATCGGTTCAAACAGTTTCACGCAGACCGGTCAGACCGGTCTTCCGAACCTCGCTCCTGGTCCCCTACTTCCTGCTGCCTTTTCACAGGACCGGTCAGACCGCTCTTCCCTGCTTTGTTGCTTAGTCTTCTTTAATGCCGATTTCAGGCCCCGGCACGAAGATCCCCGGCGTGAAGGACGCCGAGACGCCCGTGCCCACGGCCTTCAAGAAGGTCCGGGCCGGAGACCGGGTGGTGCTGCTGCTGAAGGGCTCGCACGGCGGCCGCTACACCGGCACGTGCGAGTCGCAGGCGTCCGGTAAAATGTCCCTATCCGGGACAATCTACTTCACGGAGGACCAGAAGACCGGGGGCTTGAAGCGCAGCATCAGCAAGGGCGAGCTTGACTTCGTCACCGAGGACGTGCTCGGATGTTGGGTGATCGCGGAGGCGAAGACATCTACTCCGGGCCAGAGGATTGCGGCCCGAGCAGCGCAGTCCCGCAAAAGGAAAGTGAACGAGGAGTCCGAAGACGAAGACGAGGACGAGGAAGAAGAGGACGAAGAAGACGAGGAGGAGGAGGAGCGAGAAAGCGTGATGGAGATCCCGGAAGAAGAGGCAAAGGAGGAAGAGAAAGAGAGGAAGAAGAAGAAGCCAGCGAAGGAGAAGCACACCACCAAAAGAAGGTTGCCGGTCCCATTTTTCAAGGAAATCAAAGCCGAGGGCAGTGAGTCCGCCTCGGCGCCCTGCACAAGCAAGAAAGGCAGGAAGGCCTCCACCGAGGACGAAGAGAGGTCGGCGGAAGAGGTGCGCATGGGCAACGCGTTGGAGATGTATGGCACCACCTTGCCAAGGCTTGGGCAACACGTCCGGCAATGTCTCCGTGGCCAACCCGGCACCAAGACACTTTTGGCGGCAGCGCTGCAGTTGCTGTTCGAGTGCCCGAACAGCATTCTTCGTGGTCCTCTGTGCATTCGGTCGGATTACATCGTGGCGCAGCGCAAGTGTGTCGAGCCCCTTCGTCAATCCGGTGGTCCCCAATACGAGGAATACGCAGGTTTGTGCATACTGTCGTAAACCGTTCGGACCGCTTCACTTTAGCACACTTCACACGACGACCGGTCGGACCGGTCTGTACAAACTGTCGTAAACCGTTCGGACCGGTCCACTTTAGCACACTTCATACGAAGACCGGTCGGACCGGTCCTTGCAAACTGTCGTAAACCGTTCGGACCGCTTCACTTTAGCACACTTTAGCACACTTTATTCCATTTCTCCACAGAGAAGGTCTTGCAGGGGGCTGCAACGTGTCCGACGTGCTTGGGGATCAAGGATGAGCCCGACATGGACATGCCCGCCCTGCCCGCCGCGCCCGCAGCGCGCCAGCTCGCCATCCCCCAACCCGCCGCAAGGCCCGTTCCTCCGGAGATGCCGATGCATTGACACGTGCAGACCATGGACCAGCTCACAACTCCCCAGCTGCGCGAGAAGTTCATGGCCCTCAAACGGGAATTGCAACGCACCGAATTCGAGCTCGTAACGGTATGGAGCACCCAATGGCCGTTCGGGGTTGTGTGTGCAACTCGCTCCCCCCTTTGCCGTGCCACTTTCAGGTCCGTGGGGGTTCCCTTCCTACAAGTGATTGGCATGAACCACACGCCGAAACCAAGACGTTGGGGGAGCAAATCGAAGAGATGCGGACAGTCGCTTGGTTCCGTGAACAAACGGAGAGGATGAGGTTGGTCGAGGAAGAAGAGGCGCGCGAGGAGTTTGAACGACAAGAGGAGGCAAGAATCCAAGCCGAACGTGCAATGGAGGTGTGTGTCCAGGGGTCCCCTAGCCTACATTTGTGCATGCATGGAGTCAGCACTGTGGTCTGTGGTCTGCAGGACGCCCGACGTCGTGAGGAGGCCGCGCGTGAACGCAAAAAGAAGGATGCGGCGACCGAGGCTTTGGAGGCGAAGTTGAAGGCGTTGCAACAGGAGTTGGACGAGGCACGGAAGAGCAAGGAGGAGCCGAGCAAAGAGCAAGAACCCGAAGAATCGCACGAACCAGACCCGCAGCAGGTCCCAGCGGAGGAGGCAGGCGCAGGGGAGCCGATCGCCCAGCAAGCCCATGCCCCCAAGCCAGAAGCCGGAACTCAGGCATGCGTGTGCTTCAATTCGTTTTAAAGTGTGCTAAAGTGTGCTAAAGTGGACCGGTCCGAACGGTTTACGACAGTTTGCAACGACCGGTCCGACCGGTCTTCGTGTGAAGTGTGCTAAAGTGTACCGGTCCGAACGGTTTACGACAATTTGCAAAGACCGGTCCGACCGGTCCTTGAACGAAGTGTCACGAAGTGTACCGGTCCGTTCGGTTGAAACCACTTTACTTCCTTTTTCTGCAGGAGCCCTCCACCCAGGCACTTCAGCTGCAGGCGGCTTCCGCTGCTGCTGCTACCGGGATTCCGGGGATGAAAATCACCCCGGCCTTTGCCGCACAACAGGCGCGACTCGCGCTGCAGCTCGAGGCCCGCAACAAGAAGACCGGGGAAGAGAAGAAGGATAATGAGGATAATGAGGATGAGTAACTCATTTTCTATTTGCTTTTGCTATTTGCTATTCCCTTTTGATTTTATCGACGAACTGTTTCGGTCCTGTGTGGCCGGTGTGCCAGACGTGTGCCAGACGTGTGCCAGACATGTGCTTGATGGGACACCAGCGACATGATTCCAGGATTGCATGATTCCATGATTTCTGCTGCGTGTTTGGTTTGGGAGCAAAGAAAGTCTAAAGTGTACTAAAGTGTGCTAAAGTGAAGCGGTCCGAACGGTTTAGAGTAGTTTGCAAAGACCGGTCTGACCGGTCTCTGGACAAAGTGAGCTAAAGTGGACCGGTCCGAACGGTTTAGAGTAGTTTGCAAAGACCGGTCCAACCGGTCTCTGGACAAAGTGATCTAAAGTGAAGCGGTCTGAACGGTTTAGGGTAGTTTGCCAAGACTGGTCAGCAAAAGCTTGTATTCTGTTTTTTTTTCAGGCATGCCTGCTGCTACACCATGGGAACCAAGACCCCTGGCCCCCCTAGAGGCCCAATGGGATTTTGGAGATGAACTCCGCAAAGGGCGCAGCCTCTTGGAGGGCACCGAGGATGGCAAGACCCCCGTTGCCGTCTGGAACTTTATGTTCCGGCCAATTTTGGAGGCCATGACGCTGTGTTTGGAAGAGGCCAACCGGTTAGACCTTGTGGACCTTCTTCCGCGGTACGTGCTCTTTCGAGTTGGCTTGGGCATGCTGCAGCCGCGCAGAATAGATGATGTGTGGGACAAAGAGAGTATGCACTACAATGCATACATGGCGGAACTGTTTCCTAGCAGGCGACAATTTTATGTGCTGCAGCGACTTGCGGACCCGGATGCGGATGCGTTGATTGAGTTGTGCACGATGCACTGGCAAGGCGGATGGGAACTAGGTGACGTGGTGTGCGGGGATGAGACCGTGGTCCCCCACAAGGGGTTGTTCGTGATCCGCCAGTTCATACCGCGCAAGCCTCACAGCACCGGTGTGAAACTGTACGCGTTGTGCGACGCACAAAGCCATTACATTTGGCATGTGTATTTGTACCGTGGTGCAGCCCCTCGTGTGGGTCCAGAGTCCCGGAGCCGGTTTGCAGGCCACTACAATGCGTTTGAGATTGTGCAACTTTGGAATGATGTGACTCCACCCGGAAAGGTGCTTGTGGCGGATTCATTCTTTGGGTCTCATGATGCGGCGGCGATGCTAAGTGCACAAGAGCGTCCGTTCTTGATGCTCACTTCCACAAGTGCTTTGGTGCAAGATGGGAACGTTGGATTAGACCCGGGGGATGTGAACACGGTGGTGCACAAGGAACATCGGTATGCACTCTCGGTATACAAAAACCCCAAAGTGGGGCGCAAGCCGGCAAAGGTGGTACCACTACTAACCAATTGCTTAACCGGAGGTTCGCTCCCACACCGAAGTGGACGATACCACCTACCGGGGATAATTGCCAACTACCGTAGGTTTGCCCCGGGGGTGGATACGTTTAACCAAATGTGCTTACAACACCGGGAAGAGCACCGGTTTCAATCATGGTGGAAGGCACTTGGGGGGATGGTGTTAAGGATAGCGGCAACAAATGCATTTACGTCATGCCAAGCGTTGCGCCTTAGTCCGGGGGGTGAAACAATGTTTGACTGGCAATGGAGGTTGATGAGATACATGTTTCCGGCAAGGCAAATTCAGGTGGTGGACAAGCATGTACCAATAGTGGTTGGGAAGCGGGGCTTTTGTGTACATTGTGGGATGGGCACCACCCGATACAAGTGCAAAGCATGTGGGTGCTATCTACACGTCGAATGCTTTGCGGACCATCATGAATGAACCATGAATAGATGTCTTGTGAGGATTGACTCCCATGCATTGCAATGCCTGTGCAAAGGTGTGAACACGCACAACACAGCACACGCACACACACAACACACACATGCGGACACACACACTACACACGCATCACCAAGTGCTCCAAAGTGTGCTAAAGTGTGCTAAAATGGTCCGGTCCGTTCAGTTTGCAAAGACCGGTCGGACCGGTCCGACCGGTCTCCCCGAACTAACCGGTTCGCTACAGAAAGCTAAAGTGGCGCGAAACGGTCTCAACTGAACAGTTGGTGATTTTGCCTAGTCGAAACGGTGAGTTAACTAAGACCGGTGGACCGGTTGTGAAAATATTCGCGTATGGTAGCCAAAGGAATATTGTGGGTGGTGTGATTGACCCTGACTACCGCGGGAATGTCACTGCAGCGTTTGAAAATCAGGGTGATTGTGAATTCCCCATTCGCCGCGGTGACAGAATTGCTCAAATTGTGCTTGAAAATATTGTTACACCCCCTGTCGTGGAAACACAGGAGTTGTCTGAGACGAGTCGTGGCGCTGGAGGTTTCGGCAGCACTGGCTCAGGGTCTCAGGACACATTTCTTCTTCAGGAAAATTCTGACAATCAAACTAATCTATCAGACATACACACACCAAAACACACACACATACATGATACTGTTGTGAGATCTGATTTTTTGATGAATAGTGTGATTGGTGTGTTGTGTACCCTTTGCAACCTTTTCGCTACAAAATCTGGAAGTGGAATCCCAGTAACCGGAAGTGGAATCCCGGTGTCCGTAAGTCCTGAATGTGGAATCTCAGGCACCGGAAGTGGAAACCCGGAATCCAGCAGTCTTAAGGGTATAAAATCAGGCACCGGAAGTGGAATCTCGGTTGCAAATGACCCTGGATGTGGAACCCCAGGCCCTGGACGTGGAATCCCAGGTAACCAGCCCGGAAGTGGATACCCGGAGCTACACACGGTGTTACAACCGTTTACGGGACTAGAGGTACCCAATAACCTTGAACAGGTCAATACGGCACTTAAGGAGTCGTTACAGGGACGTGAGGTCCCGCTTACACACATGGCGATTTTTTCGTATGTGTTGAACATGGTTTCAGCTTTGGCTGGCCTTGGTTCACCGGGTGGTACGGGGGTTATGTACTCCAAGGTTCACCCCCTTTCTACATCTACAAATACACTATCACCTGTACAAGACGATTCCCACGCAAACTGTGTGTTGAGTGCTGTGTTGAATGATGATGATGTAATATATGATGAAGAACACACTGTTTTTTGCTCAGCTCTGGAGGACCAGACAGTCAATTCTGACCCCCCCCCCCCTTCTCGTGAGTCTTACGCCCCTGATTATTTTATGGCAGGGTGGGGGTATCCGAGAACCACTGATTATCGACAGTCTTCGGTGCTGAAGCAACAGGCATTGCCCCCCAGTGATGCGAAGCATTTTGATGATGGCCTTGCGTCTCTGAATTTACTGACTGCAGACAGGGCCATTGACCCCTCGTTTCCCCCTGAGAAAAACATTTTTCACTTGTCTTCTCTCTTTGATGTTGCCCGTCGTCAGGCCATCATCAGAAGCAAGAAGTCAATACCCAGGGGTCAATACCGAGTTCGATCATCAGTCATCAACAAGGTAAGTGCTTGGATGCTTCACACAGGACAGCCCATCAGCGTAGAAGTATATGCCAAACGTGGTTTGCAGTTTTTTGGACGTGGATGGTGTTCCAGAGTAGATGCTTTAAATCAATCATGGAATGATGAAATATTATGGTTGCACCCTTCTCCATCTCAGTGGCCACAGGCAGCCCTTAAGATGGTTTTCGATGCTTGTAAGGGCATTGCAGTGGTGCCTGTGGTTAAATCACAGCCGTGGTGGTGGTTGATTGGAGAAGTTGCGGTTGATTGGGTCGAGGTGCCCAAGGGTCACCCGCTTTTCGTTGATTCTGACGGGCGCATACGCCGAACATGCTGCCCGTACCGAATTGTGTACTTTGATGCTGTGGGACACCCACAGTCCCAGAATGAACAAGTTAAGGCTACATGTCCGTGGGTGGATCCACAAGGTCACCCGCGGGGTGATCGCTCCGATGATTGGGATCCTTTGCCCAGAGATGTTTTGCATTCCGAGCCTGGTTCTGGAGGGCTCGCAGCACAGGCTGAAAATGTACAGGCTGAAAATGTACAGGTCACAGAAAATGTGCAGGTCACAGAGTCCTGTGATCTGTTTACTCTCAGTGATTCAGCTTTGCCTCGTCATGAGAGAAGGCGTGGCCGTCGGACAATGCGAAAAAAATTTGGAACTGCCATGCCGTTGACTGAGGTTGATCGGTTGTATTGGATTGACTATTCAGTTTTGTCTGATACCCTCCCTGAGCCTGTGTTACACGATCCTGACACAGGATCAGGATCAGAAAATGCCATTTCCGATGAGCAGTACTCGTCGGATGACGATGTTGGGTTTAGGGACAGGGGTATGTGTGTATGTAATGACGACATTTCTCGTAGCGTATTTTCAGTGGTTCAGGCTGATAAGGAGTTTCCTGAGTGTCAGGATTTGCGTGATGCAATCCTTGACGAATTTAAAAAATCAGTGTTCACGCGGAAGACCTTCAAAGAGGTCAACAATGCAAACCGAGGGCCGTATGCCCGAGTGAACCTTGAGCTGATCCAGGGTGCGGTGGGACATAGCTGTAAAGCAATCCGCACGGTAGGGGTACGTGAACAAATTTTATATGAAAAAATTAAAGAGTTCGAGAATCAGGGATTTCTGCGGCCTCTGGGCGCGGATAAAAATTCTGATTGGGTGTCCAGAGCGTTCCTGGTACCGAAGCCCAATGGCAAGTGGCGGCTTGTCATTGACTACCGGTACCTGAACACTCAGTTAAAGGGTATAAATTTTCCCCTCCCCGTGATTGAGGATCAGCTGGCGCGTCAGGTGGGAAATTCTGTTTTTTCTTTGGTGGATCTGGAGGATGGGTTTCACCAGATGCATCTGGAACCCTCCTGCTGCCACCTGACGGCGTTCATCACCCCTTTTGGGGTATACGAGTGGTTAGTGTTGCCCATGGGGGTTAAAGTTGGGCCACAGGTGTTTCAGCGCCTAGTGCAGTGGGTTTTGCGTACATGTCCACACAGTGGACCATACATTGATGACGTGCTGACTGGCACAGGAGATCCACAACGGCCCCGCACCAGTTTCTGTGGTGTTGGCCGGTTGTTGGACAGCCAAGCATATCAGGACGAAGATGCTGCGCAGTTTCTGCAGCCTTGTTTTTCCCCGCCCCCTGTATTGCCTGATGGCTCTCGAAATCCTGATATGACCACCCCCTACTTTTATGATTTCCCTGAGAGTCCTTCCCAGCGTGATCGTTTATACTTTCACTACTTGTGTCTTCGGGAGGTCTTCGACGCCTTTGCACAGGCTGACCTCACTGTTAAACCATCCAAGTGTTTTTTGCTCATGGAGCAGGTACAGTATGTAGGGCATGTGTTGTGTAATGGCAAGCGCTTTCCCAGCCCTGCCAAGTATGAGGCGCTCCGTGAATGGAAACAGGAGCAGATTACAACGGCCAAAGCCTTGAAGGGTTTTCTTGGCTTGGCCAATTGGTACAGTATGTACATAAAAAATTATGCCCAGCATGCGGCCCCCCTCATGGAGGCCTTGAAGGGTAAGTATTTGTATGAGGAGCGTGAGGGAGGCCCTGATGTAGATGGTAATGGGTTGCCTGTAAAGGCCAGAAAGCGTGTACGCCTCACCCCCAAACAAGCTGAAATTCAGTGGAATCCAGAGATGGTTAAAGGTTTTGAGGCCATCAAGAACAGTTTGATTACACGTGTTGCCTTGTATTTACCTAAGCCAGGAGCCAGGTGGAGGTTGTCCACAGACGCCTCTGACTACGCCATCGGGGGAGTGCTCGAACAGGAGCAGGAAGATGGCAATTGGCATCCGGTGGCATTTTTTTCGCGTAAGTTACAGGGCAGTAAGACAGGTAAACATAAGGATAAGGGTATAGGACAAGTGGGGTGGACCGTACGTGAGAAGGAAACGTACGCTGTAGTGTGTTGTCTCCTGAAATTCCAGTCCTGGATTGGACATCAGGAGGTGTTAGTGCGCACTGACCACAGTAGTATTGTACAGTGGTATAAGGAGGATTTATGTACTGTATCAGGACCTTTAGGGCGACGTGGTCGGTGGCACGAATTTTTGAGTCGTTTTAATTTAGTAATTGAGTATCACAAAGGGGAGCATAACGAGGCGCCTGATGCCTTATCCCGTTGGGCCTATCCTGCGGGATTGGCACAGGATGTGTCTTTTCACGGGTCACAGACAGACATGGAGGGCTGGAGTCAGTGTGAGGAAGCTGAACGGGTCCGTTCACAGAAAATTTTGAGGGATACATACCCCGAGGCTTTTGGACCCTACAGCACCTCCACAGTCAGTTTTGCAGATCAATCTGAAGCACGTGATTTGCTTCTGCAGGTCAGGGCACAGGAGGAGATTCGTTCACTTTATTCAGCTTCAGACAATTTAAACTCCTCCACTTCGGGTACATACATGGATGCAGATGGTGTTCATTTGTTTTTACATGACTCGGCATGGGTATCCAGAGTTCAGGGCAAGCCCAGTCGTCCAATGAGGCGCGCCTGTCGCCAGGATTTGGACAGTCATTCAATTTTTGCAGTTTCTTTATGCCCTGAACCGGAATGCGGGATTTCAGACCCTGTTTTGATACATGCTGCATCAACTGTTAAAGTACCCAGTGACACACACATTCTGTATGAGACCTGGGATCAGGAATATCAAGACGACCCTGTGTATAATTCTTTATGGCCAACTCTACGTGCGGAAGGGGTGGCCGGTAAATATCGGTTGTATGAGGATCGTATCCGGTATGAGGGCAGAATTTGTGTTCCTCTGGCCCTACTGGATAAAGTAATTGTAGCCACACATACTTATGCACATCCTGGTATTCATAAGACTCATCAGCTTTTTGATCGTAAGTACATTGTACATTATGTGGAGCAGGGACACACACAGAAGTATCCGTATAAGAAGCTAAAGGAGCGTATCACTGAAATTTTGACATCTTGTCAGGTTTGTCAGAGTGTGAAGGGACGTAAAGGTCTTCAGCCCGAACAGCTGAATTCCTACCCTGTACCTGAGTACCCTTTTAGTTCAATCGCAGTCGATTTTACTAAATTGGGTCACGTTGAGACTAATGGTCAGTCTTTTGATTCTGTTTTTGTAGTAGTGTGTCGCCTCACAGGCTATGTTGCCGCCTTCCCCTGTAGTGAACACCTCACGTCTGCAGAGCTGGCATCTCTCTTTTTAACGCGATTTGTCACATTCTTTGGATTGCCCAAAGAAATTTTTTGTGACCACGATAAACTCGTGAATGCAGAATTTTTCCAGTCTTTTTGCCAGCTCTCAGGCATTGAGGAGTACCGTTCCCCTGTATACCGCCCCCGTAGAACGGTAGGGCTGAGAGGGCAGTCCAGGTCGTGATCGACAGTCTGCGAAAATTATTCGCGCAGACAGGAAAAGGACGACGGTGGATTGATTTGCTGCCACTAGCCCTGTGGTGTGCAAATGATCTGCCAGGACCCATTTCAGGCATCAGTCCACACCGTTTGGTGTTTGGACGGGACCCGATTGGGTTTGGGGAACACCCCCCGACGGACCCTGAGGTCGGTTGTGAAGATGCGTTACAATTTTTCAATCGAGTCCGTTCCGAGAGGGAATTTGTGAGGGATAAGCTTTCGAGAATTCATGAGCGGCGTACCAAGGAATTTTTGGCTGAGCACCCCCCCCAGAAATTCTATTGCCTTCGGCAAGTCCACCTCGCAGAGAAGCTACTCCAAGCAACGCACACACAAAGTAGGGAAAAAATGACAGAAATACGGCCTAAAACATGCTTTACATAGCTTGGAGGGTCATTTTACGTGATCATGGTATCAGAAAAATTATGTTTCCAAAACTTCGATTTTCGAGCTACCAAGGGTGAAAAAATGCATAAGCAGGTTGTGTACCAATCCCCTAGGAGCCCCCCCCCCCCCCCCCACCCAATACCCAAATAGGGTGAAAAACATGTAAATACGGCCTAAAACATGCTTTACATAGCTTGGATGGTCATTTTAGGTGATCACAATATCAAAAAAATAAGTTTCCAAAAATTCGATTTTTGAGCTGTCCAGAGTGAAAAGCTGCATAAGCAGGTTGTGTACCAATCCCCTAGGAGACCCCCCCCCCCCCATCCAATACGCAAATAGGGTGAAAAACACATAAATACAGCCTCAAACATGCTTTACATAGCTTGGATGGTCATCCTAGGTGATCACAATATCAAAAAAATAAGTTTCGAAAACTTCGATTTTTGAGCTGTCTAGAGTGAAAAACTGCATAAGCAGGTTGTGTACCAATCCTTTGGGAGACCCCCCCACGTGCGCCCAATACCCAAATAGGGTGAAAAACACGTAAATACGGCCTAAAACATGCTTTACATACTTTGGATGGTCATTTTAGGTGGTCACAATATCAAAAAAACAAGTTTCGAAAACTTCGATTTTTGAGCTGTCCGGGGTGAAAAACTGCATAAGCAGGTTGTGTACCATTCCTTTGGGAGACCCCCCCCACCCAACACCCAAATAGGGCGGAAAACACGCAAATAGGGCCTAAAACATGCTTTACATAGCTTGGATGGTCATTTTGGATGATCAGAATATCAAAAAAATAAGTTTCGAAAACTTCGATTTTTGAGCTGTCCAAGGTGAAAAACTGCATAAGCAGGTTGTGTACCAATCCCTTGGGAGCCCCCCCCCCACCCCTCCCCCCCGGACCTAATACCCAAATAGGGTGAAAACCACGTAAATACGGCCTAAAACATGCTTTACATAGCTTGGATGGTCATTTTAGGTGGTCACAATATCAAAAAAACAAGTTTCGGAAACTTCGATTTTTGAGCTGTCCAGGGTAAAAAACTGCATAAGCAGGTTGTGTACCAGCCCATTCACTAAGCCATTATTGGTGGAAAGAGCCATTTTGCGTTTTTGGCACGGGTTGTGAACGGCCCTAAGCAAGGCTAGAGACTGCAAAAAACGTCCTTCCGTATACTAGGAGGCAGATACTGTCACAACATCCCCACTCGCACCCCTCAAAGTGGGTACCACGGGGTCACCAAGGTCGCCAAAACCGCCAACATAGCAAAAATGGCTGAAAAAGTGCATAAACTGCATGAGCGCTCGTCCCACTCCGCCCCATACAAACCCCATAGAGTCGGGACCCGGAAAAACTTTTTCGGCTCAAAATCGAAAAAAACCAAAAGATTCATGATTTTCGACCCAAAAAAGGGGGGGGTCATTTTTTGACCCCCCCCCCCCACCCCCACCCCCCCCCCTCCCTCAAAACCTGAAAAAAGTGGGTTTCAAGTGGGGGGGGTCTGGGGGGGTCCGGACCAAAAACTCATTGGGGGATGCGTTTATTGGACAAAATAATGATTTTACAAGGGGTTAAACTAACAATTCAACCCCTTGGGGTAGGGTACGCGAATAGCCCCAAAAAGGCCAAAATGGGGGGGTATGTGGCGTTTTCCCCTATATACGCCTGCCTGGCTTTGATCTAACAACCTCTGCGAGGTGATTTCGATTTTTGAGCTGTCCGGGTTGAAAAACTGCATAAGCAGGTTGTGCACCCGTCCCTTGGGAGACACCCCCCCCCCCGCCTGGGACCTAATACCCAAATAGGGTGAAAAACACGTAAATACGGCCTAAAATATGCTTTGCAAAGCTTGAAATGTCATTTTGGGTGGTCACAATATCAAAAAAAAAAGTTTCAAAAACTTCGATTTTTGAGCTGCCCGGGTTGAAAAACTGCATAAGCAGGTTGTGCACCCGTCCCTTGGGAGACCCCCCCCCCGGACCTAACACCCAAATAGGGTGAAAAACACGCAAATACGGCCTAAAACATGCTTTGCATAGCTTGGATGGTCATTTTAAGTGGTCACAACATCAAAAAAAAAAAGTTTCGAAAACTTCGATTTTTGAGCTGTCCATAGTGAAAAAGTGCATCAGCAGGTTGTGTACCAATCCCTTGGAAGCCCCCCCCCCCCCCCCCCGGACCTAATACCCAAATCGGGTGAAAAACACGTAAATACGGCCTAAAACATGCTTTACATACCTTGGATGGTCATTTTAGGTGATCACGATGTCAAAAAAATAAGTTTCGGAAACTTCGATTTTTGAGCTGTCCGGGGTGAAAAACTGCATAAGCAGGTTGTGTCCCGGCCCATTCACTAAGCCATTATTGGTGGAAACAGTCATTTCGCGTCTTTGGCACGGGTTGTGAACGGCCCTAAGCAAAGCTAGAGACTGCAAAAAACGTCCTTCCGTATCCTAGTAGGCATATACTGTCACAACATCCCCACTCACATCCCTCGGAGTGGGTACCACGGGGTCACCGAGGTCGCCAAAACCGCCAACATAGCAAAAAAGGCCAAAATTTTTGAGCTGCCCAGGGTGACAAACTGCATAAGCAGGTTGTGTACCAATCCCTTGGGAGACCCCCCCCCCTTGGACCTAATACCCAAATCGGGTGAAAAACACGTAAATGCGGCCTAAAACATGCTTTACATACCTTGGATGGTCATTTTAGGTGATCACAATATCACAAAAGCAAGTTTCAAAAACTTCCATTTTTGAGCTGTCCGGGGTGAAAAACTGCATAAGCAGGTTGTGCACCCGTCCCTTGGGAGCCCCCCCCCCCCCCCCGACCTGATACCCAAATAGGGTGAAAAACACATAAATACGGCCTAAAACATGCTTTACATTCCTTGGATGGTCATTTTAGGTGGTCACAATATCAAAAAAACAAGTTTCGAAAACTTCGATTTTTGAGCTGTCCGGGGTGAAAAACTGCATAAGCAGGTTGTGCACCCGTCCCTTGGGAGCCCCCCCCCCCCCGGACCTAACACCCAAATAGGGTGAAAAACACGTAAATACGGCCTAAAACATGCTTTGCATAGCTTGAAATGTCATTTTGGGTGGTCACAATATCAAAAAAACAAGTTTCGAAAACTTCGATTTTTGAGCTGTCCGGGTTGAAAAACTGCATAAGCATGTTGTGCACCCGTCCCTTGGGAGACCCCCCCCCCGGACCTAACACCCAAATGAGGTGAAAAACACGTAAATACGGCCTAAAACATGCTTTGCATAGCTTGAAATGTCATTTTGGGTGGTCACAATATCAAAAAAAAACAAGTTTCGAAAACTTCGATTTTTGAGCTGCCCAGGGTGAAAAACTGCATAAGCAGGTTGTGTACCTACCTGCCCATTCACTAGGCCATTATTGGTGGAAACAGTCATTTCGCGTCGTTGGCACGGGTTGTGAACGGCCATAAGCAAGGCTAGACACTGCAAAAAACGTCCTTTCGTATCCTGGTAGGCATATACTGTCACAACATCCCCACTCGCACCCCTCAGGGTAGGTACCACGGGGTAACCGAGGTTGCCAAAACCGCCAACATAGCAAAAATGGCTGAAAAGTGCATAAACTGCACAAGCGCTCGTCCCACTCCGCCCCATACAAACCCCATAGAGTCGGGAGCCGGAAAAACTTTTTCGGCTCAAAATCGAAAAAAACCAAAAGATTCATGATTTTCGACCCAAAAAAGGGGGGGGTCATTTTTTGACCCCCCCCCCCACCCCCCCCCCCCTCCCTCAAAACCTGAAAAAAGTGGGTTTCAAGTGGGGGGGGTCTGGGGGGGTCCGGACCAAAAACTCATTGGGGGATGCGATTATTGGACAAAATAATGATTTTACAAGGGGTTAAACTAACAATTCAACCCCTTGGGGTAGGGTACGCGAATAGGCCCAAAATGGCCAAAATGGGGGGGTATGTGGCGTTTTCCCCATATATACGCCTGCCTGGCTTTGATCTAACAACCTCTGCGAGGTGACTTCGATTTTTGAGCTGCCCAGAGTGAAAAACTGCACAAGCAGGTTGTGTACCAATCCCTTGGGACACCCCCCCCCCCGCCTGGGACCTGATACCCAAATAGGGTGAAAAACACGTAAATACGGCCTAAAACATGCTTTACATAGCTTGGATGGTCATTTTGGGTGATCACAATATCATAAAAACAAGTTTCGAAAACTTCGATTTTTGAGCTGCCCAGGGTGAAAAACTGCATAAGCAGGTTGTGTACTGGCCCATTCACTAGGCCATTATTGGTGGAAACAGTCATTTCGCGTCTTTGGCACAGGTTGTGAACGGCCCCAGGCAAGGCTAGAGACTGCAAAAAAACGTCCTTCCGTATCCTAGTAGGCATATACTGTCACAACATCCCCACTCACACCCCTCGGAGTGGGTAGCACGCGGTCACCGAGGTTGCCAAAACCACCAACATAGCAAAAATGGCTGAAAAGTGCATAAACTGCATAAGCGCTCGTCCCACTCCGCCCCATACAAACCCCATAGAGTCGGGACCCGGAAAAACTTTTTCGGCTCAAAATCGAAAAAAACCAAAAGATTCATGATTTTCGACCCAAAAAAAGGGGGGGTCATTTTTTGACCCCCCCCCCCACCCCCACCCCCCCCCCTCCCTCAAAACCTGAAAAAAGTGGGTTTCAAGTGGGGGGGGTCTGGGGGGGTCCGGACCAAAAACTCATTGGGGGATGCGATTATTGGACAAAATAATGATTTTACAAGGGGTTAAACCAACAATTCAACCCCTTGGGGTAGGGTACGCGAATAGCCCCAAAATGGCCAAAATGGGGGGTAGGTGGCGTTTTCCCCTATATACGCCTGCCTGGCTTTGATCTAACAACCTCTGCGAGGTGATTTGAGCCAGGGGACCGTGTATGGCTGCGTGTGCATCGGAAGCCCGGGGATAGTAAGCTGAGTCGGCTCTGGGTTGGACCAGCTGAAATTCTATTGCCTTCGGCAAGTCCACCTCGCAGAGAATCTACACCGAGCAACACGTACCCAAAATAGGGTGGAAACTACATAAATACGGCCTAAAACATGCTTTACATACCTTGGATGGTCATTTGAGGTGATCACGGTATCAAAAAAACAAGTTTCGAAAACTTCGATTTTTGAGCTCTCCACGGTGAAAAACTGCACAAGCAGGTTGTGTACCAATCCCTTGGGAGACCCCCCCCCCCACCCAATACCCAAATAAGGTTACAAACACGTAAATACAGCCTAAAACATGCTTTACATTGCTTGAATGGTCATTTTGGGTGATGACAATATCAAAAAAACAAGTTTCGAAAACTTCGATTTTTGAGCTGTCCGGGGTGAAAAACTGCATAAGCAGGTTGTGTACCAATCCCTTGGGAGACCCCGCCCCCCCCCTAACCCAATACCCAAATAGGGTGGAAAACATGTAAATACGGCCTAAAACATGCTTTACATACCTTGGATGGTCATTTTAGGTGGTCACAATATCAAACAAACAAGTTTCAAAAACTTCCATTTTTGAGCTGCCCGGGTTGAAAAATTGCATAAGCAGGTTGTGTACCAAACCCTTGGGAGCCCCCCCCCCCCCCCCCGGACCTGATTCCCAAATCGGGTGAAAAACACGTAAATACGGCCTAAAACATGCTTTACATAGCTTGGATGGTCATATTGTGTGGTCACAATATCAAAAAAAGACGTTTCGGAAACTTCGATTTTTGAGCTGTCCGGGGTGAAAAACTGCATAAGCAGGTTGTGTACCAATCCCTTGGGAGACCCCCCCCCCCCCCCCCGGACCTAATACCCAAATCGGGTGAAAAACACGTAAATACGGCCTAAAACATGCTTTACATACCTTGGATGGTCATTTTAGGTGATCACGATGTCAAAAAAATAAGTTTCGGAAACTTCGATTTTTGAGCTGTCCGGGGTGAAAAACTGCATAAGCAGGTTGTGTACCAATCCCTTGGGAGACCCCCCCCCCCAACCCAATACCCAAATAGGGTGAAAAACACGTAAATACGGCCTAAAACATGCTTTGCATAGCTTGAAATGTCATTTTGGGTGGTCACAATATCAAAAAAACAAGTTTCGAAAACTTCGATTTTTGAGCTGCCTGGGGTGAAAAACTGCATAAGCAGGTTGTGTACTGGCCCATTCACTAAGCCATTATTGGTGGAAACAGTCATTTCGCGTCTTTGGCACGGGTTGTGGACGGCCCCAGTCAAGGCTAGAGACTGCAAAAAACGTCCTTCCGTATCCTAGTAGGCATATACTGTCACAACATCCCCACTTGCACCCCTCAGAGTAGGTACCACGGGGTCACCGAGGTCGACGAACATAGCAAAAATGGCTGGAAAGTGCATAAACTGCACAAGCGCTCGTCCCACTCCGCCCCATACAAACCCCATAGAGTCGGGAGCCGGAAAAACTTTTTCGGCTCAAAATCGAAAAAAACCAAAAGATTCATGATTTTCGACCCAAAAAAAGGGGGGGTCATTTTTTGACCCCCCCCCCCCCACCCCCACCCCCCCACCCCCCCCCCCTCCCTCAAAACCTGAAAAAAGTGGGTTTCAAGTGGGGGGGGGTCTGGGGGGGTCCGGACCAAAAACTCATTGGGGGATGCGATTATTGGACAAAATAATGATTTTACAAGGGGTTAAACTAACAATTCAACCCCTTGGGGTAGGGTACGCGAATAGGCCCAAAATGGCCAAAATGGGGGGGTATGTGGCGTTTTCCCCTATATACGCCTGCCTGGCTTTGATCTAACAACCTCTGCGAGGTGATTTTACAGCGTTTAAGTGTGGGACGGTACCGCATTGCCGGACCGTATGGCGAGCAGGAGGTAGAGGCGTTGAGGTTGAAGCCCTACCACCCCCCTCTCGCACATGGACCCCCCCCTTACATTACTATGCGGACAAGGAGACTTTGGTGGATGATGAGAAATTCATCATTGAGTACATTGACAAGCATAGGGAGATTGTCAATACTGGACGGGATCGCCTTCGGCGGCCCAAAATTTTACAATGGAGGGTTAAATATAAAGGTTTTCCGAAAAAGGAGTGGCATGATGCGTCTGAATTTTTGCATTCAATTCCGGATGATTGGTTGGAGTATAACCGGAAGCACGACATCGATGTTGGCATTAAAGATGTCAAATCGGTGTTCCTGAGTTGGCGTATCCAGCGTTTGTCCTCCCCCTCTTCATGCTGATTTTTCTCGCTTGCAGGTGGAATTCAATCAATGAATTCGATGAATTGGACATGGGTGGTCTGCAGATGACGACAGTGCAGGTCTGCAGACTCCAGGGTCTGTTGCTGTCAGTTCTGCCAGCTCCTCTTTTCTGACAGGCTTTTCAGGTTTTCTGCCGGGTACAGTGACAGTGACAGCGGCAGTGACAGTGATTTTTTTTCTCTCTCTCCCCCAGGTGACAGATGGCAGCAGTACAGGTCTGCTCTGGGACGTCAGGTCTGCGCTGGGACGTCAGCAGTCAAGTCTGATAGGGGACGTCAGCAGTCAATTCTGCTCTGAGACGTCAGCTCAGCCCCCCCCCCCCCCTCAGTGACAGGTCATTTGTTGATTGTCATTTGTTGATTATTGTTTGTTATTCAATTGTGCTGCGCTGTCCTAATCTTCAACTGACAGTACCAAGGCCTGTCGCAGCAGGTGTACTAAGACCAGGTGAGAGATGCCTGGCGACAGCCATTTTTGTTCTCGAAATGGATACAGACCTGACCGAATTTATAACTTTGACGTAAGTTTGTTGGTATGTATAACCTGAAGTACACAGAGGGTTTCCAGACAAGGATGCATACCAGTGTACGAATTTAATTGGAACCCTCTGTGGTAGTAAGCTACTGCAGTTTTGCAGTCGAGGCGATGACAGTGCTGGCACAGCTGGCACTGCTCAGCCCCCCCCTATGCCGGGTCCCTTAAAAGAAAGCCGGAATGGGTCCATAGGGCGGTGGGTATTTTTCTGAGTCTTATATTATTTTTCGGCATATTTTGCTACTGTAGAATCCTTTCCTCCCCCCCCCCCCCCTCTTCTCATGTGTACCAGTCGTTGCATGGTTCATTTTTCTATTTTTTTCTACCCACCCTTGGCAAGTGGGCCCTTCCTTTGCGGATGTGGGAGTTCAACATCGCCAGATTTTCTTCCCCTCTCTCTCTCCTGTTTGTTATTGCCATCCTCTCCCTCTCCATCCTCTGTATTCACTGTTTGCAGGAGGTCAATGAAGCAATGCTGCGCAATGAATGAAGTGGGGTAATTTTTAACAGGGGTTGCCCAGTCTGTTTTAAGGTAGTCGGTTGGAAAGCCAGGATTGCCAGACTGTACAATTACTCTGTGTTGACAGTTCCATGTTCCTGCAGTGCAATTCCAGTCAGGACAGTCAGGACAGTCAGGACGGACAGTCAGGACAGTCAGGACAGTCAGGACAGTCAGCATGTTGTGCATTTCCTTGCTGTTACATTTTGTGGTCATCTTGCTTCCACTCATTAGATTAGTGCCACATTGTAGGTAGCATTTTTCTTCTGTCGTGGGTCTGCTGGTCATGTTGTTTTTGACTGGTTGATTATGCAGCGTTTGACTGTGCTCTGATGACAGTTGTTTCCCTGTGTGACAGTTTTTGACTGTCAGCCCCCCCCCCCCCCTCTGGCAGTTTGTACTCAAATGCTCAGTGTTTTTGTGCATTTTTGTGTTACCTATTGCTACTTTTGTGGTGCTACAGTGCCTTTCTCAGCCATTGGTCACTCTGTTTTACAGAGGTGTCAAATGTCTTGGGAAGGGAGTGTAATGATTCAGGCCTTTACTCATTCACAGGCCTGATCTTCATATACAGCAGTTGCGGCGCGCGCAGTGACAGCGAAGTCGCGCCGGGATTCTATTGTTAATCTGTGTTTTAGGATCGCTTTTAATCGTGCTCATTATTATCGCATTGATTAGATAATGACGATCTGGGGTTCATCAGTCTGTAGTACTGCTTGAGCTATCATGCGAGGTTTTGTCTTGCAATGTTTTAGACCTTGCACCATTTGATCATGTTTATGAACTAAGATTCCATTGAACGAACATTGTCCGGGACTGTTTGTGACTGTGGACAATCGCAGGTCATTTCTGTTGTCTTATTGGTGCTATTGCCTTTGGGATTGTATTCTTGATTTCAATATTGATTTTGAAGTGAGCCCATAAATCTGCAACAAGGTTAAATCCATGGAATACCAACGGCAATCAGAAGACCAATTATACCACTCCGATGTGCCATACGGCACACTCGTGTCAAAGCTAGAGGAGGATGGGGTGTGGGATGAGGATGCTACGGATTTGGTAGTTGTGGCCTTGGCGACTGCTCTACAAAGGCCAATACTACTGTTTACAGCCCACATAGGTATTCAATTTGTGGCATCTTTCCACCCATCGGAATCCGCATTGAAGTTGGACCCTCTAACCCTTCTTCTTTTGAACGATCATTATGATGCGTTGTTGGCAGATAATGAATTGAAAAGGGTGCAACCTGCACCTCCACCTGTGTTGAAACCGTCCTCACGCCTAACCGCCGTTGAAAAGCTGGGTAAGCATGGTGTTCCGGTCACAAGAAATCCATGGAGTGCGGCAGAACGTAACCTGCTTGAGAGCATTCGCGAACAGGTAGGTCGCAACAAGTTTGCGGCGATACAAAAGACGTGGAATGAGGTTGTGGCCACAGGGAAATACAATGGTGAGGATTGTGTAGGTATTCAACCGAGAGGGTCTTCTCACCTCAAATCCCAAGCCCAATACATGGACAAGCAAGAGAAGGAACAGCATGTACCAAAGGAGAGGCACAGTGCTCGCTTAGCTAAGAAAGCTCGCACCGATCCCGGCCCTGCGGCAACCAAGGAAGACTCTCCTTCTCATGAGGCACCTCCATCTCAAGTAGCTAACCCACCTGAGGCAGTTGAAGCCTCTCTGACCTATGAGCCTAGTGCAATGAACCCTAACGGTGACCACAATCCTCCGGTTTCTCAGCCTCAAGTGAATGCAATATGGCACCCTGCCATCTTACCTCCCATGAATGTTGATCCTTTGCCATTTCAACCCTTTGACCAACAACCTTTCCAACCCTTTGACCAACAGCCATTGCCACTTGACCCCGGGCCCACTTTCCAATTCATGTTCCAACCTCCCGAGAATGACTATTGGCCCCAGTAATCCAAAGGAGATTAACCTAAATGACTACATGTTTGCATGTTGAGTACTTTGTTACATGGTGTACTATGTCGCATTGGAGAATGAGTTTGCTCATTGCACATGCTTAGGGTTTTGGAGGTTTCACTTGAGTGGCAACCAAGCCATTTATTCTATGGTTGCCGTTGAAGAAGAAGAGACATCTTGAAATCCTATGTTGAGATCCTCAAATCGAGAAATCACCTCGAAGAGAGGTTGTTAGATCAAGCGCAGGCGCGGGCGTCATATACCCCCCTTTTTTGGGGTCATTCGCGTAGCATACCCCAAGGCATGATATTGGATGTCCAACCCCTTGTAAAATCATTATTTTGCCCAATAACAGCATCCCCCAATGGATTTTTTGATTTTGAGGCCTCTACCCCCTAAAACTGGATATCACTTTTTTGAGGGGGGGTGGGGGTGGGGGGGGGTGGGGGGTGGGGGGGGTGTCAAAAGTTTTTGCTTAATAGTCTACAAGCAGTGGGGACGCACGGCGCTGGTAACACGGCCAGCGGTCCAATGGTAACGCATCCGATACCAGATATGCAGGCGTCGGTTCGAATCCTGGTCTGCTTACTTTTAGCGCGGCCGCCGGCGGCGGCGCCAAAGTGCATGAACTGGGGTTCGAACCGACGCCCACGCGGATGCCAGTCGGCTGCGTTACCACTCGGCCACTGCGTGGCTTGCGGCGAAGGGCCTCCCTGCTGCTTGGGGCCGCATCTGCCACTGACAAAAAACCCAAACTCTGTGTATCTCTGACTGCCTGCTTGCTGGCTCAGGGACTGATTGGCTGACTGTCAACCTCTCTTCGAGGTGCACTGCCGAAGGCAATAGAATTTGAAAAATCGGATTTTGAAATCCTATGTCTACATCCATGATTGGACAAATTTGAAAAAATCCGAATTTTAATGATGGTAGGATTACATTTGGGGCGCCGAAGGCGCCTGAAGAAAAATTTTAAGAATTTTGACATGGATCCCTTCATTCCTAATCCAATCGCTCCCCTTCCTTAGTCATACATGAGCCGCCCTTTCACTTGAGTGTCTTCTCCATCCCTCTTCACTTGAGTGTTTTTTTGAGCTCCAATCCTTCACTTGAGTGGCAACCATACCATCCCACACTTTCAGGTAAATATATATAGCTTCCGTCTATATCGCGAACAGGCGGCGCGCGCGCGTGTCGTCTGGCATCTGGCGGATTTTGCGATTTCGATTTCTGCCACCAGAAATCGATCTGAATGCATTGCTGTGTAAAATTTTTTAAAGCTAAATACACCTGTGAAATTATTATGCGCGAAACAGCGCGATTTAGAGGTCGGCCGTACAGATCCGCAATTTTGGCAGCTTGGCGCAAAGTGCTCAAGTTTGGATGCCAAAATCGTCAACAAGGTCCAAGACGACATTCATTGGACTTGAGGTCTGAATTTTGTCGGATTTTAATACATGTCACCCAGTTTAATCATTTTGTGCGCTTAACATGCAACCTTAGAGCTCAGCCGGCTTAACATGCTAACGGGGTCATACAGCATGGCTAAAGTATTGAACCTACTACATTTCCGAGTCCATTTGCACCAAAACGACTTGCAAAACATCAATTTTGCCCCTTGTGGCCTCTTTTTGCCACGTAGTTTGGGAGCACAAACGTTGAAAAGGTAAGATGTGTCCACTTCACACTGTTGCCAAGGTGTCATATTGCGGACGACATCCTAGTCTAAAGATGTTGCAGACAAGGGTTGGGAGCAAGGGGGCCGAAGGCCCCCTTGCCAAAAAGAGGTAGCCACAATAGATAGTAAAATGGGTTTTCCGGGTTACATTGGAACATAGCTATTAGTTTACGGATGTTCATTTCAAAAGATTCTTTGACATGTTGTTTGAAATTGGGCTATGTGTGCCAATCGTTGGAGCAACTATTGTGTGCCCATCTCGGTGCCCATAGGTACCTACAATCTGAGCCAAGAAACCCATTCCTTCAGGCAGAGTGATGGATTTAGCCGGGTACATTGGAGGGTACATTCGAACAGATTTGCGACTGTTAGTTTGCGGATTTTGTTTTCAAAATTTTCAGTGACAACCCGTTTGACGCTCTCGGTTCCATAGGCCGAAGGCCATTTGATTCGACCAAAAACCGGGAAAAATCGGCCTCAGAATCTGGTTTAAAAGTCAAAGCACGATAAAAATCGATTAAGAATGACGCTGAGGCCAGTACTATCGGTTCAAATAGGGCCGTTTACAGAACCGGTTTTGGTTGCAGGACCGTGGGGAAAAATTAAATACAAATGGCCCAAAAAGCGGCGCTCCAAACCCCTCGCCCCTTTCGAGGCCACCCCTGCATCGACGAACTTCGGCCAGCGCTTTTAATTGTTTCTAGATTTCTGACCACAACCTACATTGTTGAGGTAGAATATTGCCCCAAGTCATAAGGCATCCACAAAAACATACAAAATTTTCAGGCCCTTTTTAATTGTTGGATCATGGATGTAGTGGCATGGGGAACACCAAAGAAAACGGTATAGGGCCCCACGGATCCCCAACAAAGCCAAGTCTTTTTTCTTATCCTTTAAACAAGGATGCTATCAATATGGAAAGGTTGTTCTGGCTATGGTTTTTCGCAAACGAGTGAGATGAGGGTGGCAAAGGCGTTGGGCATTGGAGGGAGTTGTCGTCAAATGCATTGTGGTTGGGTGCAATAGTAACAAGCTATGGCTTCTCCACCGCATCACTTGATCTGAAAAAGAAACAAAAGGAAAAGGGGGAGAAAAAACAACACAAGAAGGTTATGGAAGAAGAAGATGCAAGAGAAGATACAAGATCCCCCAAATGGTGTTTTTTTTAACTCCACAACATTAATTTCATGTCGCCTGTTTGGGTTTGGTGGTTTTTCAAATGAAGGATGTGCCTCACTTCCGAGTCGTTTCCTTGCCTTTGATGTGTTTTCTTGCTCGGAGGGACAATTGGGACATTGCTAGGGCCATTGGTAGCGAGTTTCAAAGGGTTTTGCACAAAAAGACAATATAACCCCAAAGCGGCCCTCAATTAGAGCAGCGGCCTCGATTAGGGCTGTTTACCTTAGCTATGACTATGCTTTTCATGTCGTGCCAGTGACGAGTCGTGCGCGTTGCCTCACAAGCCTAGTCACGGAGAACAAATTTTACCCTCATCAATGAATTTTTCGGTCTGAACAACATCAAAATCGAACAAACATGCTCCCACATCTTCTCAGTTTTCTGTCGTTTTGGGGTGCCAGTGATTTGCGTTGGTGATGGCAAGCTGTGCCCACCGATCCCATGTTTTGTGCTGTGCACTTGAAACTATTTTTCGTTGGCTATACGAGGCAAAATCGAACACTTGAATGCACACATGTGTTTTTCGACCACCGTAAGCGGATTGTTTGGTTTCCGCTAGGGTGAATCGAAGTTTCGCACTACCATGGATCAAGACCTAGATCCACAAGAACGCATGCAGGCAGGAGATCAACAACAAAAGATTAACTACACCTTCGCGGCCACTATTTTTGCATGGGGTGGATCTCGTGTCGTCCGCTACAAAAACGGGATGAAGGGGGCAATCCCATTGATAATTTCGGTCGTAATGGCGTGCTCAGCTTGGACATTCAATTATCCGCAACTATATTATGAGGTACGCCCCTCCAAGCTCTTTTGGGAAATTGGGCTTCAATCATGTGTGCGTTTGTGTGTTTGTGGTGACCCTAATTTGTTGGTTTGCAAAAAGTATTGAGTTTCTTGGGTTGAACACAAATGCTCCGGGTTGTGAATGCGGTGTGCATGCCTCTTGTACGAGCCATTCGATTGAACTTTACAATACTTTGCATTTTGTAGACAGTGTGGACGTCCGTGGTGAACTTGGAAGCCTCCAAAGGCACATGCGGGCGGAATTGCTCGCAATTGACGCATCGAGGCTAGGAGTGGTGGATGAACGATTGCGAATGCGCCACGGAAGGTGCCAAGTAACCTCATTTTTTATCGCCCAACCTCTTATTTCTAGGGATACCGTCGTGGCTGTGGTGCTTCATTTGCCTTTACTGGCTTCATGGCCTTCCTATTTTCCAAGTTTCGTCGGCCGATATATGCAATCGCTGGCGTGGCTAGCTTTGCTAACACCGCGTTGAATGGATATAGGTGTTACTTTGGTATGATCCCTCACGTGTGATGTCTCGGCTTTGTTTCCAATGCCTTGCTCTTGTGCCCATGGGATGCTGCCGTGATCCGCCAAGTCCACGAAGGCACCCGTAGCAGCATGGCTGCGAGAAGTTTTCAAAGACCCCTTGTAGCATGAATTGGGGCGAGGATTGTTACGGACGGAAGTAAGGTAGTGCAACAATTGCTAGACCACTTATGCACTTATGACACATTGTACCCAAAGACAGCGGGTTCAGTCATCCGTAGCACCCCACCCCACACAACACAACACAACACAACACAACACAACACAACACAACACAACACAACACAACACAACACAACACAACACAACACAACACAACACAACACAACACAACACACCACACCACACCACACCACACCACACCACACCACACCACACCACACCACAAACAAAAAACAAAACAAGAAGAACACAACACAAAATGACACAACGAAAGAAATCAAACCAAAACAAGGAATAACACAACACAACACAACACAACACCACACCACACAACACACAACAGAACACAACACACAACAGAACACAACACAACAACACACAACACAACACACCACCTATTGGACGTGGTAACACGTCCCCAACACAGGCGGTGAAAAGTAGCCCCCCTCCCCCTCCTATGTTGTGTTAACACACGCCCAACACATACGTGAAAAGTATATCCCCCCCCTTACTGCCTATTGCCCGATGTTAAACAATGAGAGGCCACCTTTTGTAGCATCGGCGAATAAATTCAAGTTCGACCATGGCATTGCATGTCTCCATTGCTCGTTTTGCTCTTGCATTGTGTACACATATATCCACAACACAACCCAACACAACACAACACAACCCAACACAACCCAACACAACACAACACAACACAACACAACACACAACACAACACAACACAACACACAACACAACACAACACAACACAACACAAAATCTTCGGCTTCTTGTGTTGCCATGGGGTGGACAAATTGGGGGGGGGGTACTTTTCACCTCCGTGTGGGCCGGCCGTGTTAACACGCCTTGTGCCCATTGGTGCACGCAAATTGTTTCAGTGGCGTAGATGAGGTCCATAAGAACAGCAATGGTTGCCACTTTTTGGCATTTGTCAACGGAAGGGCCAAACTCATTGCATCGTTGTTGGTGGGTGCCCATGCAGATTGGTACGCATGGGTGGCGATGGGATATCGACACATGTCTTGGATCACTTGCACGAGCACCCATGCCACATGGGCGGTGGCGGGGATGTCACATACGATGGTCTATGGCCATACAAACTACTCCCGATTCTTGCACTTCAAACGTCGTCCACATTTTGGCCTGAAATGTCGCTATTGCTATTTAGAGTGGGAAGACATCTTGATTCATGGCCGCAACCGTCGGATTTATCCCGACTATCAACCGAAGTACGCATCAGAAATCTTCCGCATAAAGTAGGTTACCTGCTTTTCCGTGGATCCACAAGCGGTGCAAGCGGTGCAGATGTCCCTGCGTGCATGCGGGCCGTGCATCTAAGCGCTATCTCCGTTGTCACCGTCGGGTTCGTGCGCTCCGGATTGGGTGTTTCCATTGCACGTGGGGTAATTACAAGGTTTTCCCAACGACCGCTAGCAATTGATAACATTATTCATGTTGATCGGATGCGAGTTTTGATTCCTTTTGCGACAACACGTCACGGCGGCAATTGCTAGTGGAGATGTGGGGGCATGCGTACGATGCGTCCTCTTAGTTTGCTTGCGCGGCTTGTTTTCCTTGTGGCCACGTTCATGAGTCCACAATGTCTTTACGCATGGAAGGCTTCGGACATGTCGGTCGGCATGTGGTGTGAGCGGCAGACAATCTACACAGCACTAGCTCGGCACCGCAGTCCCTTGTCGACTCCTGTCTGCGACGTCCATCTATTGGGAAGCGCTTGCCGCTCCGCTCCATTCACGGGCGGCGTTTTAAGTGGGGACCTGGAGCCCCCCGGAGACTCCGAACCAATGCCCTACACGCTCGTGGGTCCATCACCTTGGGGAGGCATGCCTGCGTATTTGGGGGCCGGCGTAATGCGTGGTGCACACTTTGGAGTGGGGAATGTAGGCGGTGATGTGTCGATCGGGAAGTGGGTCGTGACCCTTTGCACACCGTGTTCAACCCTCCCCTCATCACTTCCCAGAACATGGTCTGCATGCACATCCCTCGAAGAAATTGGGGCTTGTGAGGTAGCATTGGCTGTGAAAATTTGTTGGGGGCGGGTAAGGGTCGTTTAGGGTGACTCACGGCTGCGAGTTTTTGGCGTTAGGCTGTGAAGCTCCGGATCCAGCGTGTTTGACGCCCCCCCCCCCCCTCTACCCACACACACCCAAACCTAACCCCTTCTTGCCCACTTTCCTCTTCCGTCTTGCCCTTATGCCCCTGACCTGACCGTAACCCAAAGGGCTGGCCTGGCCTAGCCTTGAGCAAGGGCCTGCTGGTAGCGTGATGGACGATGTAGTGGAATGCACGCCAGCTGTTGTGGCCGACAAAACACGGCCAAACAATGGAGCCAAAAGGAGAAAGCTGTGTATATCAGCTTCAGCTGTGAGAACGGCCGAACATTGCTGCATATGCTAGGACGTGCATGTGTGGAGCGCTCTTTGACCTGCCTGCGGCCCCTCCACCCACCCACACCCAAACCTAACCCCCTCAGGCAAGCACGGCCCATGTCCCAACCTCCTGTTACCGTTGTTTTTCTGACCATTGGTTTTGCGATCGCAATGATAAGAAGATGGCCCACTGCATTCACCTCTGTTTCGGACGCGCAGCGACACACACGGGAGGCACTGAAGGCCATGCAGCACTGGAGCATTTGCAATTTCTGACCGCATTTGTCTCTTATTTGTATTACTTTCTGTACCGTCTTTCACTCTTGGTGCACGCAGCTCTCCGGTCGTTTTTCCCTGCTGAGACACAGGAGGATCGGATCTGAACATACACCCAGTGCGACATCTGTATTGGATGTCGGATATTGTCTGAAGCCACAAGCGACTTGTTACTTGAGCGGAAGAACCGGAGAATTCTCTCGGAGGCACATAATTGTTGGGCATGCATGACTGGGAGAGAGGGATACTTGCAGTAGGGCAAATGCTTCTTTTTGCATGCCAACAAGAGGACGAAGCACTGGTGGAGAGATGACCTGGATGGGGAGGGATGGTGAGGAGGGCGACAATCCTTGCTACCGCAATTTTCTGGTGGGGATCTTGAGATGTGAAAAGTGATTATGACAAGGTCCTGGGCGAAACGATTCCTGAGAAGGAGACGCACTGAGGGTGACAACAATGTCTGTTCAGGTTGGATAAAAATTCCATGAAATTGTCCACCTCACAGAGCTTTGCTTGAAACACTGAAGCTAGAAAGTATGCCACCAGCCCCTTCCATGGGCCATGGGCACCAATAGTGCGGCCTAGTTGGTGCTACCCCATTGGCACCCCATGGGTTTCTGTGTCACCAAATGATGACCTGATTTGGCCCATGCCCTCCCAGAGGTCGTCGGGTGTCACCCAAAAATCACAGTTTTTCAGCCCACCCATGCTGGCATGAAAACGGCAAAGTCCTTACCGCTGTGGCCCATGAGCCCATGGGACCTAATTGGTCCCATGGGCCCCAAACGGCCGTTTGGGGGCTATTTGTAGGCTTCGTTCACCAGTTGCAGCCACCATGTCTTGATCCAGACCCAGGACCAAGCTTACCTTCTTTTCGATATGGACCCTCTAAGTGATGGTGGAGGTCCCGGGTCTGATCTCCATACCCCTGGCGAGCCTCCATATGGCGCCTCCATATCGCTCACCTTGAGTTTGCGTGTGTTCATATTGTCCCAAATGATGACCCAAACATGCCCCATACCCTCAGCAAGCCACCAAAAAATTGCAATTGTTCGGCGAGCGAATGTGACAACAGTACTGGTGTGCCCCCATGGTGGCCCAGGGTGGGCAGGCCAATTGTGGATGGTATGGATAGGAGGTCCATTGAAGCGGAATAAGTCGGCTCTGATCTGGGTTTGGGTGACCGCTGTGCTGAAACCAAATTTGCTGAACCCCCTCACAAAGGGCGTTTTTAGTGTGAGGTTTTATTTGCATGAAATAAGGATTTTACAATGGGTTACACACCGAATTCTGTTATGGCCTTCGGCAAGTCCACCTCACAGAGAATTGGATCATAACAAGATCCCAGAAAGTTTGAGTTGTTGATGAAAAATGCTTCGCCGGAATTTCGCCGCCAGCCTTAATCCCCCCCCCAGCACCCAGTGGCCAAAAAGTGAAAAGCACAAGAAAGAGTCTCAAGCATGCTTTACATGTGATATTTGATCAACGCCAGTGGTCATGATATCCAACAATCTGTTTTGGGGTTTTCGATTTTGAGCTGACTAGGTTGGGCAGGACCGACTTGCAGGGGCCTCGCACAGCTGCAAGCAGGTGGTGCGCACCTCGTGCAGCTCTGTGGGCAGCTTGTCAGTCACCATGCACAGCATGCGGGCAGAAGAAACAACGGAGGTTGCAGATCAGCTGAGACACTCACCACGTGTAGTTTCGCAACAAGAGGCCTGAAAACACACACAAACAGGGTGTAAAGCGTGCCTTGCATGTGATATTTGACCATTGTGAGTGGCTGCAAACTGAGTGCCTCTGAACAAGTTCCAGCCAGCAGAGTCAGGCCGCTATATTGTGCTGAGCGTTTGTAGGTCATGGTGCATTTCTACTGTTCTGCTGCAGGCATCCAGCCTCATGGCCATGGTTGATGCACGCACAGTGCGTTTCTGGGGTCGCCCCCAAGCCTCAGCGCTGCTGGGTGCATCTATTTTTGTTGTAGCATCGGTCATATGGGCAGCACCTATGAATGACCAAAGGCTGCCACGCGCGCTCAGCCACACCACTGTTCTGCAGCTGCGGCCCAATACCGCCGCCTCAGGCCTGCGGAAGCTCCCCTACAGGTCTCAGGGTTCGAGGCAGCCAACGGCCGCGCCACGTGCCCCACTCTCCCACAAGACGGTGACGTCGCCCCAAGACCCTGCTGTATCCCATCCGCTCCCCCGCAGGGCCCCCACAGCATCGTCGTCCAACAGCCATCCACCTGCACACACTGCTGCACTGCCGTCGCTAAGAGGATGGCTGTTGCTGTTGGCGTCTTGGTGCGCTGGTGCCATCTCCTGTTGGTTGCTGCAGGGTATGACGTGTCCGTGTTGGGGGCTCCCCCCATAACGCTGTGCTTTCATATTTGGTTGCTTCGTTGATCAGGCAGTTTGTTCGTTCTCTGCAGTAGCACTACTCTGCCCACTGTTAAACGGCAGGGGTTTGTTAGGAGCATTCGCATCGTGCTTGTTATTCTGTATGCTGCCAAATCATTAAGATTCCTTCCGAATTTCGGAGTCGACCCCATCCCTTTGTAATTGTGACCAAATACCGTCATCGCCCACGATTTGCCTTCTGAGAAATGATCACGTATGCTTTATGAGGTTTCACAGGGGCATGATGATCAGCTATTGGGCTAAAACAGTCATGGAACAGCGGAGACGTGCAGATCTTCGCCAGTAGCATCCACTGTAAGGTGTTTAGGTCAAAAAAGGCAACACTCATGAGGCTCAAAGTGCTCTAATCTTCGTCAGTCTTGACTCTGTCAATATTTCAGATATCCTGCAGTGGCCTCCATGGCAAAGCACAAGAACTCGGAGAGTGTTCTCCATTTCCATGCAAAAGCATTCCTGTTGTTTGTCCACAAATGTGACCAAACCAATCTTCCCCGTTGCAAGTCCAAATGGGCCTTGCCCATTGTCACACCAAATTGCCTAAACCTCCGGCCACATGGGAACAGTCTGGCACACGAGGCACGCCCTTGGCCCCTGGACCATGGTTGTAGCGACAGGGGACCAAAGCACAGCCCTAGGTTTCCAAGGTTCGACAGGTTCAGCACCTGCCAGACACTGCAGACCTGCGGACCCTGCCCTGCCCTCAGACCACAGTGCAAAGCCACCATTGCTCTTCCTCAAACGGCAAAACGCGTGGAAATGCTGCGCCTACTGGCGATAAACACCCAGCCGCCGAAGGCCAAGCGCCGGCCACCGACAGTCTACCGATGCAGCACGATACGGCCCGATACGGCATGCGGTGATGCAGCACCGATGCGGCAGTTGTCTCAGGGTGTTCCCTGACACACCGGCAACTTCTGTCCGCCGGCTGCTTTGTACTGTAATTTTTCTTTCTGAGGCAGGTTTCTTGCTGAGTGTGGCGGACACCCTACCCCAATAGGGGGTGGGGGGCGGTCAGAGGCCCCAAAAAAGTTTGTGTGCCTCAAATCGGCCTCCGCTTTCTGGCCTCTATCACAAGTTTCATTTTTTTTTCCGGTGGGAAATTCTTCTGATTTGGGTCGGAGGTGGGCTGGCCAGGGCCCCAGACAACCCCTTTCTGCCCCCCCCCCCCCCCCAAACGGAGGCTACTGAGCAGAAGTCTGTTCGGGCCCCTGGGGCACACTGAAAGGGAGTAATACCAATTTTGGAGTTGGGGACAGTCACGAGGACGAGACCACAACGACGACGATAGGGTTCAGAATGGTGATCGTGCTGCTGCTGGCGCCGCCGCAGCTGTTGCTGTTGCTCATTGTTTTGCGTGGGGCTTGCAGCGGGTGTGCATCGAGGTTTACAGCGCACCTTTGCAGCATTTCTGGCCCCATGGCGTCCACTCACGTGCTGCCCAGGGACGTGGATTTTTTCGTGGAGGGGGTGGGGGTCGAGCCCTGGCACATCCCGTTGCGCACCACTGATGTGCAACACTTGGTGATCCGGAACCCCCTGGCCCTGCGTTCCATTTCCCACATCAATTTTGGAGAGCACGCTCCAATTTTCACTGTCTTGGGAAAGACTTCCTGTGAAGTATGCCACGCTGGCATGGGAGGGACACCAAGGGGCTGAATCAGCGCCTGTGAGCAAAGGGACAGCTTTCCCACTGACTTCCTGTTTCCCTGCTGTGTGTGGAAACCCATGTTAGGCAATTTTTTCAAAACCCAGCACACACCCGGAAGTACTGGCCGGCACATTCACGGAGCTTTTTATGGCAAGCCCCCCTTGCACTGCATTTTTTGGCAGCAGGATGCAGGTGCCAGGGACTGTCCCGTAGCCCACCAGGGGAGTTTGTGCACAGCATGCACTCTCCATGCCAAGATTAGGGAACTTTGGGAAAATGCATTTTGTGAACATTTTTGTCCCTCCAGAGTGCGCTCCCAAAATGGCACCAAACCTCGTATTGGATCCAGGACCCCTTGCCCAATGGTAGACCCCCACCCCAAAGCGCATCCAAAGCCACACCACCGTCAACGGAATATAGACTGCAGATTTGGGGGCAAGTGCAATATTTTTCTCATTTGACCGCACACTTTTCGCTTTGTGAGGTCACCCAAATGCATCTCCACAATGTGGTGGTGCCCATTGAATTGCAATATCGCCATGCAATACAAACACTGGAATCAGGTCTCTGGTTGGAGCACACACACTGCGTAGCTGCCGCTGTTTTGGGGTCCCAAAGTGGGGACACCTTGGCAGCAAAGCTTGGGTCATGGCCATGGGATGTCAGGTCCGGAACAGTGGGGGGGGGGTGGGATTTGTTTTGGCCCAAAACTGTTCCGTGTCAACCGTTCCATGGGGGGGGGGCGGGGGCAGGGGGATTTAGGATCGGGGATTTCACGCGGAACGGAACAGAACGACGTACCTAACACCCATTCGTTGGTAACGATAGCTTGAAAAGGACTACACGCGGCGGTGTCTCTCTCCCTGGCGACTTTCATGATTGTGCGCTTCAGTATTGTGTTTCATCGCATTAGAGGCAGAGCCCTTTGTTCTGGCACGAAAACAAATCAAAATGGCCATGGCTATGGGGCGCCCCCGGGTGCCAAGCGTGGACACCATCCCTCTCTTGGTTGGCCACCAAAGAAGCCCGCAAGAAGTGGCTATCAAAGGCGTTGGAAACCATCCTTAGTCCCGTCAAAATCTCAAACCGAGCAGCGCGGTGTGACGATCATTTTGAGGTACACATGTTGTGACCCCCGCCCCCCCCACCCTCGCCCCCTCCTTTTTGATCAAAAGCTGGTGGATGGGTCGCAGTGGAATCGGTCCGCACTGCCCTCCACAAGCCCTCCTCGAATAGAAAAACCGTTGGGCATATGAAGCCCGTTGCCGCCAACGCCCGTCCGGGTCCCATGCCAACTCTCACCGCTGGAGGAAACAGTTGCCCTGACCGGTGCTCACATTCCATGAAACACGATTACCCGCCCCATCTCAGAAACGCATTCGCTACTCCATTGAACATGCTGCTCGTGCCCTGCAGGGGATGCCCGCCGCCAGGTCGCCTCTGAGGCCCTGACACTGCGCAGTGCGGCGCCGTCATCGAGCTGGGCAATGACCGTGATGTCCAGTCAAAAGACCGAGAAAGAACTGATGTACAGGTGTTGTGTACCTCCGACTGCGTTTTGGCACACCCCTAACCCTGAGCATCTGCGTGCTGCCGTCTATGGCTCGAAATGTTGTGCAGTGCAGCGCAGTGCAGTCTTGTGCTGCGCTGTGCTGTGCTGTGCGGTGCGGTGCGGTGCTGTGCTTGCTAATCCCAGCCTTGCTCCTCTGTTCTGAGCCGTGCCATGCGGTGTCCTTCTGTGCTGTGCTGTGCTGTGCTGTGCTGTGCTGTGCTGTGCTGTGCTGTGCCGTACCGTGCTCGGCAGAGTGCGGCACGGCACAGAACAGCGCAGCAGAGCACAGCACAGCACAGCAGAGCAATGCAAAGCACAGCACAGCACAGCACGCCAGAGCACGGCGCAGCACGGCACGGCATGGCACAGCAGCGCACCGCAACGCCTCGGATGGGCAGGGTTGTGGACTGATTGCCGGCTGTGCGTCTGTGTCACAATGCAGCTCAGTGCCTTGATCGAGGTCGTGTAAAGCACAGAGCATTGACTGGAATCCCATCAACTTGATGAAGTCCACCTCGCCCCATTGCTACTCTTGACCCACGCAGTGGTGTGGTTGTGGAAGCATGGCTCGTGGGGCTGAATGTGTGATGTGTGATGCGTGGGGGTGTATGGGGTGGTGGGGGGGGGGAGGGCGTCACAAAACCATGGGACTCGGCCGATGTTGCACAGGGACGCGCAGAGCAGCCCTGTCTTCTCCCCTAAGCACGCCTTCCGGTACAGTACCCTCGCCGAGCGGAGGGCGGCGGTGCGGGAGTTGTCGAGCATCGACCGCAAAGCGCGGCTGAAGCTGCTGCTGCTCGGGAAGCCCTCGAGTGGCAAGGGCACAATCGCACCGCTGATCTCGCAGCGGCATCGGGCCGTCCACATCTCCGTTGGGGATCTGTTGCGGGCCGAGATCCGGTCCGGCACGGAACTGGGGGCCGTGGCGAAGTCCTACATGCAAAAGGGTGCTCTGCTTCCATCGGATCTGATCCTGCGCCTCATCAAGGTAAGTGACGCCCCCCTTCTGTACATGCGTCTCTGTCCATGTGTATTGCGTATGGGCGAGCCAAGTGGGTGAGAACCCCTGGCTGTGTTTGGGGGAGCGCGCGACGCGCCAGCTGTGAGGTGATGATGGAGGGGCTGAGGTTGAGGTTTGTGCATGGTACTGTCAGAAGCACCCCACCACAGAGATGTATGAGAATGGCCGTACACCATAGGAGGAGGAGGGGGTAACCCCATGGTACCCCCCCCCCTCCAGACCAAAGTGACTGCAGAGGGAAAAAACGAAATTTATAAATGCGGAAAATCTTGTTGGGCCATTTTTGGTATACAAACTTTTGGGTCCCCTCCCCCCCTCCCCCCCTTCTAATACTTCCCTGCCCCACCACGCTTTGTGGTGACTGCAATGAATGAACAATGCTGTGCTGAGGGTATTGACCCACGCACTTGTGGGGACAAGGCCGTTCATTAGGCACAACAAGTGTCGCATTTGTTGTGCAAAGGGGGCACACAGATTTCGTCTTATGTTGTGTGCTCTGCCGGGAAAGGGTACAACTGGGACTAAAGGAGCGAAGCTTGGCACAAGAATAGCCCGTCGGGCACACGCTGGGCAACCCCCCCCCCCCCCGCTCCGGTGCTCCGTGTGTCCTTGTGGGGAGGGGAGAGGGATAATCCGGCCATAAAAAGTGCGTGCGTCGCGAGTGCTCCTTCACCCGGCCGCTCCATCACGCGTGACAAGCGCTCTTCCAGACGCGCCACCAACTCCTCGACCGCCTGCTCGATCCGATGGGCCATGGCGGCCTCGAGTTTGTCGATCCGCGTGAGCATTTGGTCCATCGGGTGCGGCGGCGGACCGAAGGCGACGGGGACGGACCCGCGGCGCTCTCGGAAGGAGGGGGCTTTGACCACGAGACACAGTGGGAGAGATACGGGCAGTGGACGAAGCGGAACTGCGGCGATCCACGCGCGGGAGCCTCGACCCGCTTTGCTCTGCCTCCGGCTGTGCTTCGGCCCATTGCTGTCCGCTGGGGACCGCCCCAAGTGTGTGGCAGGATTGTGGGGCACCCAAGGCGGTCGGTGGTCAACTGACGCGGGTTGGCCGGGAACCGACAGCGGTTGCGGTCGCGTGTGCTTTGTTGAGGTCCAGGCCCGAGCGAGCGGTCCATTGGGGCTGTTCTTATTCAAAAGAGAACAAAAACGCCGCATGAGGGCAAGGCCAGGGCATGAAAACGCGTAAAAGGGTGGGTATGGGCACCAGTACGAGCACAGGCCGAGAGGCACAGGTACAGGCAGTCGGCGATGCACGGAATACAGAACCCACCAGCGGTCCACCAACTGGTGGCAGTTACGTTAGATTTTGTCGGTTCAATTGCCAACTGCCAACCGCTGTGCTAGCAACTGCTGTCAGTGACTGGGTAGGGGCAGGGATGCATTGGAAGGGAAGGGGCCTCAGAGGCGGCCCCAGAAGCGGTTAGGCAGGCCGTTGGAGGCGGTTGCCAAGCTGTTGGAGGCGGTTACTGTCGGTTACAAATGCCATTGAAGCCGGCACTTGCCATCAGGGACACAGCAGCTGGGCTTAGGCTGGGCACCCTGGAGGGGTGAGGGCACCTGGGCCTCACAGAAACACAGCGAGGCAGGCTATGGACGGCCTGTGGACAGAGGCGCGTGGACAGGAAAAACAGTCAAACGACCCCCGGCAACAACCAGCACAACCCCCAATACGCCAACTATTGGGCGCCGCTGACGCGCAAACGGCACATCCCGCAACATTCAGCACAGCCCCAACACACCAACCACTGGGCTCCGCGAACGCGGAAACGACACCAGCAGGAGCACCGGCCGCAGCGGCCGACAGAACGCAGCGACCCGACGCAACATGCGAAAGGAAGAAGGTGTGACTGTCCAGGGCCCCGTTAAGAAACAACACCCCAACGGAATGTCACACAGGGGCGTACCTCCCCCCCTTCCAATGCATCCCTGGGTAGGGGGCTTTGGGGGATGGGCAGGGCGCTGTTAGTTGACTGACGCTTAGTGTTGCATTTTTGTAGCCAAGTGAAGATCAACCGGATTCTTTGTCTCCTCAAGGGCCGTCCTTCTCGTTTCCTTCTGCTTTCTTTACCGCGTCAGAGGCGGACCGAGCAGCCTGACTGCCAAACCAACGGCTGGATCCTGGACGGCTTCCCCCGCAACAAGGAGCAGGCGGGCCTCATGGCCGAGGCCGGCCTGGCGCCGGACGCCATCATCGTGCTCGACCGCCCGGACGACCTCGTGCGCGAGTTCTGTCTCGGGCGCTGCACCGACTCCGCCACCGGCGTCATCTACCACCCGAAGTACAACCCCCCGCCGCCGGAGGTCCAGCACCGCCTGACATGGCGGCTGGACGACTCAGTGGACGTCATTGACCGCCGTCTGGCGCAGTTCCACGAGGCGCACGACGGGCTCGTGGAGGTCTTTCGCGACCGGTGCGACTTCCTTGAGGTCGACGCCGCCCGCAACGATCTGGAGATTTTCCGGGACATCGCCGAGTTCTTGGACGAGGTCGTCCTCAAAATGGACGCCGCCTGCGACGCTGACGCGCGCGACGACCCGATCAACTGCCGCGTGATGCAGAGTTGGGGTCCGGATGTGCCGCTCCCGCAGGTCGATGAGCCGCAGGAGCGGACTCTGCTGGCCGCAGTCAAGCGGTGCAACCAATTCGACATGCGCGAGTACGTCCCGGTGTACGCGGGGACCGCGCAGATCGGGTACTGCACGCGGGCGTTTGCGCGGCAGCTGGTCCCGTTCCGGCGGAACGTGGACCTGTGTCTTCTGGACGTCGACAATGACGCGGTGGTGGAGCACGGGTACGTGAATCTCGCCCCGTACGCCAACACCGTCGAGGAGCGGACCGCGGTGATGGAGGGCGTTGTGTACGGCCTCGTGGCCGCCGGCATCGTCCCCGCGCACAAGATCCGGGACGAGCTGCAGGTGGCGTCCGCGTTTCCTCGGGGCGCGTGCGGCATGGCGTCGGGTGTCGCGTGCGCGTCGTGCTGCACGTTCACGCCACCACATCCCCAGTCCCGCACGTCACCGGCCACACAGGCAGCTCTACTGCCCCCGAACTCACCAAACTTCAGTGCACTGGCGGCGGATGGCCGGGAACATCCAGCGTTTCCCTTAGTGTGTGTCCTCTGCGGGGGGGGGGTGTCAGAATTTCTGGGTTGGTGGGTTTCCAAACCCCCCCCCCCCTCCCCCGTCGGGTAGGCCATTATGGGGGATTTTGGGTCAGCGCCCAAGGCCCTGGTCAAGGCATCTTGCCTGTGGTAAGGCATTTTGCCTGTGGTACTCGGGTGGGTGCGTGGGTGGGTGCGTGGGGGGGTGGGTGGGTGTCCAATAGCCCCCCCCCCCCCCCTCCCGTGGGTGTGGGACATTTGTGGGTCTAATGGTTTGCCAACAATCTCTGGTGGCTGGGTCCCTCGAATCAACCCCCCGCCCCCCCCCCCCACCCCCGGGGGTTAAGGAAAATCCTGGTCACATGCTGTTTCAACGGCCTGCCCCGTTCACACCCCAAGGCCTGCGGTCGGCACTTCTCTGGGCAGGGCCGGCAGCCTTTGGCAATCGGCTGTCCGTTTCTTGGTCTCTTCACGACGGGCAGGCCACAGTTTTGAGGTTGACGATCAACGACGGTCACCGACAGCACGGGATTTGTTGTACAGACGGGGAGGGTTTGCGTGGGGGGTTGATTCCGTGTGGGAAACTTCGTGTTTCCAATTGACCGGGAAATTTACCGCACAAATTCTGGGGGTCTCCGCACGAATTCCCCGCGCTTGTTGTAGGTGACGCACAGTTTTCTTCGGCGCCTCCAGCACGTTTGTGAGTCAAGGCTCGATCATGCCGCACTTGTCCCCCCCCCCCCCCCCCGTCCATCCCCCACCCTCCCAAGATCTCTACCCTGTCAGGCAGATTCAGGCTCCGCGAAATTTTCCCACTGCCAAATGTACCGCTATGAAAACTTGGAAAATCGGTCGTTTTGCACACCAACGATCGCCAAAACCGGTTGTTTTGAAAACTGACAACCGCCAAAGCCGCTTGTTTTGAAAACTGACAACCGCCAAAACCGGTTGTTTTGAAAACTGACAACTGCCAAAGCCGCTTGTTTTGAAAACTGATAACCGCCAAAGCCGCTTATTTTGAAAACTGATAACCGCCAAAGTCGGTTGTTTTGAAAACCGATAATCGCTAAAACCGGTTGTTGTAAAACAGACAATCGAAGGTCACAACCCTTAGATACTGCAGTCAGTGGCACGTCGTCTGCATTGACTACTGCTGCGGCCGGAGAGCCTTCTGTCGGCGCGCAGGATGTGTTGCCGATGTTCGAGTACGGGCGGAAGAGCGCGCCGCTGGTGCGACTGGAGCGCGGGGCCATGATCCACTTCGGCGTCCCCTCCACCGCGGTCCACATCAACGGCTTCGTGCGGAAGGGGCGGGACACGTGGATGTGGGTGGGCCGGCGGGCGGCGAGCAAGGCCACGTACCCGGGGCTGCTGGACCAGTTCGTGGCGGGGGGCCAGCCCACGGGCATGACGTACCAAGAGAACGCGCTGAAGGAGTGCCAGGAGGAGGCCTCCTGCCCCCCGGAGATCCTGGACAACCTGCGGCCGTGCGGCCAAGTCTCGTACCGCTACGCGACGCGCCGCGGGCTCAGCACCAAGGTATTGCATGTGCAGGCGCCGCAACCCCCCTCATGATCGCAAACCCCCCCCAAGGGCCTCAATTAGAAAAAAATTAGAATTAGAATTTGTTTTAGAAGTGGAATTCTTTTTGGCATCCCCCCGCCGAATTGGGAATTGTGTCACAAAATTTGTCACACATGGTCCGCATTTGCCGGATTTGGAATATTGTGACAAAATTTGTCACGCCTCAATTTTCAGAGCCAAATTTATTCAACGGCAAATTCCTTTGATTCACTTTTGGTACACAGAATTTTGGGTTCAGACCCCCCCTCCCCCACAACATTTTGGCAGCCCCAAGCACACGCTCATGTCTCCGACTGGTGCGTGTAGGCGGGTAGGTCCTGGATTGTATGCACCAATGAAGTGACACAGTGTAAGTGCGGGGAGGTGTGGAGCGGCGGGGTGAGCAATAAAGAACGGGTCCGCCAAACGGAGGGAACAGCATACCTCCCACTAGGAGGTGCCCGGGTGTGTGAGTCACATGGCTTTACTGCCAGCCTCGGGCAGGATGTACGATGGTCTTCAGCCCTGAGTCCAGCACGGGGGATCCTGAGATGCCCTGGCAGGGCAGTCATCATGCTGTGGGTGTGGCGCGTTGGGAAACGTCCAGACAGTGTTGGACGCACCCCCATCCCATCCCATCCCCCCACACCACCCGTACAAGCGTACAACCTCCGCACTCCTTTTTGAAAATGGGTTGCCCATTGGCAGCCACGACAGCTCACAAGAAGAGGGTTGCAAAGCCACCAGAGTGAAATGGTAGTCGGTACCTGTTTCCATTTCTCCTGGATGGCCCAACCCCTGCTGGGACTCACCCCCCCCCCACCAGGGAATGTAATAGAATGGCCGTACACCATAGGAGGAGGGGGGGGTAACCCCCCCCCCTGGACCCCCCTCACCCCCCTCCAGACCAAAGTGACTATAGAGGGAAAAAACGAAATTTACAAATGTGGAAAATCTTGTTGGGCCATTTTTGGTACACAAACTTTTGGGTCCCCTCCCCCATTCCCCCGCCCCCCTCCCCCGTCCCCCTCCCCCCCTTCTAATACTTCCCTGCCCCCCCACCCACCCACCCTCCCAACCACCGCTTCCCTGCCAGCCCAAATGCAGCATGCCACTGATGTGTAACCCTTGGCCTGGCATGACTGCATTGAGAATGCCATGGAGACAGTATACAATCATAAGCAGCAAGACAAACATTCAACTCTCACCCTCTGAAAACTGCAGCCCCCCTTTCCCAGCCGCCCTCCTCAATCCCACCCACAGGTGACCTCGATCAACGACCTTAGCCCAAACTAGGACTGGACAGAACATTGCACACTCTCAACCATAAACCATGTACCCCATGGACAGTGAACGGCGCAATTTCTCCGTGCTCCCCTCTCCATGCTGGTTTGTGTCTGACAGATGGCTGCAATATATTGGCGCGTCTAGGATATGTGAAGGGACGCGAGGCTGAAAAGGGTGAATGTGGATTACCAGTAGACCAAACATACTTGCATCAGCATCTCAAGTGGTTCACCTCTCGGGTCGTTTATCAAAAAATCCATCTCTGAACCCTTTTGGGCCCTCTTTTGGTCCTAGAATGGCCCATTTTGAAGCTTGTCAGGGATACTTGGAGTGCCAAAACAGGCAACCCCAGGCTCAAAACTGGGTAAACTCACGTGTTTGAACATCCCAAAGAGTCCAAGATCACTTTTGGAAAACTGCATTTTTGACCCTCTTTTATCGTTGACACTTTTTCAATCACCCATTGCACTCCTTTTAGAATCCTTTTTGGCCAAAACGGGTCACCATGAGCTCAAACCAGGCTAAAATCACTTGTTTGAGCACTCCAAGTGGTCTCGGAAGAAAGTTGGGGGAAATCATTTTGGACCACTTTTGACCCACAAGTGACCTTGGGTGACCCTACCCTGACATGTGTGGTGTGCGTCACTCCTTGATGCCAACAGGGCAATGGGAAATGGTGTTGGCAGTGTGGAAATAGTCAGCAAGGGTTGTCATTCATCATTATTTATCACGACAAGGGTGTCCAAGACATACATGGCGGTCAAAGGAAGCGAAGGAAGGTGAAATTTCAAAAGGTAGGCATACACGGTCGTTGTCAAGGTTGATTTTGGCCATTTTTGACCCCAAAAAGGGGTCCTTCAGGCCACTGCTTGGGCACTAAAGCTACCAGACGGTGCTCCAAGGTGTTTCTTCATCATCGATGTCGGTTACTGGCACCATTTGAAATGTCACTCACAAGCCGAAAACTGGCTTTTTGAGGGGTTTCATTTTGAAAGATTTTGAAGCCTGCTTCTGCCACTTGCAGCACCTGTTCGTAGCCACCGCTGTTGAGTTTCTTGCTCAAATTAGGACTCTGCTTCAGATGCATGGGTTTTATCCACGAAAATCTCGGCTAAATCTGAACCACGACAAGTTTCTGAATTTTAGCTATTTCGTGTGTGTTGCTGCTGCTGTTGTTGTAATTGTTGTCGGTAGCCAAGCTTGCTCCGCACTAGACCTTAATCAAGACTGAGTATTGGGACCAAGCTGGTGGGGAAGGGAACATGAAGGATATCAGAGTGGCTTGATACGGACCGCGATCAAGGGATCCCATGAACTGATTTTGAACCCCGCGAGCGACCCCACTATGGGATCCCCCCGAAGGACCACCGTGAAGGACCACATGAGTGAACCACCCAAAGGAACCCTCCCTTGAAGAAGCCTTGTGCAGGACCACCCCAACAGACCCCCTTGATGGAACCCCTCGGAGGACCCCAAAAGGATGCAATCAAAGGACCCCAACATGGGATCCTGCTAAAGGAGCCCTTGAAGGATCATTGTGAAGGACCTCTCAAAGGATCAACTCATTACCAGGTATCCCCTCGTGTGAAGGACACCAACGGACTTGTAGGTTTGAACCCATCAAGTCCCTGAATCCTGAGTCACTTCCTCCCAGAGCTCACAATGAGCTGAGGACAGCTTCCACCCATTCAGACTCCATTTACGAACTGACTTAAAACCATCCCGAACGTAGGTTAAATCCGTAACTATAACCGCATTCAAGGGAGCCTGAAAATCCTTTGCGGCCCCCAAGGTGGCGAGCAGTTCACCCACAGAGTTAGTTTGAGCCAGATGGGCAGGGATCCGAAAGCTTTTCTCACGAGAAATCATATCCACCCACTCTGACTGAGCAACCAGAAACCTCTACCACTTTGGAAGACCCATCAGTGTATGCAATTAGGCTTTTTGGGAACTTGCATGGGCCAATATGGGTTGAAAGCAACTCAAAACAGTGGAAAACCAATTGTTTGTGCATTTCAAGTGGTCTAGAGTGAATTTTGGGAAAAAATCATTTTGGACCACTTTTTGGACTCACAAGTGACCCCCGCTAACCCTACTCTACACCACCCTGCACCACTGCTTGGTGCCAATGGGGTATTGAAGGATGTTGGCGGTGTGGAAATTGCCTGCAAGTGTTCCCCTCGATCATTGTCCAATCACCGCAAGGGTGCCCAAGGCAATACATGGCAATCAAACACAGCAAAAGAAGGTGGACAGGAAAAACTGGGCATAAAAAATCACTTTCTTGGCTGATTTTGGCCACTTTTGACTCCAAACAGGGGTCCCTGAGGCTGCTACTCGGGTGCTAAGGCTACCGGAAGGTGCCTCAAGGTGTTTCTTCGTCATCTAGGTTGGTCCCAATGCAAATGGGCCCATTTGAAAGCATCCTAGACACCCAAACTGACCAACAAATGGCACTTTTTGGCAGCTTTTGGCAGATTTGAAACCTAGGTTCGCCTCGGATGGTACTGTTGAGTTTCTTGATCAACCTTTGTGTGATTCTACTTCATACTCATTTGTTTCACCCACCAAAATTTTGGGTGAATCCGAACCACCATGACGGAGATCTGATTGTTTTGCCATTTTGCACATGCTTGCAGCTTGCTTGCCGGTTGCTGCTGTTGCTGCTTACTTGCTGCTGCTGTTGCTGCTAGCCAGAAAGGGTACCTCCACCCAAGACCTTAAAGAGGGTTATAAAACCTTACGAATTCCACCAGCTCGGTGACCTGCATCACACATCAATTTACAGCACTGGACACTAGTCATACTAAATGGTACCCAACTAGCCTTTCTGCCATGCCCTGCTACCCTGGATTTTCAGGGAAATGGTGTCAGGAGATGGGTTTACAACGATGAGCTCTTTCCTGTGTGCAGACCATAGCTTTGTCAAGAGACTGCATGCCCTGTGGTGAGCTTGGTACCATAGTTGGGGTCTGTCCAGGTTACTGCACGGAATGCAGTGACTGCCTTCGGCAGTCACCCCCATTTCTTTCACATAGGTGATCAACGTGTACGATCTAGAAGTGCCTTCAGACTTCCAACCGTATAATGGGGACGGAGAGGTGGCGGAGTTCATGTTGATGCCGATGGAGGAGGTGCTGGACAGCATCCGTAACGACCTGGCACAATGGAAGCCCAACAGCGCTTTGACGGTGGTGGATTTCGCAGTGAGGCACGGGTATATCGGCCCTGATGATGACGAGTACAACGAGATCACGCACTTGTTGCGCGCAGGCGTGGATGTGAGCTGGTTGACTCAGATGCATCATGGCACAACATGCACATTGTGAGTTTAAGCTTGTAGGTGGGTCTCCCGGTCCATCCTTCTGAAGATTGCATGGTAAAGCATCCGTGCTGTGTTTCATGTCGAGATCCACCACATTGCAATCTCTCGGCCTGCCACCAGTTGGGTGGGTGTGCCCCCCTGACACAGTGTGGCAGATGAGGAAGTCAGGGGCAAATGGTGGCCACGGTCACACAGGGGGTCTTGTGGGCCTGTTGCATTAGTCCTCCAGAGCGTCCTGTCCCCAGTGGCCCACAGCCCATGTGTCAGAGGGGAATGGGGCCTGTGCCTCAGGCTGCCAGGTCGGTCCTAGACAGAGGGTAGCAAGGGGCCCTTCTCATGGGGGGGGCAGCTCCAAAACGCCCCCCCGCCCCCTCCTGGCCTCCCAGTGCAGCCCTGACCCACTCACTCCATGGTGCCATGGTTCCAGAGGCCTAGGCTCAGTGAAGGGGCGTGTGTGTGTCCACGCCGCGTTTCTGTTTCCGGTACCCCGTCGCCGCATGTGTGTGTGCGTGTCCGGGCCTTGCCTGTGTGCCCATGCATTCTATCTTTACCTGCAGGCCTCTGGTCCAGCAACGCTGCCAGAGGCTGTACCGGATTTCTGTGGGATGAAGGATGTTGTCCTGCGTGCCTGTCCGTCACGCTGCAGAGAGGCACCTATTGGCGTCGACCATGCTTTGTCTTGTTTGACTGTCCAACTGACGAGGACTGAGCACTCAAGGCCTTTGTAAGTGCCTGTTTGTGGCGTCCTACGCGCGTGTGCCCGCGGCAGCAGAACATGCTGAGAAGGATCAACGAAGGTCGTGCCGCTGGCAGCCCCCGTGGGCGTTTCACAGACCCACCGTCCCCAACAGAATCTCGCCTCATCCGGTTGCTCGCATAGCACCGGCGTTGGGGCCTGGGGCAGATCTCTGCCTCCAGCCTTGGCCTCAGATCAAATGGTGTTTGTTCGTGCCCTCTTCCGAATGGTGCGCATGCGGCCGCTGTTGGCCTGTGCAGGACGTCGGGGCCCATGGCCCGCGCTGCACGCCGCACACGCGCCCAAGGCCCATGCGGCATGCGCACACCTCGTGTCGCGTGCACGCACACTGAGATGCGCGGCGCTAATGTATGAGTGCGGGGAACTGCTGGTGAGGCTGTGCCCTGGGAACTGTATAGAACGGCAGGTCAACCCAGACCTGCTCCACCTCCCCGGCGGATCCCGTGCAGTCCGCTGAATGCCGCCCCCCCATATTTCCAAGTCTCTCTTCCGAGCTTACCTGAAACACTGGCTACTTGCACAGGGGGGGGCTAGAATCCCCCCTTCACCCCCAAAGGGGCCTTCGGCCCACTTCTACTGCGGGGGGGGGGGTCGGGTATAAACCCTAGAAGTCATCCCCCCCCCCCCCCGCCCCCTGTGACAAAAGATCTCGGGCTCTGATTCTGAACCCATCAGCCCATGAAACAATCGATGGTTGCCGGTGTAGGTGACGGACCCAAGGCAACATTCGGACCTGATGGTGGCTATGACCATTTGCCTGGGTCCCGGGGGTGTACGATAGCTGAGTATCCGGCGCTTCATTCCGGCCCCCCGTGGCTACTTGACGGCATATTTGCTGATGGGGGACATGGGCGTCCAACTGCCGGTGGTTTGCGGCGGACCGATATCCCGATGCCGGTTGGCGGTTTGCTGACGGCGGATGCCGGCCTGACGGTGTGTTCCGTGGGCGAACACCCTCGCGGCGTCCATTGTAATTAGTGTAAATACTGTCCACCAGGTTACCCACCAGGGAGCCCTGTCGCCAGGAGCAGCCCAAGCACTCTGAGGCCGCAGCCACTGACCCGGCCGAGCAGCCTCAGGGGGCTCTACCGCACAAGTCTGGGATGTGCGGTTCCTGGGCCGTGGCATTCCCCCCCCCCCCCCGACTGCGGCCCGAAATGCATCGCACATCATGCGCCCACCCATCGGCACATGTATCCGACAGGGCTTTCAGAGGAGTGAGAAGCGTCTTTTGTTTTTGTTCCGCCGGGAGTGGGTGGCAGGACTGCGGCTGACGTTGGCACTTAATCGACGGCAATTGGCTGACCGGTAACCGAGAGTTACTGACCGGCCGGTGCTCCTGGCGTGCCGGAGCCCAGTATTAAGGGCAGCCCCGCTGTCCCGCACCCCCAGCCCACGTGTGCGGTCATGATCTGCGGTCATATGGTCATGCCCCTCGCGCCCCGACCCAGAGCAGCACTGGACGATGATGCCATTGTTCCTGGGGCTTTCGAATGGAGGCCTCGGCAATGCCTGACGCGAAGGGGTGTGCAGTAGTGATACGTCGCTGGAGGTGGGGCCCTCTCCTCCTGCCCTCACCCGAGAGTGGTGCATGGGGTCACCACCGACGAAAGGGGTTGTCTTTCGGAGCCTGTTCAGCAATCGACCATTCTGTGCAAATTTGCTCTCGATAGACGCGGTGATCCCCCCCCCCCGTTGCCGACGGCGCCAGCTCCCGTTCAGTGCGGCTTTTCCTGTTAAGCACTGTCTGATGGCCACCCTGTGGTCAAACGGTCAACCGTTACCAGTCGTTGCGTGCAGGAGGGAGGGCGCATGGGTGCCTCCATCTTGTGACACGTGTGGCGTCATTGGCGTCCTGGTGCTGGTGTCGGTGCGCACGAACAGGGGGCGCACTGTGCGCTGTGCCCACACTGTGCGAACAGTCGGCTGTTTTCCACCGCCGGTAGCCACGGGTCCCAGGGTCCTGAATTCCGCACCCCCGATGCTGTTTTGAATGGATCATGCACGCTTCTGTAGGGGGGGTGGTGTGCGGGGGTATTCCCGGGATAAACACCGTAAGAAATGGCGCTGTACACGCGCTGTGCGAAACCACCCCCGCAGAATAGATCGGCGTGTCAAAGGTCAAGCTGACCCGAGGCACCATTCCCACGGAGTTTTCTTTGAAACTGAATCCAGCGAAGTCGCCCCCACCCGCCGCACCCGCCTCCGCACCTCCGCGCGAGATGGGCCGACGCCCCGGGACTGGGTCTTGTGGTCGTCAGAAGTGAGTGGGCACGGGCCTATGAAGGTCCAAGTTACGACAGCGGAAAGCGTTGGCTGTGGAGCGGGTCGGCCTACGCCCTGACCCCGTGGGCTACTCCGGTGTGCGCGGTGTGCCTGGCGTGTCACTGCCCACTCCCTCGGAGGCCATGGGAGTGGCCTGGCGTTTCAAGGGGCAGACTGAGTTCCCTGGCGTCGGTCCCTCCATCGCGCCGCGTATCAGTGTGTGGGATGCATGCCCCGTGTTTTTGGGGCAGGCGGGCCAAACGCTGCACGTAAACGCGGCCTTCTTTTCGCTGTGGCTGTGGGCGGAGATCCCGGAGTCGCACTCGGACAAGTGGCCAAATGAGTTTGGGCCACTGACGGTCTGTGCGCGCAAGTCTATGTCACGACGAGGGGTGTGGGTGATCGCGACGGACGTGGACGCGAGTCATGGGGTGCGCTCAGCACAGCACCTGCCTTTGGGCCTTTGGGCCTTTGGGCCCATGCCGCGACCCTGTGGCGCAAAACGCACCCTCCCACCATCCTCTCAAAGCCTCGTTGAGTAGGCCGCTGTTCTGGCCAAAAAGCAGCAGCAGGAGACTGAACCAGAATCAAGACCCCTCCAAGGGGCAATTCTAATTAAATCAGCGCACCCTCGCCCCAGTACCAGGACAGGTGTCTCCAACAGGTTCCTTGAGACTTGGGTCGAGCGTCCTATGAGAGTCTGGCGTTGGGTTGTGTTACGCTGCAGCTTGGAGGGAGGGATGCACATGCATATGGTCTTGGCATGCCCTACTCTAACCCCACCAAGCCACAGGAACCCCGGCAGCGCCAAGAGCGCTGAGTTTTCTGTTGGAGATTGTCATCAACAATGCAGCAAGAGTCGCTGGCCATGGTAAAGCGCTCTTTTCCAGTGTTAGGGAAGCTATAGGTATTTTAAAGTAGGTGTGGAAACCAAGGAAAGGCCAAGAAAAAATCCTTTTTTCCTGAAAATGTGACAGTGGTGGCCACCACACCACAAGGGAGGAGTAAGAAAAAGTGCTTTTCCAATGCTTTAGGGTATACTTTAGTTGTATTAGAGGTGCTCTAAGCACTCAGGCATTTCTATCTTAGTATTGGCCCAACCAAAAGGGGTGATAACACATTTTGACCTATGGAACCAAACACTAAATCAGGATGTTGTGCGGACCCCTTGATCCCCAAGCTATAGGCACTAAAACATCTTTTCCTGGGTTGCTGAGGCACTGATATACTGAAGGCAGAGCCTATGAATTTATCTATGTTTTCTCATGAATTCTTAGCTATCCTAGTGGTATGCACCCTAGGGGGCTGGGGCACCTCTTTTTGAGAGGTCCTGGGTTCAATACCCAGTCAGCCTAGCTAAGTAGGAATATCCCATGTGACATGGCAGTGACCTCATCGCCACATGCCCTGCCACCTCAGCACCTATGGGACCCAAGAACAAAGAGTGCACATCTCAAGATGGCATTGTGGATGATAGTGAGCCCTTGGGGCAGTTTTCCAATCAGTTTTTTTCAACCATGTAAAATATTTCATCCTGAGTTGCAATGTAAGCTAATTGCTGTGGTCTATTGTTGATAGTTGTTTTTATCTAACTCTTTGTGACTGCAGCCCTTCATGCTTTGATCCTGACTTTCTTCTACTTGCTTATCTCTGACTTGGGTTATCCTGGATTGGTTGTATTTCAACAATAAAACATTTTCCTCATCAAAAACAAGCAGCAGGAACCTTACACCAGCAGCAAGCAGCAGGAGAGGCGCAACAAACACACAGTGTTGAAATCACTGGAAAACTTTCTTTTTTTTTCCTTTTCCGTGTTTCAAACAAATTTCAGATCAGCCCACACTCTCTCACTGCCTCAACTTTGGTGAGTTTATCCACACAAACACGGCTGCAGGCACCCATACAGCAACACTGAAACACAGGCCTAAGCCTATGGTTTTCTCGAAAAGTGTTTCTCATACCTTATGTCTCAATTCTGTACCGTTTTGCTGTAAATAGCGGCTGTCCTTCGAGGAACCTCGCAGTTGAGCAGATTTGTGTAGTCTTGGGCGGGGGACCGCCATGCCTAAAAAAAAAAGCGCACCTCAATTTTCTTAGGCGGCTCAAGTTGCATGGTCAAAAATGAAGGAAAAGGTAGGAAAATGACAGGTTTCCAAAGGCATCAAAAAATAGTTGTTTTGATGGATATTTTAAACCCGTCGCAAACAAGTATGGCGGAATAAATATTTGTATAAGAATGACGTGTCCCATGGGCGAGACAGGGAAAAGTATTGTTTGGTGACCATTCTTTGCGCGAGGCCTCGCGCAAAGACATTCATTTGTGTCAGATTGATGTGCTACAGCACGACGCATTAGGCAGGTTGTCGAAAAATGGAACCCTGTCGTATTTATACACGTAACTTGGTACCATTATCAGGATTGTGTGATAGAGATGGATCTATTAACGAATAAACTGCAACAATGGTGTACCCAAGAATCTTGAAAAGTATAAATGTTCTGGAACAAACTGCAGTTTCAAGCGCGAGGCCTCGCGCATGGAACGGCGCATAGAGAAACATTAAAGTTTCGGTGATCATTGCGCGAGGCCTCGCGCAATGGATCTGATAAGCGCTCATAGAAACCAAAAATGGAACAGATCCACCAACTACACAGCATGTGCATTCCCTTGATGCGGCGCTGCTGCATGGGCGCCCATACAGGTCCCGCCGGCATCTCCAGTTTTCATACTGTGGTCACCGCTGGCTTCGCTGCCCAACAGCGATGGTAGCGCGCCGCAACTGGCTACCGCAATCAGGATTAACTAGTCAAATGTGGGATCACCAGACAGTTACAGTTAACCGAAAATGGTGCATGCGACAAGCGAATCACAGAATAATTGGTCGCGCGAAAACTGTGTGACAGGTTGATGTTTCAAATCAAGAAAGTTTTTCAAACAGCGATCTTTACGTAGATACAGGTACGCAATTATTCTTCACAGCAACAATGCCCCTGCGAAAAGAGGTGGACCTTGAGAAGACAGTGGCCGCAGAATCGGGAGTTTTCCGCGATGTCTGCTCAGAGGAACCGCCGTACCACACGGCAGAAGAACTGTGGGAAGGGCTAAAACGGGGGAAGAGGGCGCGCGATTGTTGTTTGTGTTCTTTTTGCGTCTGCGCAAAAATGAACGGACGCGTTGCAGCGTTGAAAAGGCGATTGCGGCAAAAGGCAAGAGATGGGTTGGTGTTTTGATAGAGGAGGCCTGGCGCCTTTATTTGCTGATGCGCCACCGCGCAGTTCCATACCAGGGAAAACCAAAGTCAGTTGTTGCGGTAGAGGGAAGTGGGGCGCAGCGTCGCATTTTAGCAAGGTCAGGTCCGGCGCGATACAGCGCACCTTCGCTGAAGGAGAAGGCCGCAGTCAGGTTACAGACTACATGGAGCAAAAACACCAACAGTGGGTTGTGTTGTGGATGGACAACTGGTACAACAAACAGTTTACCACAAATCCTGACAAGAACGACAAAAGCCTGAACGCAACAGCGTTGGCTGTGTTGCTACTGAAGGATGCACCACGCTACTGGCATGGTCATCCTAGCCTAGAAGAGCTTGAACGGCGTGTTCCTGTTGTTGCACGCATGCCGGGGAACACCGAGGGAACATTTGCACATATCCTGCGTGATCTAGGATTTGCAAGCACGCGACTTGTTGTTCGAAACATTAGGGCGCCGCTTGACATTATTCGCCCTGTACCTGCCAAGAGACCACATTGGCGATGCCTTTGTCTAAGTAAAGAAAAGGTGAGCGGCAACGTCTCGCTGCTTAATCTATTGCAATTCACTAGGGACTTGGCGCAGCACACTCGACCAGTTGTGCCTGTTTTATGTGATGAGAACATCCATTACCGCATTTGTAAGATGATGTACCGTGAAAAAACAACGGGTTGGAATGTCCGGCTTTTCTTGCGGTCACACCCTATATTGTATGGTTTCTGGCACGCGTACAAGTTTTGCGTTACACAAACATTTCGCTCATTTTGGCCGATCGTGACTTTCTTCCGTAAAGGTTTGTTGCGCAGCGGTGACACAGTCTCCTGTTTTCCCAAGCTGATCACAATGGAGATAACTGTTGGCGCACTGCTGTTGGGTATGGGGCCCCACATACGGCGCCCTAACAGAAAATGTCATTCCCTTGGGCTGGCACGTCCTGTAAATCGGCGAGGACGCCTCCGTTACGCTGTGTGTAAGGCCATACAGGTTCTGTTAACACAATACCGTCCTATGTTACTATACCTAGGTCACCTCGTTAGACAGTGCAATTGGGCCGGGGAGACGGCCAACACGGGTGTTTTTGCTTCGGAGGGATTGCAGATTGTTATGTGTCTGTTAGACCGTTTGAACATGGGGGACACACTTTTAAAATACGAACGCACTGTTGCAACTGCGCTATTGTGCCACACTGCATGACACACAGCCATGCCTGGACAGGCTTTTGCCGAGGAGTTTTGTGAAAGTCTGCTTTCTAGCCTTGTGACAAAGAAGGGCCAAAACAGAGGTGCCGTAACCATTGAAGATGTTGACGATCTGTATCATCTCATCACTATCCGCAAAGAAGGTCACAGGGTGAACGTCTGCAAAATCCCCAATTCCTTTGTCAATTCCGTGCGTCAGCGGTTAACTGCTTACTCGAACGCAGAGCGTGTATATGTGCCTTGGGTTAGGTGGTGTGCTGAGCCTACTTGTACAATTCCAGCGCATTGGCCGCACAGGGGTGTACCTAACTTTCCACCGTCTCTTCTAATTCCAAAGGGTTCTAACCACTACAAACAAGTCGTTGTGTCTTTGTTGTTGGTGCTAACGCAGCAGGGGCCGCTTAAGGCTGGTTTTAAGCGAAAGCTGTCGGAGCTGATCCCCCAACGCAGTGTGTTGGAGGAACAGAGAGAGGCCGACACGCTGCGAAATGTTCGAAGAAGATAGGAGAACATGCAGTGATGCGCGAGGCCTCGCGCAAACATCATGAAACAACAGGTTAGTACACCCCCTCTCTTGCGCGAGGCCTCGCGCAAGGTTGACAGTCAAAATCAGTGCCGAGCCCCTTTAGTTTTGCATTCTCAACCATATTGTACTCGTATTCGCTAAAAGTGCCTCACATATGCATTATCGACGACAATTTTAACCCTTTTCAATGTTATGTTTCCTTCAATACAGGCTTTCTCCTTATCTCAGAATGGCAAGCCCCGCCAAAAAAACAGCCCAGGAACGAGAAGATACCGACTATGACCCTGGGACCTTAGGATCGGAGGCTGGAACACCAAAGAAGGGGCGTAAGAAGAAGGAAAAACCAGATCCTGGCTTAACCTTTGGTACTGACATCGAGGGCCACCTGAAACCGGATGGGAGGCAGGTGGAGGTTGAGCTGGACAACGTGAGAATCGACCAGGAGAAGACAAAGGGGCAGATTAGACGGAAAGATACGAAGTTACTGCAGAAGCGTATTGAGTCACTCGAAGCAGCACCGCCAACAGGCCCATTACACGTCGTTCTCTGGGAAGATAATAGTATGGTGCCAACCGACTGTTCGCTCTTCTCGTTGCGCGAGCCCTCGCGCATAGACGTGTCTCATATTTGCAGATGGCGATTATTGGTGTGTATCTGGACAGCACAGCGTGGAAGCGATTGCGAAGATTGAGGAGAAGCGACGCACAGCGTGTCTGGATCTGCAGCAGTGGCATACTACATGCATCGCCGATATTGTGAAGCCTACGACACCGTGGGCCTTCCGTGCAACGCTGGCGGGACAAGCACAAGGAAGCGCACAAGACGTTGAGCCAATACCGCTGCATGAGGCAGCAGATAACCTCATTCGATGTGTTGAAGATCAGCGGCGGCGAGGCTTGGCTGACACGTACAGCAATCTCAAGATCGCCATCGTGGATGCTGTGCAGATGAGTGCCCTGGTTCCAACCTCTGAACTGAAGCAGCCTGGTCAATTCGTATGTTCATTAATCGTTGTTTCGATGCTGTTCGTTGCGCGAGGCCTCGCGCATAACGTTGTCACTTTCAGGACAAAACGTATAAATTGTGGAAAGATTTTATGACGTTTGCCTAATATGCTGGTCCGGAAGCTGTGAAAGGTCTGCAGAAGTTCCACGACAAAGGGGAGAAAGTCACGAAGAACGCGCTGAAGAAACTGGACGGTATCCTGTTGCCGGAGTTCTACAAGAAAGTGGCAGAAGTGATGCAGGAAGAAAAAACAACGCTTAAATCCTTGCCGAATTCGATTGACGACATCATCCTTGACCAGTGGGTCTCAATGCATCTGGACCACCCGCACAACGGCCACTACGTTCGACCTGAGAAAGGTTTGTACCATCGACGCGACGTGGGTTCCGCTTCTGCATTGGTGCGCCGCACTTTCTCCATTTCTGTTCTTTAGCCAAAGACATGCGGACCCGCAAAGAGGTTGCTGCACTTGGAAGGCCTGCCCTGAAGGTGACTCTTGGTACATGGGGCCATTGGCGGGAACCTGAAGGCAAAAGTCGCGGTCCATGGCCGGCATGGAAATCCATGATTCGCGCACCACTGTGGCAGGTGGCAGAGAAAGGCAAACCCGCCTCCCTGAAAATCCTCAACGTCCAAAAACTCCTGGGTCAAGAGCCTACCAAGAGCTGTGTGGTCCCAGTAAGAAAAAGTGCTTTTCCTTTGCTTTGAGGCATACTCTAGTTGTATTAGAGATGCACTGAGCATCCATGCATTTTCATCTTAGTATTGGTCCCACCAAAAGTGGTGATAACACATTTTGACCTATGGAACCAAACACCCAATCAGGATATGGAGTGGACCCCTTAATCCCCTTTCAATGTGAAGTAAAACGTCTTTTCCTGAGTTGACTGAGCACTGACATACCCAAAGTAGAGCCTATGAATTTATCTATGTTTTTCCATGAATTCTTAGCTATCCTAGTGGTATGCACCCTAGGGGGCTGGGCACCTCTTTTTGAGAGGTCCTGGGTTCAATTCCTGGTCAGCCTAGCTAAGTAGGAAGATCCCATGTGACATGACAGTGACCTCATCGCCACATACCATGCCACCTCAGCACATATGGGACCCAAAACAAAGAGTGCACATCTCCTGAGATGGCACTATGGAGAGAGAGTGACCATGAGGCAGTTTTCTAACTCTTTTCCCAAACATTTCAGCTATCTTTGTGAATATGCATTCATTTGTGACCTGAGTTGCAGTTTCTGTGAATATCCAATCATCTTTCACTGTTTACACTGCAGCCCTTCATGCTTTGATCCTGAATCCTCTTCTCTTTGCATACTATTGGCTTGGGCTATCCTGGAGTGACTTGGAGTGGCTGTATTTCATCAAAACAAAAGCTTTTCATCTCCAAAAACAAGCAGCAGGAAACCCTACACCAACAGCAAGCAGCAGGAGAGGCAAAACACAGTGCTGAAAACACTATAAATTTTTCTGGTAGCAGAGGCAGCCTGTCTCTGTGCACCGGCAGCGACCCCGCGCCGTACAACCAGTGCTCCGAGTACAGGCAAACATAAGCAGAAGGGCGGACTAAGATGGATCCAGTAAAAGAGGACGCTGACGTGAAGACAGCGCCAGCGCCTGAGGCACTGGCAAGGCCGGCACCTGGCGCTGTACCTTCGGCGGAGCCCTTACCTGGGCCAGTGGATGCAGCTGAGGATTCCCTGGATGGACTCCAGACGGCCTTCGGGGCCCTGTCCGTCGAAGAGGTGGTGGCGCAGCCTGCAAAGAGGAAGAGAGAGAGCGAGAAGGATGCTGGAGATGGAGCAGACGAAGGAGAGGAGCAAGGGCAAGACCCGACGGATGTCCCTACCTTCGAAGGCGCACCAAGCGCTTCTGGCCTCCATGCATCACCCTCTCCCATAACCACCACACTCCCAGCCGCCGCAACATCCACTTCCACAACCAACCCGCCTATGGCAGAGGGCACAGGCTTTACTGGCATGCCTCATCCCCCGCCTATGGTATGGGCCCACCTACCACTGCGCTCCATGAGGCAACTACTGCCAGTGAGCCGGTGGCTTCCAGCTCTGCGCCACGATGGTATGCGGCTGACTTCCCATCCACTCCACGCCACTGGAACCTATATGGATGTTCCTGGGTATGCTCCTGGGTATGCACCTGGGTATGCACCCTTGAGTGGGTTGAGGAGAGGACCAGAGTCTCTGGGAGGCAGGAGTAGAGGATCGGGAGGATCCTCCAACAGGTCCCTGACGCGGTCGGAGATCAACGAGGTGCTCCGAGGAGCCACTTCAAAAATCGTGGGCGACCTCACTCAAGAGATCCGTGAGAAGCTGGAGCCCCTGATGATCCCGTCCCATGCGTCACCTACGACGGTGGGAATGTCACCCCACCGAGTACAGGCTAACCACCTGGCGGCAGGGTTGACAAATACCCTGGGGAGCCTGAGGAGCCGACCGATGCCGACTCCTGCAGCAATACCGAGAAGTCCATTCGTCCCGAGAACGGCCCAGCCGCCCTACAGCCACGTGACGAACTCGACGAGGGCCGAGCTGGACCAGCTGGGGCTGACAGCCTTAAGGGCTATGGTGGACGTAGAGCCTTATGGCTCTAGTGATCTTGGCGGAGACCCCTCCGATGACGAGCCGCCGTCGATGGATTCTTCTTCGCCCTCAGATGACGATGACCCTGAGGACCCCAAGGGTAAGAAGAAGAAGAAGAAGAAGAAGACCCGACGCCCTGAAGGACGCCGAGCTCAGGAGGCGAAGGCTATTGCCGGCTCCAAGATAGTGGTGAACCTGCCTGAGTTCACAGGCAAGGACCTCAGCGAGTTCGCTGAGAACTTTGGCAGGTTCCAACGACTGACCGGCCAAACCCACGCGAGTGGGCGAGTGAAGTGCGATCTGCTACTGCAGTGCTGCAAGACCAAGTACCTGGAGAAGCAGGTCAGGCAGATCGTAACTAACTCCGCCACCTTTGCCGATGTGTTGGTTGCCCTGGAGAGGCAGTACCCAAACTACGAAACCGACCTCTCCATCAGGGCCGAGATCCAGAACCTGCCCGTGCTGCCCAACAACCCCAAACCTGGCAGGGTCTCCGAGCTGTTGGCTGACCTGGATCACTGGGCTGGACGACTGACGCCCGGTTCCTACAGCAGCGACGACCTGCTGTTTTGGTTGTGCGCCAAGCTCCCCCGAGAGCTATGGGACGAGTGCCGTTTGACGGCTGAGCGCAAGGCTAGATCCCTCCGCTACGAGGATCTATGCGTGCTGCTCCTGGAGATGGCGCTGGAGAAGGAGAGCGACCAGCACCTGAACAACTACCGTCCTGGTGGTGGAGGTTCTGGAGGCAAAGGGTACCAAGGGTCCTGACCTGGGCAGGGGACTACCCCCAAACACGCCCACGCCCGTACCATGGAGAACGTGAAGGAGCTATTCTGGTGTGATGCCAGAGACGAGCAGGGCCACCTGCAGCACGCCTCTGACTGCGAGCAGCGAGACTGCTTCGTAGTTCAGGGGAAGCAGCAGGAAAACAAAACCGGCGCCAAAGCGAAGCTGCCGGATCATTACCGCTGCACCATCACGTGTGCATTCTGCGGTAAGCGGAAGCACTACGAGGATGAGTGCTACCATAAGCAACGCCTATCGGCGAAGCTTAAGGGGGAAGATCCTGGCAAAGGCTCAGGCAAAGGTGGAGGCAAGGCCAAAGGCAACGACTCCGGCAAGGGCAAGTCGAAAGGACGTGGTCAAGGTGGTCAAGACAAGGGTCAAGGTGGACGAGGAGGAGGCGCTAACCGCCAGCCCGACAACAAGAACAAGGACAAGAACGGAGGCAACCCCAACCCTAATCCAGGGGGGAACTCCGAGCCCTCTGGAGGGCAGACTGGTCCTACCACACGCTCACAGACGCAGGCCCAGCAAGAACAAGGAGCCAAGCGTGAGCATGAAGGTGGTGACGACGGCAACACTAAGAAGAGGAGCCGTTTCATGAGGATGGCCCGCAAGTTGCGGAACAAGGGGTTCGAGGTGACCTGTCCCGCGGAATTCTGACGGGGACGCTGTGGTGGCACCCAAGACTTGGTGTTTTGGGTACGTATCCGACTAGGGGGACGTGAATACCTGGGGGTACTGGATACTGGCGCCACAATATCTATAGTGGCCAAGAAAATTTTACCTTGTGGGAGCCTGAAGAACACCATGACCACCGCCGCTATACGCATGGGGGATGGACATGTGGTGCACAGCTGCGGGGACTGTGAAGTGGAGGTACCTATGGGCTCCAGGACTATCGCCCATCGGTTCTATGTGATGGACACTGAGGCCTTCGACTTTGTACTGGGTACTGACTTCTTCGTACAGCACTCCCAGATACAATCCCTGACGCTGCAAGCGCCCTACCTCCTCTAAGTGGACCACGGCAGTGGCAGAGAGTCTGTGCCACTGGAGCAGTCGGAACATACCTCGAGTTACCTGAGACTATCGAAGGAGGAGCCCTCGAACATGATGGCGGCCTCCAAAACTGAGGACTATCAACTATTGGGGGAAGTCCTAGACCAAGGTCTGAAGGAGTTGGGTTACTCTCGAGAAGACCTAAGTGTGGAGTTGTTCGCCAGTGACAAGCAGCATGTACTGGACCTATACTGCAGCAAGGGGAAGAACTGCAGCTACAAATTTTACTGGCCCTCTTTCGGGATGGCCTACGGGAACCCCAGATTCAGCGAACTGGGGAAGGTGCTGACCAAGGTGGCCTTGGAACGTTCCCGTATGGTCCTGTGTTCCCCCGATTGGGGAGCCCATGGGGGCAACGAGTACTGGCGAACCCTCCTTGACAAGCTGACTATCAGCTCTGTGCGGTTACCTGATGAGGCCATCTACGTGCCTCTGGGACGCAAGACGCCCATTGGGAAGCCCGGATGGGGGAGTATGCTAAGCGTGGTGGACGGAGGTCTTACCTCCATTCCCTGGGAGGACCTGGACCCGACTCTGGTCCAGGCTATACAACGAGAAAGCGATGGACTCGCCTTGGGTGACTTGAAGGATCGCCTACGACCTCAAGATGCTGTTGAGACTACACCCGGAGGAGATGAGTACGTCGTGACCGACACCAACCTAGCTCTATCCACTCAGAAGACGAAACTGAGCACGACGCCTTCTTCGTGCAGACCTGTGTGGAGGAAGTGGAGAACGCCGAGTACGTCGCCCCACTGAAACCCCTACTCTCCATGAGGGTGGAAGACCCCGTGGACGAGGAGCTGGACCCTCGATCCAGGCTCAGGGAGTATGTGGATTCCAAGAGGAAGTTGGTGGCGAAAAAGCTATGCTACGCGAAGCCTACCCGCAGCTCATGGCCACTGAAGCAAGGACGTATGGGAGACCTATCCCAATTGAAGGAGGACCTCGAACAGAAGATCACCACCTGGCAAAAGGAGGTAGATCTTAAGCTCATGAAGAGCGTGTGGGGCGCCCATGTGAGGACCCCAGAGGAGGACGACCTCTCGGAGGAATGTGTATGTGAACCCCCTCGAGCGTGCCTATGTTGCCATCATCCACCGGAGATGGTTGAGCACGACCTTCTGTATGCCTACCAAGGGCTGAAGGATACTACCGCGGGCGAAGAGTCGGTGGAGGACCACCTCCCGACGTCTATTCAAGGGGCAAGCAACTTACACTCCGATGAGGACATGGAGGATAAGATCAAGGTATTGGACCCGCGGGTACAGAAGCTTATAAGGACCTATCTGGAGGTGTTCGGAGAACTACCCCCTCCAGCCTCATGTGACAAGCTGGTACAGATAGACCTCAAGCTGAAACCCGAGTTCGTGGGTCACAAGATCCGGAGGAGACCCTATCCAGCTCCTAAAGAGCAGGCCGACGAGATCGAGCGACAGATACAAGAGTGTATCGACGCTGGCCTAGTCCTGGAGTACAAGGACGGGGACTACCCCCTACACTGCAGCCCCTGTTTCCTGGTGGCTAAACCTGGGTCTACAGCCAAACGGCTGGTAGTGGACTACGGAGAGCTGAACAAGAAGACGCTGAACCACTCAGGGTCCATTCCCAATATGGAGTCTACCCTGGAGAAGATAGCCTCCTGTCGCTACAAGACCAAGATGGACAAGCGAAGTGGATTCTGGCAAGTGGACCTGACACCCAACGCGCAGGAACTACTGGCCTTCATCACCCCTCAGGGGAGGGTATTCAAGTGGAAGGTCATGCCATTTGGCGTGGCTAACGCACCCGCTCTGTTCCAGGAGCTGATGAACAAGATCTTGTCCATCCTACGAAGGAGACCTAAGGTGCAGGAGCTCATATCCCGTGGGGCCCAGATGGAGGCTCACATCGACGATGTATGCCTCGGGACCAATACCCAGGAGGATCACCTAATCCTCTTGGGTGAGTTCTTTGCGGTCTGCAAGGAGAACCACACACGACTCAAGCTGGAGAAGTGTGAGTTCATGCAGGAGACCATGCAGTACTTGGGGTTCGACGTTGGCTATGGGTGGTGGACCCCAGCGGCCTCTAAGGCCAAACCCCTGATGGATGCCAAGGTACGACACGAAGACCCCAAGAAAGGACTTCATGATGTACGCAGTTTCATTGGGGCGTGCAACTTCTATCGCCGCCACATCAAAAACTTCACCTATACCAGCGCCGTACTGACGGACTTGATCAAGAAGAGTACTACTTGGCGCTGGGGCCCACAAGAGCAACAAGCGTTTGACGAGCTCAAAGACAAGGTAGCCAACGCTAAATGCTTGGGCGTGCCTAGAGCACAAGGGGAGATTATCCTGGTGACCGACGCCAGCAATGTGGGCGGTGGTGGAACGTTGTTCCAATGGCAAGCACTAGAGAAGGAGGAGTTCGACTCAGCCATTTCCCAATGGGGGACTGAAGGTCTCAACCGAGATGGAACCCTCAAGCACAGCTACCCTGACGACAAGTGGGTCCTAGTACCTCTGGGCCACTGGAACTGGAAGTGGAACCAGGCCAGGGGGAACTACTCCACCTATGAGCAGGAATTGCTCGCGGGTGGGCTGGTGCTATCCTCACAAGCATGACTGTTGGGGAGTAACCCTGTGGTCTGGCTATGCGACCAAGAACCGGTCCGCAGTTTCCAGAAGGGTCCCCCATCTGAGAAGGCCAAGCTACGGCGCTGGTGGACCTACCTCAGTCAACTACGACTGACGGTACACCATATCCAGGGAGTGAAGAACGAGTGCGCCGACTACATCAGACGCAACAACTTCGACGCCCTGATTGGTGCCCGGTCTGAAGCGCTGGCTAAGGAGGCGTTCAGCCGTATGGACGCACACCTGGACCTGAACATGACCATGATACGCCCCCTGGATGGACTCCAACAATCGGAGTACCTGAAGGAGTTTGGGGATATATACAAGCGCCTGGAGAAACGCCTTGAACCCCTCCTGGTCAACCAGGACCAGTGGAAGAGGGACAAGAGCTACCTCTGGCACGAGGACCGCATTGTGGTACCTAGTGACCGAGTCCCAGCGCTGCTGAAGTGGACCCATGAGTCCAGCGGTCATGTGGGTGCTGACCGTACCCTGAGGCTGTTCAAGCAGTGGTTCCACACTACGTGGACTGATGACCAACTGCGGAAAACCCTCCAGCCTATCGTGGACAAGTGCCCGTGCAGGTCGTGTAAACCAGGGGATATCAGGGACAGAGGTCTCTACTTGACCCTGCCCATCCCTCACTGTGCTAACAGTGTTCTATACGTGGACTACACGGAGATGCCGAAGTTCGGGGGCTATGACTTCGCCCTCGTGGTAACCTGTGGGTTGACCAGGTTTACCAGGGTGTTCCCATGTACCAAGCACATTACCGGGGAGGAGACTATCAAGATACTCCTGGAGGAGTGGTTTTGTGTCTATGGGGCGCCCAAGGAGATCAACTCCGATGAGGACGTACGAGTACGCTCAGATACTGGCTGGTACAAGAGGGTCCTGAGATCCCTCAATGTCCAGGTGTCTACGGGGATTCCCTACTCTCACACGAGCAACCCCCTATGTGAGCGACAGATCCGTGTCCTGAAGGAGAACGTACGGATATGGTGCAAAACTGAACGCACCAGAGACTGGGTGAGACTACTCCCCGTCATATCCTTGATGATGAACTCCCAAGAGATTTCGGCTACTGGGTACTCGCCCCATGAGCTATTCCTCGGGCGCCCGGCATGGTTCCTACATGCCCCCTATCCAGAGGACACCCATTCTTCTGTGGGTGAATGGGTCCAAGAGCAACAAGCGAAGGTGGACAAGGCCAAGGCTGTGCTCCAGAGAGTGAGGGAGCGTCAGTGGAACAAGAAGAACAAGCACCGAGTACCGGCCACCTACCAAGAGGGGGACTGGGTGCTGGTGCACCACAGTCGACTACCCGCCTGGCCACGCTCTACCAGCGATGACCCATACTTCGGGCCGTACAAGATTCTATCTGTGGACGGTCACCGTATCACTGTGCGGTGTTCTCCCCGACTAGGGGGGACCCTGGTGTGCGCTGCTCAATACCTGAAGCGCTACCATGATCCTGAAGACCTCTGTGGGGAGGAGTGGGAGCTGAACGACGAGGAAATCGCCGCTCTGGACCTACAAGGGGCTGCCAGCCCTATGGAAGTTGAAGGTGAACTCCCCGACATGAACGACGAGGAGATGGCTAAGGAGGGCTTCTACCTGGTGAAGTCTGTCCTACGCCACCGCTATCGCCAGGGTTGGCGCTTCCTCACCCTCTGGGAAGGGTTTGGAGTCGAAGAGGCCACCTGGGAGCCCTTCTCTGCATTTGTTCTACCTGAGGGACGCCTAAACTCAGTTCTGGTTGACTACTTGTCCCAGAACAACCTTGGTGAGTTGCTGAGGCTCGCTGAGACGCTTGCCTCCAAGACTAAAGCTAGGGACTGAACCTTACCCTTACCTGCCAAAGCGTATGTGTGAGTGTGCTATTCCTAAGGTCCTGAGAGCAAGCCGCAGAAGTGGTGTCCTAATTATACCCACGTCTGCGCCCTTGCTAAACCTGGAGGGTTGGCTTATTGATGCCACGGGGTACGCCCCGGGTCTCCCCTCCCCTATGCGCCCAATTTCTGTGCTGGCGCAAAACCTTGGGGGAATACCTAGCGTACTAATCCAGGTATTGTTTTCCCTACCTATCTGTCTACTACAGGGAGGGGTGGCCAAAAGCTATGAAGGCATGAAAACGCCGTTTTGCTATGTGGCCAAAACACTGACCTAACCACTGCCAAAGCCCACCAACCCTGCTAAAATTGCAGGAAACGGGTGGGACAGTGACACACGCACTACAGGTCCTACACACCCTACAGTGGCACCATCCTGGTGGGCGAGCACTGGGGCAACTGGCTCAAGCCCCCACTCAGGACTACCACTCCTACACGCACACTCTACTGGGCGTTGCGAAGTCAAAGGTGTCGTGGGTCCTAGCGACCCTCCTGTGAAATGACAAGAGAACACAGCGCTGCTAAGCAACTGTGGCCTCACAGGGGACGCCACAACGCGTTTCCCCTGCTAGGGCTTGGAGGGAAGGAGTGCTCTCGCGTGCAAGGCGCAGATGTCGATGAAGTCGGACTCCCTGCTCTGCCACAGGCGGAGCGGAGTTACTTGTTTGTGTGATCTGCACCCTTGTTTAGCAGGGCATAAAAAAAGGCTGCTGCACCACTCACCCTACCTGCCCACCTGTAAAACAAAGGCAAATGAAAGGGCGTTTGCGGCGGAGGAACCAAGCCACACTCCCCGTATTATACCCTTCTCAGTGTGACCTATAATACACTGTCCGCAAACACGCTGGAAGTCCAGCTACCCTTGTCAAGCAAGCAAGCGTTAAGGAACTACTCAGGTTCTCGTAAAGAACGTACCAAGGAGCCCCTGGGTAGCCTAAACAAGGTTTACCGTGCGCACTTCGCGTGGCCTACCCTTTAATGCGTGTGTGCATGCGCGAGTATGCACGACGATCTTGGGCACACCTGCCCATCTCTACCTCAATCACGAACTCCACCAGGGGGTGGCCCCGCCTGGGCTTACTCACCTTACCTACCGCTGGAGAGAGAGAGCAAGTAAGGGGCGCACGCGAAGAACGTTGCTATGCACTTGTGTGTATGTCTAATCACCCTGATCTGACCGCTAATCATCTGCAATCTCTCTAATCAATCCCTCTATCGCGTCCTATCGTTGTTAGCGCTACTACAAGGCTCGTTCACGGAGACACGAAGCGAGCAATGTGTATGCGGCATACGAGACGAGCATACCTGTAGTTTATACCTGATTCATTGAAGTCTTTTCGTTCATTTTCGAATTCTTGAATTTTTGAAGCTTCTATTAGTGTGGGTGGAATCTGTATGTTTATTTATTAATGTGTGTCTCGTCATTTTCAAGACTACGTGAGACATACGTTTATAATTCCATTATTTCTCCATTTTCCGGCGCTTCGCTAGGAGCCGCTCCTGCGCGCCGCCTTTTTATGCGTATGAATTTCTGGATTTAAAAAATCCAGAGATGACTATAATTTCTATAAAAATGTGCTTCTGATGCACAATTGGATTCTGCTCAGGTGTGTCGTTTCAGAAAAATTCTACGCCGTCATTTGACGGATTTTGGTGTCGTCGCTTCGTTTTTGCGTGGATTCGTCCATAATTCTCCCATTCCTGCCTCTGCAGATACCCACGCGCAGCCTCGCTGAGTAGGCCGTGTTCGGGCCGAAACGCAGGTGCCTGGGAAGACTGAGCAGAACCAAGACCCCACCAAGGGGCAAATTGATTTCTTTCTCGACTCCCTTCGCCCTAAGACAGGTCACAGGTCGCCAGCAGGTTTACGTGAACCCATGCGAGTGTGTATATTGTGTCTTGCGTTTGGGTTGTGTCGACGCTGCGTCTTGGAGGGAGGGATGCATATGCACATGTTTGGCATGCTCCCAAACTAACCCAACCAAGCCACAGGAGCCCCGGCAGCGCCATGAGCGCTGAGTCTTCTGTAGGAAATGATACAATCAGAGCAGCAAACGAGCGCCAGCCATGGTGAGTGCTCATTTTTCAGTGTGAGGGAGACTGTAGGTATTTTAAAGTAGATGTGGAAACCAAGGAAAGGCCAAGAAAAATTCCCTTTTTCCTAAAATGCGACAGTGGTGGCCACCACAGCACAAGGGGGGAGTAAGAAAAAGTGCTTTTCCTTTGCTTTGAGGCATACTCTAGTTGTATTAGAGATGCACTGAGCATCCATGCATTTTCATCTTAGTATTGGTCCCACCAAAAGTGGTGATAACACATTTTGACCTATGGAACCAAACACCCAATCAGGATATGGAGTGGACCCCTTAATCCCCTTTCAATGTGAAGTAAAACATCTTTTCCTGAGTTGACTGAGCACTGACATACCCAAAGTAGAGCCTATGAATTTATCTATGTTTTTCCATGAATTCTTAGCTATCCTAGTGGTATGCACCCTAGGGGGCTGGGCACCTCTTTTTGAGAGGTCCTGGGTTCAATTCCTGGTCAGCCTAGCTAAGTAGGAAGATCCCATGTGACATGGCAGTGACCTCATCGCCACATACCATGCCACCTCAGCACATATGGGACCCAAAACAAAGAGTGCACATCTCCTGAGATGGCACTATGGAGAGAGAGTGACCATGAGGCAGTTTTCTAACTCTTTTCCCAAAACATTTCAGCTATCTTTGTGAATATGCATTCATTTGTGACCTGAGTTGCAGTTTCTGTGAACATCCAATCATCTTTCACTGTTTACACTGCAGCCCTTCATGCTTTGATCCTGAATCCTCTTCTCTTTGCATACTATTGGCTTGGGCTATCCTGGAGTGACTTGGAGTGGCTGTATTTCATCAAAACAAAAGCTTTTCATCTCCAAAAACAAGCAGCAGGAAACCCTACACCAACAGCAAGCAGCAGGAGAGGCAAAACACAGTGCTGAAAACACTATAAACTTTTCTGTCCCCCCAGCTGCTTGCGTTACTGGTGACTTCAAGACAGTGGAACAGCAGGATCCATTACTGTCAAGTCAAACTATCACAATTAAGGCGACCAGAATTGCAGCGTTGGCCCACGATCCCCCGAGGCGGTTTATTGAGATTGACAAGAACCTGATTGTCATCAACGGCGACATATTTGAACATCTTGCTCCTGAGATGATGTGCCCAGCCTGGATGTATGAAGGCGCGTGCCGATACCCTTATCTGCGGCTCTCAAACTGTTGTTGACAACATGTTGGACGTGCTGGAGACGGAAACAGATAGGCATCTCAACGATGATTTCAACGCGCCGCGCATGGCTAACATGTTGCGTGTTCCGATCTTCAGTTGGCCAGTCAAACCGAAGCCTGCAGGGGATCCTACAATGTTTGTCATTCGCTGGTTGCTGATTTTGTCACCGGATAGCTGGTCGAGAAAGGTATAATTCCCTCATTACGTCCGCTCTTTGCGCGAGGCCTCGCGCAATAACTTCTCCCTCATTGCAGATTCCGAATTATCTGACGTTTGGACCTACTCAAGTAGAGGAGATGGATCCTGTTGAATTTGGCGGTCACCTTCCCATAACAACGGTTATGTGGTATTTCGACACTCACCTCTTTTACCTGAAGCAGGATAAGAGCTTCAAGCCTGCGTTTGTGTTCATTGATCATCAGCCGGATCTGGTGTGCAAGATCGCGTCCATCGAGCCGGATTCTTGCATGTACCTTCTTGGTGTTACCTCCGACAATCTCTCCGATTGGGTCAACAGAGTGCAGACTCAGTTAAACCACATCTTGACACAAGGGTCGAAACTGGACGCGTCTGGTGATTGGGACCAGCAGGCCAACTGGTCAAACCGTGGTATTCCCCTTTTGGTTCGCGATGACAAGGTGGGTTCTGATGCGTTGTCGCTGAAGGAGGAAGAGACTGTTGAGAAAGATCAAGCTGCAGAAGCACTGGCCCCTGCAAAGCAGAAGTCTACTGGTGGGGAACCAGCCCCCAAGAAGAAGAAGACTGCCTCCAAGCCTCAGGCAGCGAAGTCGGTTACCGGTGCAGAATCCGACGAGACCGATGGGGATGAAGAGGAGGAGAGCGAGGATGAACAGGAGGAGGAAGCGCAGGTGTCCCAGGGCAAGGCAGCGATGAAAGTGGCAGCAAAAGCGAGGTCCGAGGAAACCGGGGCCCAAGCTCCATTCAAGCAGCCAGCCCGTCAGTGCCAACCAAGAAGCGAGCCCGCAAAGCCACCGCCTAAGGGTAAGACGTCCGTTGCTAAGGCATTGGGTTCTAAGATGCAAAGTGTTCCGCTTGTTCTGATATATTATGCGCCAGGGCTCGCGCTATGCATTCCTCTTCGACGACCTTTATGCTGTCACCTTGTGCGGCACATTTTTCTCTGTGATGCATTTTATTGCGCTGTTGTGTTGGTGTTTGCGCGAGGCCTCGCGCAAAGAAGGGGTGCCAAAAAGTGCTTCTTGTCGTGCAGCGTGCAACATGGTTTTCGAAAGCTGGTTTTCCAAAAGATTGAAAGCTCATGCGTGTTTTTGCTGCAAAGCATAAGTGGTATAGGAAACAAAAAGTTGTGGTTTCCCAAAAAAGAACTTCATTTTGGTGGAAGTAAATCATTTTCCCGGGCAGTCGGTTTAGTTGAAAATAAAGGAAAATGGACCAGTTAATTGCCTTTCACAGGATTTTCGGTTCTGTGTTTTAGGTCCCCCCCAAAAGGACTATTTTTTCGCAGTGCCGTGGAGAGGCAGCTTTGGGCGCATTTTGACCATGCAACTTGAGCAGTAAGATTTTCGGAAGCGATGCCACCCTGTGTATCCAGATCTTCCTGGGGTGAAACCAGACCGAGTGGTGAGGAGCAGAGGTCGCAGCAACATTGCTTGGCACAGAAGACGTAACGATACTGTTGACTGAATAGTATCCTGCAAACAGATATGGTACACATAGCCAATGAAATACCTGATATGCAGATATAAGAAATCCACCCTATCATCCACTAATTGATATAACTACTAAACATCCAAGATTGCCTTATCTATCCCACATCCTATGTTCCTAAAAAGGAAATGGAATATGATATACCCTATCCCATATATATCCCATATATAGGGCCATATAATGTTCCCTTAGGGGTAATATGCCAGGGTAGGGTTGTGACCTGCTTCACCCCCCCACTTAAGGCGACTGCCACGGGCAGGAAGTATACGCCCAAGAGGAAGGTAGCAGTCACAAACAGCAGCAAATGGCAGGTTAGCAGGATTCCCTCCCATAGGGAATCGAACCTACGCAGGCAATCTCGGAGCCGGCCGCACGGCCGCTGAAGTAGCTCCGATCGGTGGGAATGGAACCAGCGCCGAAATGCAAAAATTCACGAACGGGATCCCGCAGGTCCCGCAATAAGTAGTAGGCAAAATCGCGAGCTGTTGCGCGCAGAGTCTGGTCCCTGCGTGTCGCATAAGGCACTGTGGGGTCCAGCAGGTAAAACTGGTATTGTTATCAGAATTAAAACTAAAGGCAAAGTGAAATCGCACTTTTAAACAATTCTGAAGGTAACGGTACATGCAAAACGGCGCGACGCGACAGTGCCAAAATTTTACTTTTGACAAAGAAAAGCCAGCAACAGGGACAGGAGACACTAACAGTAACTTAGGACTGTTCCTGCAGCAGTGAGCACGTGGGGAAACAAAGGTAGAGGTCAGGGATGCACGACTGACTTGTGCTCGCCACCGTCTTGTGCATGCTTAGGCCACTTAACAAACACGACCACGATGGCCCACCGTGCGCGCGGTAACTCACTAATTAGAGGAAAGAGGTCACGATGGCCTCAGGGTAAAAGAACCGCTGCAAACACCAGGCACAAAGAAAAACACGGGTATGATGCCCACACCTTCCACCTTCGTGCTTTAGACAGTTTAGGAGAGCCTGTATGTGCTTGATGTTGCTTGATGTGCTTGATTTAACGCTTGCCTTAACCAGTGAGTTGCTGCTTGTAAGATGTAAGCTTGCTTGCTCACTTGCTTGCAAATACTCAGACAAGGCCTAGCCAAAGGCCCACTTGTAAACTGACAAGACACACAAGAGAGATGAACCCGTGAGGTGTCAGTGGAATGGAACGGACTTAGATGAATAGACCGTGAAGCCCCTCAAACCAGCCACGGTTGTGGCCAAATGTTACAGGCACGGCTCGGCCAAGGGCCGTGTCCGTGTGGATGTCAATTTAGCATGTGTGTCACACGTGATGCACCACGTAGAGGGTAAAGGAGGAGGTACGGAGATGGGATGAGGGTGTGAGTAGGCACACTTAAATAGACAAACCTCATAACCATATAATAATAACCTGACCGCACTTCTAACCCTCCACCTAGGAGCCATATTACGTATATATATCACATATACACACAACAGAGCGATGCACGCTAACAAACACAAGACATACTTGTGCGCGCACACGCATTGGCAGGGCCCGGAGGCACACACTCGCCCGGAGGGCATCACAGGGTGTGGGTCTCGCGGTGGCGGCCTTGGGGCACATGTTTCCACACGCTCACACAAACAAAATCTCCCACAAACCACTCACGTACATACGACAAACGGTAAACATACTCACAATAGAACACGTGTATAGATATGCCACCTTGTTGCTTGGTGTTCGTGTGTGTCTTGGGGGCGTTTGTATAGACACTTAGGTTAGCTTGAGCGTAACTTTTGTCGGTGGGTGTGTTACCGGCGGGCAGTAAGGCAGGGGGTCACCTCCGTGTGCAAATGTGTCGAGGTCGCCCGTACTGTCCCGCTGGTATATCAGCCCACCCAGCTCCCCGGGGGCACGATGACACGCCCCGAAGGAGCCTTTTACTCCCCCTACCCCGATACACCGTGTATGACGGTGCATGTTTACACCTCCGTGTGTAAACTTGCTACGGTGTACACGGTTACAAAACCCAAAGGTAGGTCAACCTAGGTCTTGCTAGATGGGGGGGCGGGTGACAACCCAGGTAAGAGGTAACCAAATACTCCCGTAATTAAAGTAAGCGCATGCACACACACGCATGCATTCAAACGGACACGGGGCACATCCGGTTTTGGTGTGTCACGGAGAGGGAGGTCCGTGTGTGTTGTGGAAAACCAAGTCCACGCAGGGGCCTCCACAAAAACATGCCACGCCCATATCCCAACCCGTTTGGTTGGGTGTTGGGATAGAGGACCCCCCGGGTGTTGTGGAAATCCAAGCCCACTTGCGGGGAACTCTAGAGGTTTGAGGTTTGAGGTTTGATTTTGCGGGTACTAGACGCCTTTCGGCCCCGGGGGGCCACCTGGTCGGGCCAGGTGATATCCTCCCCACCGTGTCCTAGTGGGGGGCCCTCCAAGACGCACCTCCTGCCTGGTGGCGGAGTCCCCCGGGTTCACAGAGCTCGGAGCCCCGTCCCTCCCTGGCTTCCCCGTTTCGCCACTCCCCGGTCAGTGCATCAATTCGCAGCCGTGGCTGCGGGCGCTTACCCACGGCGCCGCCCCCCTAATGCGTGGTCGCCCGGGGCAGGGTTGGTACCGTACGCCGTTCATTAACGCGTACCGTCCGCGAACGCGTACCGTCTGGTATTAATACCGCACAGCACGTGCGGTATTGAGATGGTGCCGCAGACAGGCACCGCATTGCAGCACGCGCGCACGCTAGACGGAAAATTGCCAGATGAATTGAAATATTGCGAAAAACACGCTGCTGGATCGAAAGTTTACTACCGATGTTGGTAATTAGCATTATTATGCATTACGGCACCACTTTTAGTCTTGAATCGTAATGTCATAGTTTTTGGAACATAAGAACAAATTCTGCTAATACTAGTATTGTTGTGACCACGTTGCAAATGCGCATTCAGCGGTGTATGAGTTTCCAGCAGCGGTGCCGTGTACGCTGAAAAACACTGCTCGCAAGGTTTTAACTCCCTCCTTTTAGATGGGCCACATGTTTGTCCACCGACGCCAAGCCCAAATGAAGCAACCCGTCGCCGAAGCTTGCAGCGATCAGCGTGATTTTGGTGCCCCACTATGGGTGGTCCCTGTGGAAGAACGAGGACCTTTTGGCGGAGCTTGTTGAGTTTTTTTGCCCAGGGTCTGCCGTCCAACGGCCTTTGTGGGCCAAGTTGGAAGAAAGGTCCCCCGTGTCTGAAGCAGAGAAGAAGCGTCGCAGGACCAAGGCTACCAACGCCGTCACACCCCTGTCGGTGATGGACTTGGTCCTGCTCCTGAAGATTCCAAGAAAAAGGTATTATTGCGCGCGCTTTGCATGTGACATTGCGCGCACTTCCGCTCATAGCACGCGCTTTGTTGCCTTCTGCGCGCGCGCTACGCCCTGATGTTGCGTGCGCTATTTTACTCAGGTATAAAGGTTTGATTACTGGGACGAGAAGTAAGGTCCCCACACACCTTTTTTCTCTCCCGTCCTATGCTAGTTTCGCCACAGAATGGAACCAGCTTGCAAGTAGGCAGCATTTACAGGTTGCCGTGCACACAGATGGGGTCACAGTCTTTTCGCAGTGGCCCCTGCAGCACTTTTTTGACTATATATTTTCCTTTGATTGCATTGTTTCTAACCTCCAATACCCCAGGGAGTGCCAAGGAGAGCTGTGGATCATTGTGAGGGGGGATGGGTTGCCTTGTGGGGGGGAATCGTGGTGCCAGATGTGCATTTCCTTTGCCAACCATGGTCACTTGGCAAGGACGTTGTCCTACCACTGGACTGTTAACGTCCCCCTTTGTGGTGAGAGGTCCACCTCTGTGTTGTCCCAGGTCTGGGCTAACAATCTTGCTTTTCTGCAGAGTGCCCTTGACAGTGGTGTGGTTCCCATCCGGGGTGCATCCAGACGCTGCAGGATTTTTTGCGGTGGGGATAGCCCTTGGCTGCGTCGGTTGTCGGGTGTCACTAGACATTGGATGGCAGGTAGTCTGTTCAGTTACATGACGTGGTGCAAGTCCAGTGCAACGTGGTTGCAACAGGATGTGGATAGAACCACCGAGCGAGATGAGCAGGTGCTAGGGCTTATTGCACCTGGGGCCAAGTGCAGGCCCATGGATATATTTGGTGTTGTCCAGAGCAGGTCGTTGAAGGTGCCTCTGAGGCGGCGTCACCTTATACCATGTGTTCTGCACCTTCTGATTTTTGTAGGGAGGCAGGTCACTGCCTTGGTACGCAGATTGGCCACGTCTGTGCGTCCCAGTACTACGGTCTCTGTTCAGGCTATTCTTCGCAGGTCTGGTTCTCACATAGCACTACAGGGGACGGCAGAGCCAGATGGGGAAGAGACTTGGTGCCTTCTAAAGGTTTGGGAGGACCTGGTCCCTCTCCTTGGGGGTGACATGAGGATGCACACAGCAGTGGTTGCCATGTACATACTACTGGGGGACATGTATGGCACAATGTTTGAAGAGGGTGCATTGCAGGCTCCAGAGGTTGCCCAGGCTTTCCAAACCTGGGTTTGTCCAGCAATAAGATCACCTTATATTAACTGGATGTTGCACGATGCTACAGTCACTATTCAGGCCATAAGGCTCTACGGCCTAGGAATGTTTTCAGGGGATCTTTTGGAAGGGAGCAACAGGGTGCTGAAGGACATTTGGTCCTCCTTTTGTGATAGAGGTGGGGGGGCAGGAACCCTGCCGTCGCGCCGCATTAAGATGCTCAGGCAGGTTAATGAGCGTCTGTTCCTGTACTTTGAAGTACCAAGGTGGAATGGGACCTCCAGAAGCAACCTGTGCAATGCACAAAACTTGGCTGACGACGTTCGGGCATATTTTGGGGATGAGGAACAGGGTTGGTACCGTACGCCGTTCATGAACGCGTACCGTCCGCGAACGCGTACCGTCTGGTATTAATACCGCACAGCACGTGCGGTATTGAGATGGTGCCGCAGACAGGCACCGCATTGCAGCACGCGCGCACGCTAGACGGAAAATTGCCAGATGAATTGAAATATTGCGAAAAACACGCTGCTGGATCGAAAGTTTACTACCGATGTTGGTAATTAGCATTATTATGCATTACGGCACCACTTTTAGTCTTGAATCGTAATGTCACAGTTTTGGAACATAAGAACGAATTCTGCTAATACTAGTATTGTTGTGACCACGTTGCAAATGCGCATTCAGCGGTGTATGAGTTTCCAGCAGCGGTGCCGTGTACGCTGAAAAACACTGCTCGCAAGGTTTTAACTCCCTCCTTTTAGATGGGCCACATGTTTGTCCACCGACGCCAAGCCCAAATGAAGCAACCCGTCGCCGAAGCTTGCAGCGATCAGCGTGATGACCACCCTACTGACGAGAGGCGTGTATGTTCGGGCCTGTGCAAGCGCAAGCCTCATGCTCCAGTGATGCGTCCACCAACGTGCAAGCCTCAGCAATGGGCATAGAATCAGGGCGAAGCAGCCCTGCGCGCACTGCGCGGGACTTCAAGGCGAAGCAGCACTGCGCGTGAAGTCAAGGCGAAGCAGCACTGAGCGTAGAATCAGAGCGAAGCAGCACTGCGCGCACGGCGCGTGAAGTCAGGGCGACGCGTGAAGTCAGGGCGACGCAGCACTGCCTGGGGCGACCTCCGCGCTGCGCCCAAGCGCCAAGGTAAATAAGCGTTGTCTGCCTCCAGTTGTATTCGCCAGAAGTCTTTTTTTCAGTGTGTGTCACGTGCGTGTGCCTGTCATTCACATGCAATGAGTGGATCTGTAAATTTGACTTTGGCCTCTGTGCCTCCATCAACCCTGAGGCGTGGCATGCATGTGTGTATTGATATCCTGATGTGTAGCCTTGCCTTTGTTTAGCTCTGTTGAATCCTGGGACCCCTCTTTCAAGGCCCACGCTTAGCGCTGGACCAGGAAGAAGACAGTGTGCAGTAAAGTCGACGTTAAAGTATTCTTGGTGTCTGAGTTGCAGGGCAAGACAGGGTAGAGCTGAAAAGTCATTTGCACGGTGTTTTAAGAAACATTGTTTTTTTGGCTGAACTGCAGGCAGGGTAGTGCATAAAAGGGAAGCAAACAATTTAAGGTGTGAATCATTTGCAGGGTGTTTTGAGAAACATTTAAACGCAGGTCTGTGGTAACAAATATTTGTTGAAATTTTCTGGTGTTTTTGGGACAAAAGTTTGGTTGTTGGAATCAGCTCAAATATATTGTAAAACCAAGGATTCAGCGGACATTTAGTGGTGCCTACTGGGTCTTCATTGGGGCTAGGCGATACCATACAGGACACCGGAGTACTGTATGGTATTGATACCGAACGGTACACGTACTGTATGGTACCAACCCTGGCCCGGGGCGCCGGCACCGCCGGGCCCGTGCTACTGGCTTGTCGCCAGTGGGACCCCCTTGGGCTGGCGCGGAGGCTGCCTAGACTAGGGGTTGGGGCGTGGCGCAGTGCGCCACTACTGCCTTGGCGGGTGCAGTGCCCCGTCCGTGTGTGGGCGGCGCTCACGGCCCGTTCGGGGGGCTCGGGCCGGTACCTGGTGTTGTGTCTCTCCCGTTTCCCCCTCTCTGCCCCGCGTGTCCCGCGCTGCGTGTGGCGGGCCGTCCTGTCCGGGTGTCCCTTACCCTTGCTCGCTGGTACGCCATTCCACGCGGTCTGTGCGTTTCGCGCGCTCGGTCAGGTTGCCTCTCCGGTAGTCCCCGCGTGCCCTTTGCGTGTGTGTGCGCTCGCGCTCCCGCGGCGTCCGCTCCCCCCACCCCTGGGTGGTGTGGCGTGCGCACCTCGCGCGGTCCCGGCACTGGGCGCTGCTAGGGCCGTTCCACGTGGTCCGTGCCCCTCCGCGTGTCCTGCCCCGGTCCCTTGCTCCGTCTGGCGTGCTTGGGAGGGGGCGGTCCGGTCCCGGTTCCCCCCTACTTGGCTTGGGGTTGTGGGGGTGGCGGTAGGGCGTCCCCGGGGTGGGTGCCTTCTACTGTTGCGAGGGGCGTCTGAGGTCAGGCGCTCCCCCTCCCCCGACTGCCCGCCCACTGGGTGGGCTGTTGGGGTCCGCTACCCACGTGCTGTGGGCGCGGGCGTGTGGGTGTGGGGGCCCAACACTGTCCCCCTGGCCTGCACGCTCTGTGGGGGCTGCGTGCCGCGGGGGTGGTGGGGGGCCGTCCCCCTACCTGGCTTGGGGCTGTGCGCCCCCCGTGGGGCGGGTCCGTGGCGTTCGTGTGCCGGGGGGCGGGCTGGGGCGGGGGGGGGGGGCGGCCCGTGCGCCGCGCCCCCCGTTTGTGCGGCCGGGGGGGCCTGTAGGGCGGGGGGTTGCTCTGCCTCGTTCCGTCCCTCTGCCTTCCCACTCCAGGCAACAAAGCGGGTGTCACTGGCGTCGCTCTGGTCATGAGGGGCGTGGTCCCCATACCACTCCGGTTTGTGCTCGCCCGCCTTCACTGGGCGCGATCTGGGCGGCGTCCTGGCGCGTTGGCGCGGGCTCGCTTGTTCCCCGCGGTTCTTGTGGGAGCCGGCGGCTGGGGCGGGGGGGCGGGCCGTGCTCCGGCTCCTCTCTCGGGCGGGGGGAGGGGGGACCATCCCCCCTGCCTCGGGGGCTGGTGGCCGGGGCCCCCGCGGCTTGCGGGCCGGTGGGGGGGGCCCGGGGGGGGGTCGCGTTGCGTCCTCCCTGCTCCCCTCCTCGGGGGCGGCCCGCGGTTCCCTACCCTGGCCCCCCACTTGTCGTCGGCGCACTCCCCCCCGGCGTGCGCGTTCGGTCGGGGTCGCGGGGCTGCCCCGGGGGGGGGGGGGGGATGAGGGGCGGCCCGTGGACCGCTCCCCCGGGGGCTCCTTCAGACCCGAACCCCCCCTCTGCCCTCCCCGAGTGGGCAATGGTCATGGGGGGGGTCAGGGGGGGCGCGGCCTCCATACTGGTCTGGTGCGCTGCTGTGCGCCGTCCCAAGGCTTGATCCGCGCGCCGCTCGGGCGCGCTGGTGTGGGCTCGCCCGTCGGCCGTGACCCCCGCGGGAGCAGGCGGCTGGGGGCGCCGGGGCCCGCGGTGTGCAGGTCCAGCCGCATCCCCCCCCCCCCCCCCCGGCATCGCGGTCCCTTCTGGGGGAGGGGGGGCGTCCCCTCGGCCCCGGGGGGGCGGAGGGTCGCTCCTGTGGCCCTCAAGCTGAGGGGGGGGAGCGGGGGGGAGGGGGTGGGGGGGCCGCCCCAGTGCCCCTCGCCCCCCCGCCCTGTCGGGCGTCGGCCTGCCATTCGTTGTCTCTGGCGTGCCCCTCCGGGGTATACTCGTGCCGTGGGGGTTGCCGGGTGGCCGCGGACGTCGGGCGCGGCCCGGTCGGCCACCAATGTGTCAGTGCGGCGGGGGGGGGGGGGAGGGGGGGCGGAGCCCCCCCGCCCTGGTTCGCGCCCCCGTCTTCCCCAGGCCGGCCTGCGAAGGCGCCGCTCCGTGTGCGCCGTCCTGGGCGCCGCCGGTCCGCCATCGGTCGTCAGCGGGCAGGGCGGGAGCGTGCGAGTGGTTCACCGGGGGCGCTTGCCGCGACCGCGGTGCCCCCTCACCCCAGGTGCAGCGGCCTCTTCGGGGGGGTGCGGGGCTGCCATCTCTTCGTTCTGCCTCCGTCTGCTCTTGGGCCTGAGGGGGAGGGGGGGGGGAGTGGGGGGGGCCCTCTGGTCCCCTGGGGCCGCCCCCTGACGGCCGAGGGGGGGCGGCCTGGCGGTCCCGGCCCCGGGGGCAAACCGTTGGCTGGGTGGTCGCACTCTTCCCCCGCCCCCCTCTACCCAGAGCCGGACCCTCGTGCAGGCCCTCGCTGGGGCCCCTTGTCCCCCCCACCGTTGTCGCGCGGCGCTGGCCGGCCGGGGGCGGCCGTGAGGGTTAGCGGTCAGCGGGCAGCGGGCTGCGGGGCAGTAGGTTCCCCCCCGCGCTCGTTGTCTCCGCCCTCCCTCCTGCAGGAGGTGGCGCGCGCTCCTCTGCCACGCCGTATCCTGGGGGGGGCGTGGGTCGGGGGGCCCAGCTCCCCCCCCCACTCTCGCGCGTCCGCCGTCTGGGCCGCCACCTGCGCCGCCGCTTGTGTGGGGGCTGGGGCTGTGGCGGCGGCGCGTTGCGCCGGTGGTGGCGCCAGTGGGCGAGGGCGCTGCGCAAGGCCCGGGGGAGCCAATTGTTGGCGTCCGCGTCCGTGATGCGGAGCATCGCCCCCCCTTCCAGGAAGGCCGGCCACGTCGGCCCCCTGTCGGGCCACGCTGCCCGGATCACTGACCTGAGGACCCTCTCGTGGTCCTCTGGGGCTGCCCAGCCCCCCGGGTGTACCTCCCGGTTTCCTCTGTCCCTCCGGAGGAGCACGGCATCGAAGGGCCGGTTCCTCAACCCCCTGGTGGTCCCCTGGTTGGCCCAGCTCAACCACCCGTACACCTCCCCCACCAGGGGGAGGGCCTCATCCCTACCCTATCCCATATATATCCCATATATAGCGCCATATAATGTTCCCTTAGGGGTAATGTGCCAGGGTAGGGTTGTGACCTGCTTCACCCCCCCACTTAAGGCACCTGCCACGGGCAGGAAGTATACGCCCAAGAGGAACGTAGCAGTCACAAACAGCAGCAAATGGCAGGTTAGCAGGATTCCCTCCCATAGGGAATCGAACCTACGCAGGCAATCTCGGAGCCGGCCGCACGGCCGCTGCAGTAGCTCTGATCGATGAGAATGGAACCACCGCCGAAATGCAAAAATTCACGAACGGGATCCCGCAGGTCCCGCAATAAGTAGTAGGCGAAATTGCGAGCTGTTGGGCGCAGAGTCTGGTCCCTGCGTGTCGCATAAGGCACTGTGGGGTCCAGCAGGTAAAACTGGTATTGTTATCAGAATTAAAACTAAAGGCAAAGTGAAATCGCACTTTTAAACAATTCTGAAGGTAACGGTACATGCAAAACGGCGCGGCGCGACATTGCCAAAATTTTAGTTTTGGCAAAGAAAAGCCAGCAACAGGGACAGGAGACACTAACAGTAACTTAGGACTGTGCCTGCAGCAGTGAGCACGTGGGGAAACAAAGGTAGAGGTCAGGGATGCACGACTGACTTGTGCTCGCCACCCTCTTGTACATGCCTAGGCCACTTAACAAACACGGCCACGATGGCCCACCGTGCGCGCGGTAACTCACTATTTAGAGGAAAGAGGTCACGATGGCCTCAGGGTAAAAGAACCGCTGCAAACACCAGGAACAAAGAAAAACACGGGTATGATGCCCAAACCTTCCACCTTCGTGCTTTAGACAGTTTAGGAGAGCCTGTATGTGCTTGATGTTGCTTGATGTGCTTGATTTAACGCTTGCCTTAACCAGTGAGTTGCTGCTTGTAAGATGTAAGCTTGCTTGCTCACTTGCTTGCAAATACTCAGACAAGGCCTAGCCAAAGGCCCAGTTGTAAACTGACAAGACACACAAGAGAGATGAACCCGTGAGGTGTCAGTGGAATGGAACGGACTTAGATGAATAGATCGTGAAGCCTCTCAAACAAGCCACGGTTGTGGCCGAATGTTACGGGCACGGCTCAGCCAAGGGCCGTGTCCGTGTGGATGTCAATTTAGCATGTGTGTCACACGTGATGCACCACGTAGAGGGTAAAGGAGGAGGTACGGAGATGGAATGAGGGTGTGAGTAGACACACTTAAATAGACAAACCTCATAACCATATAATAATAACCTGACCTCACTTCTAACCCTCCACCTAGGGGCCATATTACGTATATATATCACATATACACATAACAGAGCGATGCACGCTAACAAACACAAGACATACTTGTGCGCGCACACACATTGGCAGGGCCCGGAGGCACACACTCGCCCGGAGGGCATCACAGGGTGTGGGTCTCGCGGTGGCGGCCTTGGGGCACATGTTTCCACACGCTCACACAAACAAAATCTCCCACAAAGCACTCACCTACATACAACAAACGGTAAACATACTCACAATAGAACACGTGTGGAGATATGCCACCTTGTTGCTTGGTGTTCGTGTGTGTCTTGGGGGCGTGTGTATCGACACTTAGGTTAGCTTGAGCGTAACTTTTGTCGGTGGGTGTGTTACTGGCGGGCAGTAAGGCAGGGGGTCACCTCCGTGTGCAAATGTGTGGAGGTCGCCTGTACTGTCCCGCTGGTATATCAGCCCATCCAGCTCCCCGGGGGCACGATGACACGCCCCGAAGGAGCCTTTTACTCCCCCTACCCCCATACACCGTGTATGACGGTGCATGTTTACACCTCCGTGTGTAAACTTGCTACGGTGTACACGGTTACAAAACCCAAAGGTAGGTCAACCTAGGTCTTGCTTGATAGGGGGGCGGGTGACAACCCAGGTAAGAGGTAACCAAATACTCCCGTAATTAAAGTAAGCGCATGCACACACACGCACGCGATGAAACTGACACGGGGCACACCCGGTTTTGGTGTGTCACGGAGAGGGAGGTCCGTGTGTGTTGTTGAAACCCAAGTCCACGCACGGGCCTCCACAAAAACATGTCACGCCAATATCCCAACCCGTTTGGTTGGGTGTTGGGATAGAGAACCCCTGGGGTGTTTTGGAAATCCAAGCCCACTCGCGGGGAACTCTAGAGAAAGTATCAACATACATATCCTCTCATAAATATATGCATGTGCACACTCTTCCTTTTGATCATGTTGTTTGTTCCCTCTCTTTGCAGGCAGGAATATCCCCCGTGAAATTCATCAAAGACATGAAGAGAACACCCAGCCAGCATGCGGCCCCATGCAATGGCAATGGAGGGTACCCACTCCCAACCCGGGCACGCATAGCGACCGGGGATAAATACCCAGGCGGCGGAGATGGCCCAAATCCGCAACGCCATTGCCTTTGAAGACCCCACCCACTCATGGAGTGACGGGGCAAAGGCACCCATTGCAATTCATATCAGAATACATGTATTGTAGAGGACGACCCCTCCCTCTAGGCTTAAGTCCTGGCCGTATGTAGTGGCAATTTTGCACGCCACGAAATTTTTTCCACGTAATGTGGGCCACACGAGTACTTCGTACCTTGTATACCCTACCCTCGTGTGGACAAGGGCAAATCGGTGGAAAACCATCACGCCCAACACAAAAAGGGAAAATGGGTTGTACCCGCCAACCCAACGAAGTTTTCAAGCCTTCGCCATTTTGAGCAAATGTTTTAGCTCGTTGGCTTGGGTCACGTGTCAGGGACGGTCGTGGGGTCGTGGTCACTCTGAAACCTTGCAAGCACCACCATGCGCACAACCCAGTAGAGTCTTCGGGAAGTGCTTGCCACGTTGTTAGCACCCTTGACGGGGGGCGTCGTCGTGGGCAGGACTTTGTCCTGGTGATGGTAGGAGTGCTCCAGTAAGACCCAAGGATAGGGGTTCGAATGGCATTAAGACCCCCGAAAGAACACGTCCCACTTCCGCCCCAGGCTATATGCCACGCCAACCCACCCCAAAGACTCTCAAGCTTTTAGCGGTGAGAGAGGTAGACGGTGGGGTAAACCTGCGGTACCCACCGCCCTGCTCCGGTGGGGATTTTTGTAACCAAGGTGCGCGCCGTGCATGCACATATTCTTTCCCGTCTCCCACCGCTTCTCGCTCTCTCCTCCCTTCCCCAAACAATAATATATCCCCATATTGGTTAGGGTCTTCTTTTCGTGGCACGCTCATGAGAGCGGTCCACCAAGATGGGCGAGGAGGTCAATGGTTTGGGTGAGATTCTGTTTCCGCAAGTAATCTTTCCAAACTTGATTGTAAGATGGTAAGAAGGTTTCAACGGGTTCCTCGGTATCCCAATCCTTGGTATAACCCTCCCAGCGCACCTTGAAGAGAAGTCTCTTGCGGTAAGTACGGTGACCTAATATTTTCTTGACATTATAGGTGTCCTCCTCAAACTGGGAGGGCACTCTAGCAACCTCCTCCTTGTAATTTAGAGGCACGGGGGAGCGAGGGGAGTTGACCGTTTTCATTAAACAATCAACGTGGACGTCAACTAACCTCCGTTGGTCCACTTGAATAACATAGAGGTCGTGTGCCTTCTTGGCCACAACCTCATAGGGCCGGTCCCAATAGGGACAAGTCTTATCACCAAGGTTTTTGCGTTGGCGACGGACCCATACGCGGTCCCCTTATTAGAAATTGGGGGGCATCCTCCTACTCTTATTATACTCATGAGCCATTGTCTCTTGCACTTGAATCATAGCGCTGCGTGCAAGAGCAATAAGCTCCTCACGCCGTTGGAAGTAGTGAGCGGCGTCTTGGGCAACCCCCTTAGGCTCAGCAAGACGAGGCCCCTTAGTACGGTTGTGTTTACCAAACACAATCTCGTTAGGTGTATAACCTGAAGGACCTGTAGTCTCATGCCACGCTCGTACAACGGCAGGCAAAGCCTCTACCCAATTATTGCCCTTCTTCAAGGTAAGGGCTTTAGCAACGGCACACCTTAGCTGCTTGCCAGTATTTTCGGCTTTGCCATTACCTTGGTGCCTACCCGCGAGACACATAGTCGAGCGGGCACCAATCTTAGAACAAAGGGTTTGGAAATATTGGCTCAGAAATTGTGGCCCACGGTCGGAGCATATTTCACGAGGGGCTCCGAACCTATCCAGCCAGCGCTCCATTACCATGTAAGTGCGGCTAACCCCCATCTGCTCAGATTTTAGCAGATCTGCCCCAGATTGGCTACATTTTGGCCATTTTCTCTGCTTCGGCGGAATCGCCGCCCCGCAGCTCAGTCTCAGGATCAGACCTATATATTTCTGATGTGCCGGATCTGATTCCGCGGTCCATTCATCGTAAATCCGTCCCGTTCCGATCATTTACCTGGAATCGCCAATTGCCGCTGATGCGCGCCCGAAGCCAAATCAGCCAAATATTTTTTCACAATCGGATTGATATAAATCTTTTCAGACAGATATGGACACTCAGATGTACTTAGGATTATTGGCATCAATTTTCTTCATAGACTGGGATTTTTTGCCGGATAACAATCAGCATGGATCTTGCCTCCGTTGTTGCTGCTCTCGCCTCCGTTGGTGTCCGTGTATCCGGTTCTGCCCCCAACAGCAGCGTTCAGGTCGACCCCTTGCGTGCCTGCCCCCCCGGTCTTGCCGGCCCTGAGCCCTCCGGCACCATCAACGACCTAGGGCAGCACTTTCATGGTAGCAGAGGCTACCTGAATGTTGCTTCACAGCCCTTCAGTCCACAGCCCGCTCCCCAGTACGGCCCCGTAGACCCCGCCGCTTCTGGAGAAGTAACGATTACGCTGCCATGGTGCTGCGCGAACGAGGCCTTGAGAGGAATGCCTTGCGCAAGCCCAACATGCCCAAGAAGGGCGCACATCAGCAGCTGTGGAGAACCAGATTACCATTATGATCCCAGTCGAAATTGGCCATCGAGCAGCTGGAATCCGCCGGCCTACGACGATGGCAACGCTCCGGTGGAGCTTACGGACCTGGCAGGTACCAACCTTCCTTACGGAGGTCCAACATTCGAGACCATTGACGCCGATCTGAACGACATTGAGATGGGTGGTCCAGGTGAGGTACCTAGCTATAATCGACCAGCCTCTTGGGCACACTGGGGCGACCATTTGTCCCCAGAAGTGACCCGTAACCTTGAGGCCCTTGAGGCCCTTTGTCTCTTAGCCACGTCTAAGCTGATCGAACAAGAAAGAATCGCCTCTGATTTTTTAACGGAATATTTTTTCCTCCTTCAGGACGAAATTAATACCAGGATGTGGTGGCGTTCTCAAGAAGATGACTCTTTTGCCATTTTTTTGCAGATCTGGGAGGCAAGCCCCTTCCCGAAGGAGAAGGGCTGCGCACCTGTTCCTGGGCCCTCCGCCCCTCATCCCCCTGTTTCCATCCGAGACGATCTAGCCGCCGCGGTTGAGGAGGGAATTTTAGAGGCGGCCAGGCAGGCAAGCCTGGAAATCAGGGCTGAAGGAGCTCCCCAAGTGGACTCCTGGCTGCGGAACACCGAGATCAGCGGTCCGACAGCCTGCTCAGGCCCTTCAGGACACGGCATGTACTGTCCTGCCGACTGCTCCTGCAGATTCCAGCGAGATGCTGAGCTCCAACAGCTCAAAGATCAAATGCAACTCATCATTCAAATGCTGGGAATAAAATATCTTTTCAAGACGCATATGCGGTCTGAGGGCGCCTCATCGGTGGAACAAGCAACAGAGCCGTCGGAGGAGGCGACAGAAATTTTTTCAATTGCTCCTTCGGTGGACTCCAGGACCACCGATGCAAGGATCAGCAGGACCAAGCTAAAGGAAAGGGTTAAAATCTCTCGTTCTGAGAGTAGGACGGCGAAGGCTAGGACTGAGGCTCAGAATGCCAAGCGAACTGCCTCCCGTACTGCCCCTCCTGTTGCTGATTCCAATACCTTAGCCCAGCTGTTGCTCGCCCAGACCCTCGCCGGAGCTGGTGTGGCGAATGATGCCGCCAAGGTGTCTGCCATTACGGCCGGTGTTGGGCTGGATTCGCTTCTTAATCCTACTTCCTTGCGACTTCGTCAGGTTGCCAAGCAACCGAAGTATAATGGGAACCCCCGACGTTGGCCTCAGTTCCAACGGGAATTTAAACTGTGGGTTAAGACTCAAAAACTCCAAGATGATCAGTTCCTGATGGCCCTCTTGGATTGCCTTGAGGGAGCGCCGGCCAACACTTGGCTCAGAACTTGGAGTGATCGCGAGGATACAAGTTCCCCCCTTACCTTTGATGAGGTGTGGGAACAGTTGGAGGTACGTGGATCCCGGCTGCCAGAGGACCACTACCACCAAATGTTGAAGAATTTTCCTTCATTCTCGCGATTAATCTTGCACGAAGTGCAAGACAAAAAACAGCGCTTCTGGAATTTAGTGGAAGAAGCTGAACATTCAGGCGAAAAATTTTCTATTGCCGAGCTGAAAAATCTGATTTTTGACAAGATCCCCTCAGAAACTGCCGCCACCCTTCGGAATAAACAGTCCGAAGAAAAGGTCAAGACTTGGTGGGCGGAGGTGGAAGGCTTCGATGCCTCTGCCAATAGGTTTTCCGTCAGGGAGGCACTTCAAAAGTGCTCCCCCACGTCCTTCTCCAAGGTGAAATTCACTGAGGAGACGTGGAAAATCAAGTTTAATGAACACAAGGATCGGGACTTGTTTGTCCAAGTCCTCAACAGGGGAGTAAGCTTCCATGGCCATCGCCTGAAGGCCAAGAACTGGGTGTTTTCGTACACCCCGAAGGAACTCTGGGAGGAGGTTGAGCGGCTCGCCGACGCCGCCAATCAGAATTTCCATGAGGGTCTTGGGGGAAACAAGAATACCCAGCAGAACACCCAAAATGGGGCCCAAAAGGGCAACAAAAAGGTGAATGACACCCGGAATGTTCAGCAGCACTGTAGCATCTGCCTTCTTTTAGGTTCTACGAACCGAGCTAAGACGCATTCTACTGATAATCACCGATGGTCTCCTTACGATCACAAGGTGATTGGTGAAAATATCAGTAATTCGCAGAATTCAGACAGGAATGACAGACAGATGCATGGTGGAAAGGCTGGAAAAGGGAATCCGACCCCCTCCGGTGGAAACAAAAATCCTGGAGGCCCTGGCGGGTCCCAAGGCACAGGAAATCGGACTCCATCCGGCTCCGGTGGGCAGCCGAACGGCCAGAAAAATCCCAATAACAACGCCGGAGGCGGAAATCGAAATCCAGGCCAAACCCCTCAATCCGGTGCAAACAAGGGAAATGCTCCAGGATTCCAGGGTAAAGGTAAGGGAAATCCTTCTGGGACCCCTTTCTCTGGTAAGGGCAGAGGGCGTGGCGACGGTGGAGGTCCATCATCCGGCGGCCGTGCCCGTGGACGTGGAAAGGGCAACCATCGTGTGGATCAGGTCTCAGGTGCAGATCAGGTGTCCGATGCGGATCGAGATTACGTTGAAAATGCCTTGAATCAAGCAGATGATCCGCTCCAAGATGAGTGGGTCGACAAATCAGGGTGTGTCCACAATGTTAACGCAGCCACTGCAGGTCAGAACGCCTAGGGGAGCCACGAAAATCGCCCCTCCCCAGGCGATTTCAGGCATGATCCCCAGATTCCTTCTCGACCACTACTTGATGTAGGGTCGCTTGTCTCCTCTCCCCTGGATCCGGCAGCGGATCCTTCTGTTGTAGTGGACGAGGTTGGTGTACAGTCCAAGCACAGGGCCCGTCAGTTTGTCACAAAGCTGTGGGTCTCTGATTGCAAGGGCAATTTCCACCTCGCCACTTGTTTGTGTGACAATGGATCAGAGGTAAATCTCCAATCCAACTCTTTTCTGCCTGACGACTGCGTGTTTGATTCGCTTCATCCTGTTACCCTCGAGGGAGTTTCTGGACATTCTCTCGCAGGTGGGCAACGCGGTTGTTATATATCAACTCATTTGGTCGCTCAAGACCTTTGGGAAGAAGGCAATGTGGAGGAAGTTATCCTTAAGGATGACTACTTCTATCGCGCCGACATAAAGTATGACCTTTACTTGGGCCATCCTTGGCTTCGCAAGAACAGGGTGGCGCCCGTAGGTCATCGGCGTTGTTTTTTGCTGGAGTCAGGTCCCTTGGAGCGTCCTGAATTTCGTTTTTTGCACGCAGGGTTTCAAAGTGCAGAAGAATTTTTGAAGCAAAAGGTTACACCAAAGTTTGGCGAAGATGTCACCATTGCAGAGGTGAAAGGGAGTGCCGATTACTCCCGAGAGTTGGAATGTCTTCGTAGGGACTCCCAGCCACGACGCCCTTCGCGCTGGCACTCTTCATCCTACAGAGTTGTCGACAAATGGCGCGATACAATTTGTGAATATTTTTATGAACACCATTCCTTTTGGCCACAGTATGATGCCTTTGCTAACCGCGAGAACAAGCGCTTTGACAAGCACTTTCGCGACGCTTGGACCCATAAATGGGACAAGAAGTTATGGATTAATCCTCCGTTTCACTTAATCCAGCAGGTCATCCACAAAATCAAGCAAGATAAAACCGGGGCGATTTTAGTTGTGCCCTCGTGGGACGACAAGCCTTGGTTTCAGGAATTGCAAGACATTTGTGTAGATTACATCGAACTTCCCAGGAAGATTAAGCTGTATGCCAGGGACGACACAGGCCCCCTGCCACAGCGGCCCTGGAGTTCGCTTGCATTCCTGGTGGATGGAAAGCTTTCTGACTGTAATTCTGCTGATTCTAGTACTGATTCCTGTGTTGGGTCTGAATCTGAGGTTGAGCGTGGTACTGATGATGAATCTATTTTTTCTGATTTTTGTCCGTCAGATGCCCCAGGTGATCCAACGTCAAATGGATCCGCCTCGACTCCCTCTTCCCCAATACGATCTATATCCAAAAGAATCTACGGCGCACGGTCGACAAAAAAATTTTCTTCGCGCCGCAAATTCAGAGTTTTTTATGAAAAACCCCGTGTGGAAGCTTTCATAGATCCTTTCGAGGAGCTGGATCACGAAGAGAATCTCTGGAATGTCGACACTCGACCCACCTATCTTCAAGAGGCAGTTGATACGGACCTTTTTAGGGACATCCGTACGAAGATTCTTCCTGCCAAGGCCGAAGAAATCGCCAAAGTTTTTTCGACAGTAATTCCTGGCGACCAGGTGGACACTGAGTTGTGTTCCAAGAAAAGAGACAAGATTTTTGAGGAACGGAAGGACACAACCCTTTCGGGGAAGTTGATCAAAGACCCCCCTGTCCGTGGGCAGTTCGTTGAAGCCTTCATCGAGCTTCGTGAAGGTTACAAGGCGAAGAAACAGCGTCCTTATGAGAACCATGGACACAAACATGAGATACTCAGAAAAATAATCGAGAGAAATCTCAGGGAATTTGGTTGGCTTGAGGGTTGTATGACCAGCGAGTGGTGCTGTGCACCCTTCACAGTCCCGAAGCCGCCGGCTGCAGACCAGAACACTATTGATGGTTGGCGAATGGTTGTTGATTTTCGCAACCTCAACGCCGAAACCAAGGCGGATTCACACCCCGAGCCCCTCATTGAGGAGGAAATCGCCAAGAGGGCAAGAGGTCGTTTGTTTTCTGTGCTGGATCTCCGTCACGGCTTTCACCAAATGCCGTTGAGGAAGGACAGCCGACCTCTCACCTGTATGTGCACGCCATGTGGCCCAGTCCAGTGGACGGTCATGCCCATGGGCCTGAAGAACGCCCCTTCGTTTTTTCAAAGAATGATGGAGGATGTGCTTTTTACAGCTCATCCTGAGCTTCGTGCCTTCGTGAGTGTGTACATAGATGACATAATCATCGCGACAGAGGGGGAGGGACTGACCGAAGCCGAGCTGGTGGCCCTACATGAAAAGCAGCTGAACCAAGTTTTGGACATTCTTGATGCCAATCAGCTGATTTGTGGGCCAAAGAAGGGAAAACTATTTTTAAAATCAGTCGAATTTTGTGGTTCTCTCCTTGAGAATGGCACCCGACGACCCAGTCCAGGGAAGCTCGTCGCTATTCAGAAGTGGAAGCGCCCTGAGACGATCACGGAATTGAGAGGATTCCTGGGTTGTTGCAATTTTTACCACACTTTTGTGCCGAATTATGCCAAATTTGCTGCCCCCCTCACTGAATTATTTAAGGTAGGGAGAGATGCGGGCAAGGCAGGTTCAAAGGTTCGTGTCAAGTGGACTGACGAGTGCGAGGAGGCCTTCCATCACTTGAAGGCGGCCCTCTGCGAAGTCGCCACGTTGCATGTGCCGAAATTCGATCGACCCTTCTACATAAGAACCGACGCTTCTAGGTACGCGATCGGAGCTGTCCTTGAACAGGTTGATGAAGCCACAGGTGATCATTACCCTCTTGCATTTTGGTCGCGGAAGCTAGCTCCACGCCAAATGCAATGGTCGCCGCGTGAGCAAGAAACATATGCCATAATCTGCGCTCTGAAAAAGTACCAATCGTGGGTTGGCACCAATCGAGTCGAGGTCCTGACGGATCATCGATCTCTGGAGTATTGGGCCACCGAACACATTGATACTGTCCGGAGCCCAGCTGGTCGACGGGCCAGATGGCACGAATTTCTCAGTTTGTTTGACCTCCATGTGTCGTATTTGCCTGGAAAACACAACACGGTAGCGGATGCTCTGAGCCGATGGGCTTACCCCGCTTCAGAGGGGCTGCAAAGTACCAACATCCATGGTACGGAGCAGGACCGCCACGTCGTAATCGAGTGGGATCAGGAAGAAAAAAAGCTCATTCGACGTGAATGCATGCAATGCTCTGTTAAACAGCATGCATTACCGTGTAATGATATCACGGCCTTCTCAGATCCGGCGCATGCCCATGAGATCTGCACCAAATCACTGAAAGTCGTGGAGAAAGTCACCCATCCCTCCTCCGGGAGTGTGAAACGGTTTGAGTATACCCGACCTGTAAGTGGATTTCGGTTAATTCAGGGCATTAAGCGTCGAGATCCGGCCAAAACTCGACCCCTGCCAAAAGATTCCCTTATCATCCGTGACTGGACGAATGATTATCTGCATGATTCCATGTTTAAAGAGGTCTTTGGAAATCTCAAATCCAAAGATGCTCACAAGGATGGAATTTTTTCTGAATATTCGTTGGATCGGGGGAAGCTGTGGATGGAGGGTAAATTGTGCGTACCAGACGCCCTGGCCCCCCGAGTGTTAAACTGGTGGCACAAATGGGAGTCCCCCCACGCACATGGCCGTAGATTATGGTCGATGATTAAACATAGGTTGTTCGGCTCAAGGCTATATACTCATTCTATGAAAGTAGCCGCCGGATGTGCCCAATGTGCTGTCGCGACGCCACCCAGCGCGAAGAAGCACGGCCATCTGAGGCCACATCCTATTCCGGAGCGCCTCTTTAACAGAGTCACCAGTGATTTTTTCCATCTTGGTGAACTCGACGACGAAGAGTGCCATTGGACCAACAAAAAGGTCAATGGAGTGCTCCTTATACAATGCCGTCATTCTGGCTACATTCAGGTGTTGCCTTGCAACATCGAGTCAATGACTGGCAAGGCTGCCGCCAAATGGTGCGCGCAGACCTGGATGGGAGGTTGGGACGTCCCATCCGAGGTGGTTACGGACTCAGGCAAAGAGTACACCTCCGAATGGTGGAAGGAATTATGTGCTCGCCTTGGAATCCACCACCTAAGATGTGAAATCCACTCACATCGAGCGCTGCCTGGCGAAAGAGCCGGCCGCTCATTTATAAATATGCTTCGTAAGGAGCTCGCGAGTGAGAAGGACTTCCATTGGCTTGAAGTTCTCTTCGCATTGCTTCGCCGTTACCACAACACGCCTTTGTACCATGGCCTTTCTCCAAATGAAATTGTCTTTGGACGAAAGAAGTGTTGGTGGAACATGCCGTTGAATAATCCTCGCCCTTGTAAAGATGCTTCGTTGTGTTTGGACGAAATCCAACGAGCAGAAAAAACTGTCTCGAAATTAATCGATAAGCATCAAGCTGACTGGCTTTGGGTCCAGAATCAAGGCCGAAAAAACCCCCACAATTTTGAAGTCGATGATCGAGTTTGGCTTCGAAAATCCGAAACCACCCTGGACGGAGATGATAAGCTTCTTCCCTTGTGGGAGGGGCCATTCGCTGTTACAGCGCGTCTAGGTGAGAACAGGTGGAGGATTCGTGTGGATGTCAGCAGGGAAATTGACGTTTCGGGCGATCGCCTCAAGAGAGAGATCCCCTCCCCCAAGGATCGGGTTAAACCCCTTTTTTGGACTTCGAAATTTTTGTCCGATCGGGTCATCGAAGGGGGGAAGTACGAACTCAAGAGGATTTTAGAAGCAAGACGTGACGAAAAGGGCGAATGGGAATTTCTATGTGAGTGGAGGGGCTTTGATTCCAGTCACAACAACTGGGAACCAGCCCATTCTTTTGTCCATGGGTACACCAAGGGGTTCATCGACTTCCTCAAGAAGCACCCCGAAATTGGCGTACTCCTGACAGACTGTCTGTCGAAACCAGACAGACAAGTGGAGAGCGACGGAAAAAGACCTGTGGTGAATCGAGATCCAGCCTTTTACGGCCCTCAGCAGCCACATTCCAGGGCTGATCCGTCGATCCCCCCTCCTGCGGTCAGGCCAGCCCAGGAGCCAAATGAGGACCAAGCTTCGAGTTCGGCCGCTGATCTACAGCGCCCAAGCCGTACGAGGGCCCCACCAGACAGGTTGGTGGTCACATGTATTCGTGCTTGGCCGAATTCAGGGAGATCCGTCGTGACTTGAGTCGCCGACGCCATAATCTGGGTAACAGTCGTCTAGTCCAGGGCGTCATGGCACTCGTCGCTAGGGCTCAAGGGTGTAGGTTCGAAACCCTTGCATGTCCAACTCCTATAAAAGCTCCAGCCTCGCCCCGTCGACCACTTATTCCAATGTGAGTGTTCTGACGACTTGAAAAAACCACATCATGTCGTATAAACCACATTCTGCTCAATCCACTGTTCATTTTTCCTGATTTCGAAATGATGTGGAGAACTGCGAATGTTTGATAATTTGACATCAATTAACTTTTCTTTGGTCTCCGTTCGGCAGACAAGGCGTAGATACGCTGCCGAAAGCCACGGAGTGTGCTGCCGTGTCTAGAAAAAACCAAACTCAGGCTTAATTCAGGCAGATTCGGGGTAATCTTGTCTCTGTTGGTCTGTGCATCTTTGGAATTTGGCTACTCGTGCAGATGGAAGCAAATGTACATAGTAAAAACGCCGGCCGGCGACATTCACCCCTACAGGCACCCCCTGTAGTACTGGCGGCACTAGATGCGACGCCAGGAACTCAGATCTTACCTTCATTTGCCGTGATGCATACGCCAAAGTCCAGATTCAGATCCAGATTCCTTGAATTTACCTTGAATTCCTCAGGTTTGTCCATCATTCTGCCACTGTTATGCAAAACCCCGACGTCAATTGTTCAGACAACCTTCACATACGAGCTCTAGGGACTCCTAACAGCAACCTCTCGGACCTCAGAGCTTCCGTAAGCTTCGATGTATTTTTGGCACACGCCAATGTGAGCTCAATCCGACCTGAAACTGTCGAAAATGGTGAATCCAAGTGTCTTGTGGGACTCAATCCAAAGATGGGCCTTGTTCAAGTCGATTGACACCGCCGCCACTGTAAATAAAGGACTATTTGGTGTCTCTCAGTTATATACTATCAGTAAAGCGCCTTCAGCGAACCTTCGGCGCGTTACATGCCAAGGATCCAGGGCTATCATGTCTCATCATGATGCATCATCACACGATCCACATTTTCATGGAATCTGTTGGATGCTCGCGAACCAACGTGCCGGAAAGCACAATTGAGCTGAATAAACGACAATATATATTAACTCTAGTCTAAACGAAAGTGTTAGTAGTTTCAGTTCTAGACATTCCGCTTCATTTCACCTTCATCTTAGGGAATTTCCTCCTTTTAGGACATTTTAGGTTGATTTCCTTGTCATCTCCTCACCTTCCTCGAAGATCTGTTTACGGCTTTGCCTAGCTAAGTGAACAGAAAAACATCCCTACCTTCTGTGGTTCACTTAGGACCTGCAGACTACATTTGTATTTGTTTTCCCTCTCTGTGATTGTTTCATCTCCTTCATCTCTGCTCAAATTCATTCTCAATCTTGCTGAATCTTGTGATCATCCGCCAGATGCGCCAAATCTGAAGCACATGCTGCACTTTTCAGAACGAGAAAAGCGGGAGTAACACGATGTAGAGTACGTGGAGGACACCGTAGCGTGCCCGCGACAGCGAAACTGTGCCAGAGCGCTGAGATATCACTCCATTTCTTGATTCCCCCACTCAATCCACCAATAATCTACTTCATTCTCAACCAGGGCATGGTTTGGTATCGATTCTCGATACGTTTACATGCTTTTTAGCCCCTAACCTAATGTTTTACTGCACGGAGGACTGTTCGTCACTCCTCATTCTGTCTCATTTCAGGTTCATCCATCCTGATTCAGTGCCAATTCAGCCCAAATCAGGTCAGATCAAGCAGATTTCGCCCCATCGAGGCTACATTTCTATTTTTTCTGGGACTTACCCGCACTACGTTCTTCGTTGACGTAGCGACACACCCCAGTGTGTTTTTGGAGGGGGAGTGTAAGTGCGGCTAACCCCCATCTGCTCAGATTTTAGCAGATCTGCCCCAGATTGGCTAAATTTTTCGCCATTTTCTCTGCTTCGGCGGAATCGCCGCCCCGCAGCTCAGTCTCAGGATCAGACCTATATATTTCTGATGTGCCGGATCTGATTCCGCGGTCCATTCATCGTAAATCCGTCCCGTTCCGATCATTTACCTGGAATCGCCAATTGCCGCTGATGCGCGCCCGAAGCCAAATCAGCCAAATATTTTTTCACAATCGGATTTATATAAATCTTTTCAGACAGATATGGACACTCAGATGTACTTAGGATTATTCGCATCAATTTTCTTCATAGACTGGGATTTTTTGCCGGATAACAATCAGCATGGATCTTGCCTCCGTTGTTGCTGCTCTCGCCTCCGTTGGTGTCCGTGTATCCGGTTCTGCCCCCAACAGCAGCGTTCAGGTCGACTCCTCGCGTGCCTGCCCCCCCGGTCTTGCCGGCCCTGAGCCCTCCGGCACCATCAACGACCTAGGGCAGCACTTTCATACCAATTGGGCCGCTCTTTTCCCCGTTAGCCCTTCATCCTTGTCTTCATGACGGGGTTTAGGAATGAGGATGGCGATGAGGTAGCCGGAAAGCCGGCATACACATAGGAGCATTCGGTCATACACCTCTCCATCATGGGAGGTGGAAGGGTAGTGAAACACATCAAGCGCTATGGAGTCCATGGGCTCCATAGGTATAGGCATAGGGGTCATGTACCCTTGCTTGCGCTTGGTGTCATGCATGTGAATGGCACATGAGGGACACGTTTGACATTGCAGTTCCACTGCTTTGTACAACCCCTCACCTTCCACGCCATGGTTAATTTCCTTCCAGTGTTTTTCCACACTGGAGGTAGTTAAGTGAAGTGCATCATGGTATTCGGCCACCAAACGATGCAGTAGCGGCTTAGGAACACACCACCGTCCATTACGGACGAGCTTGTTATCCACCAACCTCACTCCATCTTGGAAGCTCCCATTCAAGGCATCTTGCCACAATTTTTTGTAGCGTTGACAATTTTGGTAGTGTTTAGCCCAATTTATCTCAATAACATTGGGAGCATCCTCCCCATGTATAGGAGTTGCTTTCTTGTGTGACTTCCAAGATTTTTTTATCTTGACAATTCGCTCCAGTCTCCGAAGCTTTCTCTTTTGCTTCGTCCCCCCCCCCACTGGAGCCGAAGCCAGAGGGGGTGGATCACACGCGGGTGCCCCTTGAGCCCGAGGCGCCGCTTTAGACCTAGTAACAACGGGCGCCACAACCGCTCTAAATACAAGGGGGCGGGCGAGAAGTTCCTCCTTCTCGGCCGCCATCATGTCCCGCACATCCCCGGCCGCTTGGGCCGTCCCATGTATGGACACATCACCCAGCGCCGGGTTAGCAGGGTAAGCCCAACGGGACAAGAAATCACCCACGGGGTTCACGGGCCCCGGAGTGTAAACCACATGGAGGTCGAACTTAGAGAACAACTCATGCCAACGTGCTTGGCGCGGAGAGGGACCCCCCACATTCATGGCTACGGTGGTCCGTACGGACCTCCACGCCCTTGTTCCCCACCCAACCATGCCATTTCAAAAGCGCCGCCACTATGGCGTAGCGTTCTTTCTCCCAAGGGCTGCAATTCAATTGGCTGCCTGACAATTTACGGGAGAAAAAGGCGAGGGGCCATAGAGCACCATCGCGACCTTCCTGCTGTAGGGCCGCCCCCACCGCCCAATTACTAGCGTCCGGGGTGGGGACAAAGTCCTTATCCCAATCGGCTAGTTGGAGGGGAACAATATCCGTAATAGCACGCTTGAGCTTCAAAAAGGCCTCGTTAGCCGAAGCATTCCATGTTAGGCCTATCTTTTTCCCATTCTTATGATTAGGCAAATTCTTCAACATCTCAATCAAAGGAGTAGCTATGGAGGCGTAGCTTTGAACATAGCCCGAAAAATAGTTGGCGAGCCCCAAGAACCCCCGGAGCTCGCGAACATTATCCGGCTTTTCCCAACGTTCAAGCGCCAACATTTTCCCTGGCGCCGGCCGGCGTGTGCCATTTTCCAACACAGGGCCACAAAACTCGACCGAACAAAAAAAGAAATTGGTTTTGCTAACCGAAGCAACCAACTCCTCTTTTCGTAGCCTATCCAACACGGCACGCACGTCGCGGTCGTGGTTAGCCAATGGCTCCTCCTCCGTCGCACCGGAGGAACCAATAATAATATCATCAATATATATGTCCGCACAATCCAAACCCTGTAAAACATGGTCCATGACCCGTTGAAAAATAGCGTGCCCATTCTTGATACCCATAGGCATAACACGCCATTGGTATCTCTTACCCGCCAAATTCATGGCGGTCTTAGCCCAGGACTCAGGGTGAAGGGGAATTTGATGAAACCCTTTACTCAAGTCCACAATAGTGAAAATTTTGTGTTTAGATTGATTTTCAAACATGTTTTCAATGAGGGGAAGGGGTGTGCGTCGGGCAAGGTAGCCTCATTAAGTTGGCGGTAGTCCACCACGAGGCGCCATTTTCCTTTCTCCTTCTTGGGCACAACGAAACCGTTGGACGCCCACTCGGAGGCAGGGCACGGCTCAATCCAGCCACGAGCCAAATCGTCCTCCACTATTTCCTGCTCCGCCGCGGCACGCTCCCCCACCAACCATATAGGCTTCACGGACTTGGGTTTGGCGTTCGGGTATAGGTCAAGTTTAGCAAACCCCAACCGCTCCGTACCACGGACCTTAGGGTGTTCCTGGCCCGGACGGAGACGAACCTCCCCGCTAAAAACATCCCGCTCATAGTCCGCGAGGATGCGTTTCCTCATAAGCTCCACCTTCGGAGACACAATAGGTGCCTGGGTGGTGACAACGCCACCGACACGAGAAGCCGCCAACAATCGTGTGGCGCCTTTAGTTTTTCGGTATCGCTTAACGGTAGTGGCGGTTCCACCCAATAACTCTTTTTCAATTTTCGCAATGCGTGAACGTACGCATTCTTGTGCCTCCAAATCTTCGGGGGTAGGGTCAAGAGTAACGGGCGCGAGGAGTTTTTTATGGGTCGCCTGATATGTGAAGGTGCGCACCGAAGCCAAATAGTTAGGCACCTTTTCATCCCCCGACTCCTCCTCCGAGGTCATGCCCGGCTCGTCATCCGTATTGGGGTTAGAGACGGCAGGTGCCAAAACGGAGGCCACATGACATTTGGTGGCCGCCAAATTTTCTTCCGCAATACCACCGTCCACGTATAGCGCCACCGTGGACTAACCCCGTTGAGGAAGGGGTGTGAGGCGGTCATTTTGATAGAGACAGGCTTTAGTCTCTGGCCCAGGAAGGTGGTACCCTGGCAAAGTAATTTCCATAAGGGGTTTCCACCACTCCCTATGTGTCCACTTCGGCCCTACGACGATGGCTCGTAGTTTTTCTTGCCGAATTTTCTGAACACAATCCGAAAACCGATGATAGGGAGGGCACATCCAATACAATTTGGAGGGGTCCACAGGAGTGGAAAAGAAATCTTCAAGCGGCGAAACCCAACGGGTAGCCTGGGCCATACCCGGGACCCTATTGAAGGCGTCTATGTCGGGGTTTTGGCCAAATTGTTTTTTAACACATGCGGCCCAATATGGCGTGAGGCCATAGTCAGACTGGGTCCACATGGACCATTCACGCCGTGAGAAAGTTTTATAGTGATTTCAACACTGTGTGTTTGTTGTGCCTCTTCTGCTGCTTGCTGCTGGTGTAGGGTTTCCTGCTGCTTGTTTTTGATGAGGAAAATGTTTTGTTTGCTGAAATACAACCAATCCAGGATAGCCCAAGCCAGAGATAAGCAAGTAGAAGAGAATCAGGATCAAAGCATGAAGGGCTGCAGTGTAAACAGCGAAAGATGTTAGAATATTCACAGAAACTGCAACTCAGGGCAAATCGGATTGCATATTCACAAAGATAGCTGAAATGTTTTGGAAAAAGAGTTGGAAAACTGCCCCATGGTCACTCAATCTCCATAGTGCCATCTCAGAAGATGTGCACTCTTTGTTTTGGGTCCCATATGTGCTGAGGTGGCAGGGCATGTGGCGATGAGGTCACTGCCATGTCACATGGGATCTTCCTACTTAGCTAGGCTGACCGGGAATTGAGCCCAGGACCTCTCAAAAAGAGGTGCCCAGCCCCCTAGGGTGGATACCACTAGGATAGCTAAGAATTCATGAGAAAACATAGATAAATTCATAGGCTCTGCCCTGGATATGTCAGTTCTCAGTCAACTCAGGAAAAGATGAATAGCCTCACATTGTTAGGGGATTAAGGGGTCCATTCCATATCCTGATTTAGTGTTTGGTTCCATAGGTCAAAATGTGTTATCACCACTTTTGGTTGGGCCAATACTAAGATAGAAATGCCTGTGTGCTTGGAGCATCTCTAATACAACTAAAGTATACCCTAAAGCATTGGAAAAGCACTTTTTCTTACTCCCCCCTTGTGCTGTGGTGGCCACCACTGTCGCACCTTCAGGAAAAAGGGATTTTTTCTTGGCCTTTCCTTGGTTTCCACATCTACTTTAAAGGTTTGAGGTTTGAGGTTTGATTTTGCGGGTACTAGACGCCTTTCGGCCCCGGGGGGCCACCTGGTCGGGCCAGGTGATATCCTCCCCACCGGGTCCTAGTGGGGGGCCCTCCAAGACGCACCTCCTGCCTGGTGGCGGAGTCCCCCGGGTTCACAGAGCTCGGAGCCCCGTCCTTCCCCGGCTTCCCCGTTTCGCCACTCCCCGGTCAGTGCATCAATTCGCAGCCGTGGCTGCGGGCGCTTACCCACTGCGTCGCCCCCCTAATGCGTGGCCGCCCGGGGCGCCGGCGCCGCCGGGCCCGTGCTACTGGCTTGTCGCCAGTGGGACCCCCTTGGGCTGGCGCGGAGGCTGCCTAGCCTAGGGGTTGGGGCGTGGCGCTGTGCGCCACTACTGCCTTGGCGGGTGCAGTGCCCCGTCTGTGTGTGCTCGGCGCTCGCGGCCCATTCGGGGGGCTCGGGCCGGTACCTGGTGTTGTGTCTCTCTCGTTTCCCCCTCCCCGCCCTGCGTGTTCCGCGCTGCGTGTGGCGGGCCGTCCCGTACGGGTGTCCCTTATCCTCGCTCGCTGGGACGCCATTTCACACGGTCTGTGCGTTTCGCGCGCTCGGTCCGGTTGCCCTTCTGGTAGTCCCCGCGTGTCCCTTTCGTGTGTGTGCGCTCGCGCTCCCGCGGCATCCGCCCGCCCCCCCCCCTGGGTGGTGTGGCGTGCGCACCTCGCGCGGTCCCGGCGCTGGGCGCTGGTAGGGCCGTTCCACGTGGTCCGTGCCCCTCCGCGTGTCCTGCCCCGGTCCCTTGCTCCGTCTGGCGTGCTTGAGGGGGGGCGGTCCGGTCCCGGTTCCCCCCTACTTGGCTTGGGGCTGTGGGGGTGGCGGTAGGGCGTCCCCGGGGTGGGTGCCTTCTACTGTTGCGAGGGGCGTCTGGGGTCAGGCGCTCCCCCTCCCCCGACTGCCCGCCCACTGGGCGGGCTGTCGGGGTCCGCGATCCACGTGTTGTGGGCGCGGGCGTGCGGGTGTGGGGGCCCTTCTCTGTCCCCTCGGCCGGCACGCCCTGTGGGGGCTGCGCGCCGCGGGGCGGGTCCGTGGCGTTCGTGTGCCGGGGGGCGGGCTGGGGGGGGGGGGGCGTGCGCCGTACCCCCCGTTTGTGCGGCCTGGGGGGACCTGTAGGGCGGCGGCTCGCTCTGCCTCATTCCGTCCCTCTGCCTTCCCTGGGCAGGCAACAAAGCGGGTGTCACTGACGTTGTGCTGTCCATGGGGGGCGTGGCCCCCCATATCACTCCGGTACGTGCTCACCAGGCTTCTCTGGGTGCGATCTGTGCGGCGTCCTGGCGCGTTGGCGCGGGCTCGCTTGTTCTTCGCGGCCCCCGTGGGAGCCGGCGGCTGGGGCGGGGGGGCGGGTCGCGCTCCGGCTCCTCTCTCGGGCGGGGGGGGGGACCATCTCCCCTGCCTCGGGGGGTGGGGTCCGGGGCCCCCGCGGCTTGCGGGCCGGTGGGGGGGCGGGGGGGGGGGTGTCGCGCCGCGGCCTCCCTGCTCCCCTTCTGGACGGCGGCCTGCGGTACTCAATCCTGGCCCCCCTCGTGTTGTCGGCGTGCTCCCTTCCGGCGTGCGCGTGCGGTCGGGGTAGAAGTGCCGCCCCGGGGTGGGGGGGGGTGAGGGGCGGCCCGTGGACCGCTCCCCCCTGGGCCCTTGCTGACCTGAACCCCCCCTCTGCCCTCCCTGAGTGGGCTGTGGTCACGGGAGAGTCATTTGGGGCGCGGCCTCCGTACTGTTCTGCTGTGCGCGTTGCTCCGGCACGCTAGTGTGGGCTCGCGGGAGCAGGTCCAGCTGCCGCTCCCCCCACCGCGTCGCCGTCCCCTCTGGGGGGGGGGGGGCGTCCCCTCGGCTCCGGGGGGGCGGAGGGCCGCGCCTGTGGCCCCCAAAGCGGGGGGGGTGCGGGGGGGGGCTTGGGGGGGCGCCCCCCCGCCCGCTCTCGGGCCTGTGTGGGAGGGGGGGGGGGTGGGGGGGGCCCTCTGGTCCCCTGGCGACGCCTCCTGACGGCCGGGGGGGGGGGGCGGTATGGCAGTCCCGGCCCCAGGGGCCAGCCATCGGCTGGGGGTTCGCGCCCTTCCCCCGCCTCCCTCTACCTAGAGCCGGACCCTCGTGCAGGCCCTCGCTGGGGCCCCTCATCCCCCCGGCCGTCGTCGCGCGGCGCTGGCCGGCCAGGGGCGGCCGTGAGGGTTAGCGGTCAGCGGTTAGCGGGCTGCGGGGCAGCAGGTTCCCCCCCGCGCTCGTTGTCTCCGCCCTCCCTCCCGCGGGAGGTGGCACGCTCTCTTGCGTCGTGCCGTACCGTGGGGGGGGCCCGGGTCGGGGGGCCCAGCTCCCCCCCCCCACTCTCTGGCATCCGCCGTCTGGGTCATCACCTGCGCCGCCGCTTGTGTGGGGGCTGGGGCTGTGGCGGCGGCGGGTTGCGCCGGCGCTAGCGCCAGTGGGCGAGGGCGCTGCGCAAGGCCCGGGGGAGCCAGTTGTTGGCGTCCGCATCCGTGATGCGGAGCACCGCTCCCCCTTCCAGGAAGGCCGGCCACGTCGGCTCCCTGTCGGGCCACGCCGCCCGGATCACTGACCTGAGGACCCTCCCATCGTCCTCTGGGGCTGCCCACCCCCCCGGGGGTACCTCTCGGTTTCCTCCGTATCTCCGGAGGAGCACGGCATCGAAGGGCCGGTTCCTCAACCTCCTGGAGGTCCCCTGGTTGGCCCGGCACAACCACCCGTACACCTCCCCCACCAGGGGGAGGGCCTCTTCCCCCAGAGGGTCCGGGACCGCGCCCCAGTCCCGGTCCCATGGCCGGCCCTCCTCTGCCCCCCGCGCCGGCTCCCCTCGCTGCCCCTGTGCCTGCGGCGCCGATGCCGCGCCCCGCCCCCCCTCCGCCGAGGCCATCCGCGCCGGCTCCGCCCTCGGCACGGGGGGGGCTGGCTGGTGCCGGGGTCGTGGGGGTTGGGGGGGGACGAGCTCGCCGGCGTCAGGGTCGATGTTGTAGAGGTGGTGGTGGTGGTGGTGGTGGTGGTGGTGGGTGTGGTGTGCCGGCATCTGTTGCATGCCAGGGGGGATGCACCTCACCGGCTGCACGTCCCGCTGCGGGGGCGCCCCGCTCCCCGCCCCCCTCCCTTTGTCCCGCCCTCCTCCCTGGGCTCCCATGCCACGTCTCGCCTGTCCCTTGGGGCCCGCGGCGCCCTTGCCCTTGCCCTTGGGCCCCTTTCCAGCCCCCTGCCCGTGCCGCGGGTCCTGCCCCCCGTCCCCCACGCCCTGGCCCGCCCGCTCACCCGCCGCCCCTCGCCCTGCCCCCTGCACCTGGGCTCCCTGCCCGTGCCCCTGCGCGCCCTTCCCGTGCCCTGGTCCCTTCCCGGCCCCCTGCCCTGAGTCGCGCCATCCGCTGCCTGCGCTCTGCTCCCCCCCGCTGCTGCGCCCTTGCTCCCTGCCGCGCGTGCCCTGGCCTGCTCCTTGCGCGTGCTCCTGGGCACTTCCCCTGTCGCCTCCCGCCCCCTGCTCCGCGCTCCCGTGGCTGGCACGCAGCTCTGCCTGCGCGCCCCCCCCTCCTTCCCGGATCACGCGCCGGGCGTCCCGCTGTCTTTGCAGCTGCGGCAGCATGACGCCCGGCGGCGAGCGCTCGGGCGCCGGGGGGCGGACGTGCCGCGCCCGCCCCGGGGGGAAGGGCTTGGGGGGGAACTGCTTGGGGGGGCTGGTGTGGGTGTGGGTGGGGTTGGCGTGGGCGCGGTACTTCGCGCTCTCCCTGCCCACTGCTGCTGCTGCGGCGGCCGCAGGCGAGGCGCCCGTGGCCCGTGCGGGGTTCTTCCCTCGCTTGCGCGGCGTGCTGAGGGTCGCGGCGTGGCCGGCCGAGGCGGTGGCGCGGCCCGCCGGGGCCGCGGTCGCAACTCCTCGCGCGCCCTCCTCGCTCTCCTTCGCTGCTGTGGCGGCCGCCGGCGAGGCGCCCGTGGCCCGTGCGGGGTTCTTCCCTCGCTATCGCGGCGTGCTGGGGGCCGCGGCGTGGCCGGCCGAGGCGGTGGCGCGGCCCGCCGGGGTCGCGGCCGCAACCCCTCGCGCGCCCTCCTCGCTCTCCTTCGCTGCTGTGGCGGCCGCCGGCGAGGCGCCCGTGGCCCGTGCGGGGTCCGTCCCCCGCTTTCGCGGCGTGCTGGGGGTCGCGGCGCGGTCGGCCGAGGCGGTGGCGTGGCCCGCCGGGGCCGCGGTCGCAACCCCTCGCGCGCCCTTCTCGCTCTGCTCTGCGGCTGCGGCAGCCCTCGGAGATGTTCCCGGTTCCTGCGCCGGGGCTACCCCCCGTGTCGGCGGCGTGCCGGGGGCCGCGGTCGGGGCCGCGGCGTGGCTCGCTGGGGCTGCGGTCTCCGCTTCCTGCGCGTTTGGGCCCCCCCCCCGGGGCGGGGCGGCGGGGCTTGCTGCTTGGGCGGCGGGTGCGGTCACCTCGGCTGGCTCAGGCTCCCGGGCCGGCGGCGGCGGCCCGACCAGCACCGCCGCCTCCGCCAGCCTCCGCTCCTCGCGCTCCGCCAGGGTCTCCCCCGTCCACTCCAGGGAGGCGGGGGAGCGGGAGCGGGACTGGCGGTGGTGGCGGTCGTCCCGCTGGGGGGAGCCATCGGAGTCTGCCATCACTGTTTTCCTGGTAGGCATGCGTGGTGGCAGGCGCGCCCTTTCCACTACATTTTGGTGCATCAGTGCCGTGCCGTGGGCAGTGCCGTGTGGTGCTCTGCGGGGGGGAGGGGGGGAGGGGGTGGGGGGCCGGCTGTGGCGTCAGCCCCGCACGGCCGGGGGCCGGCGGCCATCCACCGGCATTGGGAGGGGAGGCGGGGGAGCCACGCGGCCCACGCGTCGCGCCATATCTCCCAGTCTGGGGCGGGGCCCAGGGCCCTGGGCCCCCGGGGGTCGTCGAGTGGTGTCGGGGGGAGCCGCACCAGGTGGACCCCCGTAACGGCGGTGACCTCCTGTGTTCGCAGGAAGGTGTGTACTCCGTCCCTCGCCGCGGGCGCCGGGAGGGGGGGGCGGGGTACGGGTGCTGCCCCATAGAGGTGGGTGGGGATGATCCCCAGGACCCGCCCCAGGTCCCCGCGGGTCGCGACGACGAGGAGGAGCAGGGGGGTGCCAGGGCACTCTTGCCAGAGGACCTGCCCCCTGTGGTGGGCACCCCTGGTTCTGGAGAGGGGGGGGGGCAGGTCTGGGTCAGCCCAGCCGCGGGGCGCGTGCGTCGCCGGCGGGAGGGCGGGGCTCCAAGTGGGCTCCCTGGGGAACGCCTCGCATACGATGGCGTACGGGGGGGTAGGCCTGGTGCCATCGTACACTAGGTTGGTCGGCCGGGGGCGGACGGACGCCTCGTCCGCGCCTTCCACGAACACCGTGATCTCGCCCACCTCCAGGTCCTCGTCCGGTGGGTGTAGAAGGTCAGACTGGGTCCACATGGACCCATCACGCCGTGAGAAAGTTTTATAGTGATTTCAACACTGTGTGTTTGTTGTGCCTCTTCTGCTGCTTGCTGCTGGTGTAGGGTTTCCTGCTGCTTGTTTTTGATGAGGAAAATGTTTTGTTTGCTGAAATACAACCAATCCAGGATAGCCCAAGCCAGAGATAAGCAAGTAGAAGAGAATCAGGATCAAAGCATGAAGGGCTGCAGTGTAAACAGCGAATGATGTTAGAATATTCACAGAAACTGCAACTCAGGGCAAGTCGGATTGCATATTCACAAAGATAGCTGAAATGTTTTGGATAAAGAGTTGGAAAACTGCCCCATGGTCACTCAATCTCCATAGTGCCATCTCAGAAGATGTGCACTCTTTGTTTTGCGTCCCATATGTGCTGAGGTGGCAGGGCATGTGGCGATGAGGTCACTGCCATGTCACATGGGATCTTTCTACTTAGCTAGGCTGACCGGGAATTGAGCCCAGGACCTCTCAAAAAGAGGTGCCCAGCCCCCTAGGGTGGATACCACTAGGATAGCTAAGAATTCATGAGAAAACATAGATAACTTCATAGGCTCTGCCCTGGATATGTCAGTTCTCAGTCAACTCAGGAAAAGATGAATAGCCTCACATTGTTAGGGGAATAAGGAGTCCATTCCATATCCTGATTTAGTGTTTGGTTCCATAGGTCAAAATGTGTTATCACCACTTTTGGTTGGGCCAATACTAAGATAGAAATGCCTGTGTGCTTACAGCATCTCTAATACAACTAAAGTATACCTGTAAGTGCGGCTAACCCCCATCTACTCAGATTTTCACTGATCTAACCCAGATTGACTACATTTTGGTCATTTTCTCTGCTTCGGCGGAATCGCCGCCTCGCAGCTCAGTCTCAGGATCAGACCTATATATTTCTGAGATGCCGGATCTGATTCCGCGGTCCATTCTCCGTAAATCCGCCGCGTTCTGATCATTTACCTGGAATCGCCATTTGCCGCTGACGCGCGCTCGCGGGCCAGATCGGCCAAATATTTTTCACAATCGGATTTATATAAATCTTTTCAGATAGTTTTGGACACTCAGATGTACTTAGGATAATCCGCATCAATTTTCTTCATAGACTGGGATTTTCTGCCGGATAACAATCAGCATGGATCTTGCTTCCGTTGTTGCTGCTCTCGCCTCCGTTGGTGTCCGTGTATCCGGTTCTACCCCCAACAGCAGCGTTCAGGTCGACTCCTCGCGTGCCTGCCCCACTGGTCTTGCCGGCCCCGAGCCCTCCGGCACCTTCCACGACCCAGGGCAGCACTTTCATGGTAGCAGAGGCTACCTGAATGTTGTTCCTTTGGTGTCCCAACCACAGCCCGCTCCCCAGTACGGCCCCGTAGACCCCGCCGCTTCTGGAGAAGTAACGATTACGCTGCCATGGTGCTGCGCGAACGAGGCCTTGAGAGGAATGCCTTGCGCAAGCCCAAGCTGCCCAAGAAGGGCACACATCAGCAGCTGTGGAGGCCCAGATTACCATTATAATCCCAGTCGAAATTGACCATCGAGCAGCTGGAATTCGCCGGCCTACGACGATGGCAACGCTCCGGTGGAGCTTACGGACCTGGCAGGTACCAACCATCCTTACGGAGGTCCAACATTTGAGACCATTGACGCCGACGTGAACGACATTGAGATGGGTGGTCCAGGTGAGGTACCTAGCTATAATCGACCAGCCTCTTGGGCACAATGGGACGACCATTTGTCCCTAGAAGTGACCCGTAACCTTGAGGCCCTTGAGGCCCTTTGTCTCTTAGCCACGTCTAAGCTGATTGGACAAGAAAGAATCGCCTCTGATTTTTTAATGGAATATTTTTTCCTCCTTCAGGACGAAATTAATACCAGGATGTGGTGGCGTTCTCAAGAAGATGACTCTTTTGCCATTTCTTTGCAGATCTGGAAGGCAAGCCCCTTCCCGAAGGTGAAGGACACGGCACCTGTTCCCGGGCCCTCCGCCCCTCATCCCCCTGTTTCCATCCGCGACGATCTAGCCGCCGCGGTTGAGGAGGGAATTTTAGAGGCAGCCAGGCAGGCAAGCCTGGAAATCAGGGCTGAAGGAGCTCCCCAAGTGGACTCCTGGCTGCGGACCACCGAGATCAGCGGTCCGACAGCCTGCTCAGGCCCTTTAGGACACGGTATGTACTGTCCTGCCGACTGCTCCTGCAGATTTCAGCGAGATTCTGAGCTCCAATTGCTCAAAGATCAAATGCAACTCATCATTCAAATGCTGGGAATAAAAGATCTTTTCAAGACGCACATGCGGTCTGAGGGCGCATCATCGGTGGAACAAGTAACAGAGCCGTCGGAGGAGGCGACAGAAATTTTTTCAATTGCTCCTTCGGTGGACTCCAAGACCACCGATGCAAGGATCAGCAGGACCAAGCTAAAGGAAAGGGTTAAAATCTCTCGATCTGAGAGTAGGACGGCGAAGGCTAGGACTGAGGCTCAGAATGCCAAGCGAACTGCCTCCCGTACTGCCCCTCCTGCTGCTGATTCCAATGCCTTAGCCCAGCTGTTGCTCGCCCAGACCCTCGCCGGAGCTGGTGTGGCGAATGATGCCGCCAAGGTGTCTGCCATTACGGCCGGTGTTGGGCTGGATTCGCTTCTTAATCCTACTTCATTGCGACTTCGTCAGGTTGCCAAGCAACCGAAGTATAATGGGAACCCCCGACGTTGGCCTCAGTTCCAACGGGAATTTAAATTGTGGGTTAAGACTCAAAAACTCCAAGATGATCAGTTCCTGATGGCCCTCTTGGACTGCCTTGAGGGAGCGCCGGCCAACACTTGGCTCAGGACTTGGAGTGATCGTGAGGATACAAGTTCCCCCCTTACCTTTGATGAGGTGTGGGAACAGTTGGAGGTACGTGGATCCCGGCTGCCAGAGGACCATTACCACCAAATGTTGAAGAATTTTCCTTCATTCTCGCGATTAATCTTGCACGAAGTGCAAGACAAGAGACAGCGCTTCTGGAACTTAGTGGAAGAAGCTGAACATTCAGGCGAAACATTTTCTAGTGCCGAGCTGAAAAATCTGATTTTTGACAAGATCCCCTCAGAAACTGCCGCCACCCTTCAGAATAAACAGTCCGAAGAATAGGTCAGGACCTGGTGGGCGGAGGTGGAAGGCTTCGATGCCTCGGCCAACAGGTTCTCCGTCAGGGAATCACTTCAAAAGTGTTCCCCCACGTCGTTTTCCAAAGTGAAATTCACTGAGGAGACGTGGAAAATCAAGTTTAATGAACACGAGGATCGGGACTTGTTTGTCCAAGTCCTCAACAGGGGAGTAAGCTTCCATGGCCATCGCCTGAAGGCCAAGAACTGGGTGTTTTCGTTCACCCCGAAAGAACTCTGGGAAGAGGTTGAGCGGCTCGCCGACGCCGCCAATCAGAATTTCCATGAGGGTCTTGGGGGAAACAAGAATACCCAGCAAAACACCCAAAATGGGGCCCAAAAGGGCAACAAAAAGGTGAATGACACCCGGAATGTTCAGGATCACTGTAGCATCTGCCTTCTTTTAGGTTCTACGAACCGAGCTAAGACGCATTCTACTGGTAATCACCGATGGTCTCCTTACGATCACAAGGTGATTGGTGAAAATATCAGTAATCCGCAGAATTCAGACAGGAATGACAGACAGGTGCATGGTGGGAAGGCTGGAAAAGGGAATCCGACCCCCTCCGGTGGAAACAAAAATCCTGGAGGCCCTGGCGGGTCCCAAGGCACAGGAAATCGGACTCCATCCGGCACCGGTGGGCAGCCGAACGGCCAGAAAAATCCCAATAACAACGCCGGAGGCGGAAATCGAAATCCAGGCCAAACCCCTCAATCTGGTACAAACAAGGGAAATGCTCCAGGATTCCAGGGTAAAGGTAAGGGAAATCCTTCGGGAACCCCCTTCTCTGGTAAGGGCAGAGGGTGTGGCGACGGTGGAGGTCCATCATCCGGCGGCCGTGGCCGTGGACGTGGAAAGGGCAACCATCGTGTGGATCAGGTCTCAGGTGCAGATCAGGTGTCCGATGCGGATCGAGATTACGTTGAAAATGCCTTGAATCCAGCAGATGATCCGCTCCAAGATGAGTGGGTCGACGAATCAGGGTGTGTTCACAATGTTAACGCAGCCACTGGAGGTCAGAACGCCTAGGGGAGCCACGAAAATCGCCCCTCCCCAGGCGATTTCAGGCATGATCCCCAGATTCCATCTCGACCACTACTTGATGTAGGGTCGCTTGTCTCCTCTCCCCTGGATCCGGCAGCGGATCCTTCTGTTGTAGTGGACGAGGTTGGTGTGCAGTCCAAGCACAGGGCCCGTCAGTTTGTCACAAAGCTGTGGGTCTCTGATCGCAAGGGAAATTTCCACCTCGCCACTTGTTTGTGTGACAATGGATCAGAGGTAAATCTCCAATCCAATTCTTTCTTACCCGACGACTGCGTGTTTGAGTCGCCTCATCCTGTTACCCTCGAGGGAGTTTCTGGACATTCTCTCGCAGGTGGGCAACGCGGTTGTTATATATCAACTCATTTGGTCGCTCAAGACCTTTGGGAAGAAGGCAATGTGGAGGAAGTTATCCTTAAGGATGACTACTTCTATCGTGCCGACATAAAGTATGACCTTTACTTGGGCCATCCTTGGCTTAGCAAGAACAGGGTGGCGCCCGTAGGTCATCGGCGTTGTTTTTTGCTGGAGTCAGGTCCCTTGGAGCGTCCTGAATTTCGTTTTTTGCACGCAGGGTTTAAAAGTGCAGAAGAAGTTTTGAAGCGAAAGTTTACACCAAAGTTTGGCGAAGATGTCACCATTGCAGAGGTGAATGGGAGTGCCGATTACTCCCGAGAGTTAGAATGTCTTCGTAGGGACTCCCAGCCACGACGCCCTTCGCGCTGGCACTCTTCATCCTACAGAGTTGTCGACAAATGGCGCGATACAATTTTTGAATATTTTTATGAACACCATTCCTTTTGGCCACAGTATGATGCCTTTGCTAACCGCGAGAACAAGCGCTTTGACAAGCATTTTCGCGACGCTTGGACCCATAAATGGGACAAGAAGTTATGGATTAATCCTCCGTTTCACTTAATCCAGCAGGTCATCCATAAAATCAAGCAAGATAAAACCCAGGCGATTTTAGTTGTGCCCTTGTGGGACGACAAGCCTTGGTTTCAGGAATTACAAGACATTTGTGTAGATTACATCGAACTTCCCAGGAAGATTAAGCTGTATGCCAGGGACGACACAGGTCCCCTGCCACAGCGGTCCTGGAGTTCGCTTGCATTCCTGGTGGATGGAAAGCTTTCTGACTCTAATTCTGCTGATTCTAGTACAGATTCCTGTGTTGGGTCTGAATCTGAGGTTGAGCGTGGTGCTGATGATGAATCTATTTTTTCTGATTTTTGTCCATCAGATACCCAAGGTGATCCAACGTCAAATGGATCCGCCTCGTCTCCCTCTTCCCCAATACGATCGACATCGAAAAGAATCTTCAGTGCACGGGCGAAGAAAAATTTTAAATCGCGCCGCAAATTCAGAGTTTTTTATGAAAAACCCCGTGTGGGAGCTTTCATAGATCCTTTCGAGGAGCTGGATCACGAAGCGAATCTCTGGAATGTCGACACTCGACCCACCTATCTTCAAGAGGCAGTTGATACGGACCTTTTTAGGGACATCCGTAAGAAGATTCTTCCTGCCAAGGCCGAAGAAGTCGCCAAAGTTTTTTCGACAGTAATTCCTGGCGATCAGGTGGACACTGAGTTGTGTTCCAAGATAAGAGAAAAGATTTTTGAGGAACGGAAGGACACAACCCTTTCGGGGAAGTTGATCAAAGACCCCCCTGTCCGTGGGCAGTTCGTTGAAGCCTTCATCGAACTTCGTGAAGGCTACAAGGCGAAGAAGCAGCGTCCTTATGAGAACCATGGACACAAACAGGAGATACTCAGAAAAATAATCGAGAGAAATCTCAGGGAATTTGGTTGGCTTGAGGGTTGTATGACCAGCGAATGGTGCTGTGCACCCTTCACAGTCCCGAAGCCGCCGCCTGCAGACCAAAACACTATTGATGGTTGGCGAATGGTTGTTGATTTTCGCAACCTCAACGCCGAAACCAAGGCGGATTCGCACCCCCTGCCCCTCATTGAGGAGGAAATCGCCAAGAGGGCAAGAGGTCGTTTGTTTTCTGTGCTGGATCTCCGTCACGGCTTTCACCAAATGCCGTTGAGGAAGGACAGCCGACCTCTCACCTGTATGTGCACGCCATGTGGCCCAGTCCAGTGGACGGTCATGCCCATGGGCCTGAAGAACGCCCCTTCGTTTTTTCAAAGAATGATGGAAGATGTGCTTTTTACAGCTCATCCTGAGCTTCGTGCCTTCGTGAGTGTGTACATAGATGACATCATCATCGCGACAGAGGGGGAGGGACTGACCGAAGCCGAGCTGGTGGCCCTACATGGAAAGCAGCTGAACCAAGTTTTGGACATTCTTGATGCCAATCAGCTGATTTGTGGGCCAAAGAAGGGAAAATTATTTCTAAAATCAGTCGAATTTTGTGGTTCTCTCCTTGAGAATGGCACCCGACGACCCAGTCCAGGGAAGCTCGTCGCTATTCAGAAGTGGAAGCGCCCTGAGACGATCACGGAATTGAGAGGATTCCTGGGTTGTTGCAATTTTTACCACACTTTTGTGCCGAATTATGCCAAATTTGCTGCCCCCCTCACTGAATTATTGAAGGTAGGGAGAGATGCAGGCAAGGCAGGTTCAAAGGTTCGTGTCAAGTGGACTGACGAGTGCGAGGAGGCCTTCAATCACTTGAAGGCGGCCCTCTGCGAAGTCGCCACGTTGCATGTGCCGCAATTTGACCGACCCTTCTACATGAGAACCGACGCTTCTAGGTACGCGATCGGAGCTGTTCTTGAACAGGTTGATGAAGCCACCGGCGATCATTACCCTCTTGCATTTTGGTCTCGGAAGCTAGCCCCACGCCAAATGCAATGGTCGCTGCGTGAGCAAGAAACATATGCCATAATCTGCGCTCTAAAAAAGTACCAATCGTGGGTTGGCACCAATCGAGTCGAGGTCCTGACGGATCATCGATCTCTGGAGTATTGGGCCACCGAACACATTGATACTGTCGCGAGTCCAGCTGGTCGACGGGCCAGATGGCACGAATTTCTCAGTCTGTTTGACCTCCATGTGTCGTATTTGCCTGGAAAACACAACACGGTAGCGGATGCTCTGAGCCGATGGGCTTACCCCGCTTCAGAGGGGCTGCAAAGTACCAACATCCATGGTACGGAGCAGGACCGCCATGTCATAATCGAATGGGATCAGGAAGAAAAAAAGCTCATTCGACGTGCATGCATGCAATGCGCTGTTAAACAGCACGCATTACCGTGCCATGACATCACGGCCTTTTCAGATCCGGCGCATGCTCATGAAATCTGCACCAAATCACTGAAAGTCGTGGAGAAAGTCACCGATCCCTCCTCAGGGAGTGTGAAACGGTTTGACTACACCCGATGTGTTAGTGGATTTCGGTTGATTCAGGGCATTAAGCGTCGAGATCCGGCCAAAACTCCACCCCTGCCGAGAGATTCCCTGATCATCCGTGACTGGACGTCCGATTATCTGCATGATTCCATGTTTAAAGAGGTCTTTGAGAATCTCAAATCCAAAGATGCTCACAAGGATGGAATTTATGCTGAGTATTCGTTGGATGGGGGGAAGCTGTGGATGGAGGGTAAATTGTGCGTACCAGACGCCCTGGCCCCCCGAGTGTTAAACTGGTGGCACAAATGGGAGTCCCCCCACGCACATGGCCGTAGATTGTGGTCGATGATTAAACATAGGTTGTTCGGCTCACGGCTATATACTCATTGCATGAAAGTAGCCGCCGGATGTGCCCAATGTGCTGTCTCGACGCCCCCCAGCGCGAAGAAGCACGGCCATCTGAGGCCACATCCTATTCCGGAGCGCCTCTTTAACAGAGTCACCAGTGATTTTTTCTATCCTGGTGAACTCGACGACGAAGAGTGCCATTGGACCAACAAAAAAGTCAATGGTGTGCTCCTTATTCAGTGCCGTCATTCCGGCTACATTCAGGTGTTGCCTTGTAACATCGAGTCGATGACTGGCAAGGCTGCCGCCAAATGGTGCGCGCAGACCGGGATGGGAGGTTGGGACGTCCCATCCGAGGTGGTTACGGACTCAGGCAAAGAGTACACCTCCGAATGGTGGAGAGAATTATGTGCTCGCCTTGGAATCCACCACCTGAGATGTGAAATCCACTCGCATCGAGCGCTGCCTGGCGAAAGAGCCGGCCGCTCTATTATAAATATGCTTCGTAAGGAGCTCGCGAGTGAAAAGGATTTCCATTGGCTTGAAGTTCTCTTCGCATTGCTTCGCCGTTACCACAACATGCCTTTGTACCATGGCCTTTCTCAAAATGAAATTGTCTTTGGACGAAAGAAGTGTTGGTGGAACATGCCGTTGAATAATCCTCGCCCTTGTAAAGATGCTTCGTTGTTTTTGGACGACGTCCAACGAGCAGATAAAACTGTCTCGAAATTAATCGATAAGCATCAAGCTGACTGGCTTTGGGTCCAGAATCAAGGTCGAAAAAACCCCCACAATTTTGAAGTCGATGATCGAGTTTGGCTTCGAAAATCCGAAACCACCCTGGACGGAGATGACAAGCTTCTTCCCTTGTGGGAGGGGCCATTCGCTGTTACAGCGCGGCTAGGTGAGAACAGGTGGAGGATTCGTGTGGATGTCAGCAGGGAAATTGACGTTTCGGGCGATCGCCTCAAGAGAGAGATCCCCTCCCCCAAGGATCGGGTTAAACCCCTTTTTTGGACTTCGAAATTTTTGTCCGATCGGGTCATCGAAGGGGGGAAGTACGAACTCAAGAGGATTGTAGAGGCAAGACGTGACGCGAAGGGCGAATGGGAATTTCTATGTGAGTGGAGGGGCTTTGATTCCAGTCACAACAGCTGGGAACCAGCCCATTCTTTTGTCCATGGGTACACCAAGGGGTTCATCGACTTCCTCAAGAAGCACCCCGAAATTGGCGTGCTCCTGACAGACTGTCTGTCGAAACCAGACAGACAGGTGGAGAGCGACGGAAAAAGACCTGTGGTGAATCGAGATCCAGCCTTTTACGGCCCTCAGCAGCCACATTCCAGGGCTGATCCGTCGATCCCCCCTCCTGCGGTCAGGCCAGCCCAGGAGCCAAATGAGGACCAAGCTTCAAGTTCGGTCGCTGATTTGCAGCGCCCAAGCCGTACGAGGGCCCGACCAGACAGGTTGGTGGTCACATGTAATCGTGCTTGGCCGAATTGAGGGAGATCCGTCGTGACTTGAGTCGCCGACGCCATAATCTGGGTAACAGTCGTCTAGTCCAGGGCGTCATGGCACTCGTCGCTAGGGCTCAAGGGTGTAGGTTCGAGACCCTTGCATGTCCAACTCCTACAAAAGCTCCAGCCTCGCCCCGTCAACCACTTATTCCAATGTGAGTGTTCTGACGACTCGTACAAACCACATTCTGCTCAATCCACTGTTCATTCTTCCTGATTATGTCATGATGTGGAGAACTGCGAATGTTTGATAATCTGATGTCAATCAACTTTTCTTTGGTCTCCGTTCGGCAGCGTATCGAAAGTCGAGAGCCGAAAGCCACGGAGTGTGCTGCCGTGTTCAGAACAAACCAAACTCAGGCTTAATTCAGGCAGATTCGGGGTAATCTTGTCTCTGTTGGTCTGTGCATCTTTGGAATTTGGCTACTCGTGCAGATGGAAGCAAATGTACATAGTAAAAACGCCGGCTGGCGACATTCACCCCTACAGGTACCCCCTGTAGTACTGGCTGCACTAGATGCGACGCCAGGAACTCAGATCTTACCTTCATTTGCCGTGATGCTGAAGCCAAAGTCCAGATTCAGATCCAGATTCCTTGAATTTACCTTGAATTCCTCAGGTTTGTCCATCATTCTGCCACTGTTGCACGAAACCCAGACGTCAATTGTTCAGACAACCTTCAGATAGGAGCTCTAGGGACTTCTAACAGCAACCTCTGAAGTCCGTAAGCTTCGTTGTATTTTTGGCACACGCCAATGTGAGGTCAATCCGACCTGGAACTGTCGAAAATGGTGAATCCAAGTGTCTTGTGGGACTCAATCGAAAGATGGGCCTTGTCCAAGTCGATTGACACCGCCGCCACTGTAAATACGGTGTCTCTCAGTTATATACTGTCAGTAAAGCGCCTTCAGCGAACCTTCGGCGCGTTACATGCCAAGGATCCAGGGCTATCATGTCCCATCATGATGCATCATCACATGATCCACATTTTGATGGAATCTGTTGGATGCTCGCGAACCAACGTGCCGGAAAGCACAATTGAGCTGAATAAACGACAATATATATTAACTCTAGTCTAAACGAAAGTGTTAGTAGTTTCAGTTCTAGACATTCCGCTTCATGTCACCTTCATCTTAGGGAATTTTCCTCATTTTAGTACATTTTAGGTTGATTTCCGTGTCATCTTCTCTCATTCTTCGAAGATCTGTTTACGGCTTTGCCTAACTTTGTTGACGCTGATGTTTTTCTAATCACTTAGGGTTTGTAGACTACATTTGTATTTGTTTTCCCTCTCTGTGATTGCTTCAGCTCCTTCATCTCTGCCCAAATTAATTCCAAATCTTGCTGAATCTTGTGATCATCCACCAGATGCGCCAAATCTGAAGCACATGCTGCACTTTTCAGAACGGGAAAAGCGGGAGTAACACGATGTAGAGTTCGGCGAGGACACCGTAGCGTGCCCGCGACAGCGAAACTGTGCCAGAGCGCTGAGATGTCACTCCATTTCTTGATTCCCCCACTCAATCCACCAATAATCTACCTCATTCTCAACCAATGCATGGTTTGGTATCGATTCTCGATACGTTTACATGCTTTTTAGCCCTTAACCTAATGTTTTACTGCACGGAGGACTGTTCGTCACTCCTCATTCTGTCTCATTTCAGGTTCATCCATCCTGATTCAGTGCCAATTCAGCCCAAATCAGGTCAGATCAAGCAGATTTCGCCCCATCGAGGCTACATTTCTATTTTTTCTGGGACTTACCCGCACTACGTTCTTCGTTGACGTAGCGACACACCCCAGTGTGTTTTTGGAGGGGGAGTGTAAGTGCGGCTAACCCCCATCTGCTCAGATTTTCACTGATCTAACCCAGATTGACTACATTTTGGTCATTTTCTCTGCTTCAGCGGAATCGCCGCCTCGCAGCTCAGTCTCAGGATCAGACCTATATATTTCTGAGATGCCGGATCTGATTCCGCGGTCCATTCATCGTAAATCCGCCGCGTTCCGATCATTTACCTGGAATCGCCATTTGCCGCTGACGCGCGCTCGCGGGCCAGATCGGCCAAATATTTTTCACAATCGGATTTATATAAATCTTTTCAGATAGTTTTGGACACTCAGATGTACTTAGGATAATCCGCATCAATTTTCTTCATAGACTGGGATTTTCTGCCGGATAACAATCAGCATGGATCTTGCTTCCGTTGTTGCTGCTCTCGCCTCCGTTGGTGTCCGTGTATCCGGTTCTACCCCCAACAGCAGCGTTCAGGTCGACTCCTCGCGTGCCTGCCCCACTGGTCTTGCCGGCCCCGAGCCCTCCGGCACCTTCCACGACCCAGGGCAGCACTTTCAATACCCTAAAGCATTGGAAAAGCACTTTTTCTTACTCCCCCCTTGTGCTGTGGTGGCCACCACTGTCACATTTTCAGGAAAAAGGGATTTTTTCTTGGCCTTTCCTTGGTTTCCACATCTACTTTAAAATACCCATAGCTTCCCTCACACAGAAAAATGGGCGCTCACCATGGCTGGCGCCTTTTTGCTGCTTTGTTCGTGACATTTCCTACAGAAAGCTCAGCGCTCATGGCGCTGCCAGGGTTCCTGTGGCTTGGTTGGGTTAGTTTGGGAGCATGCCAAAAACATATGCATGTGCATCCCTCCCTCCAAGACGCAGCGCGACACTAACCCAGCGCCAGACTCTGTATGGACATCCGCTCTGGTTGTTAAAACCTGCTGGCGACCTGCTGTCCTGATCTTAGGGCGAAGGGAGTCGTCAGGAAATTAAATTGCCCCTTGGTGGGGTCTTGGGTTCTGCTCAGTCTCCTGGCTGCTGCTTTTCGGCCCAGAAAGCGGCCTACTCAGCGACGCTTTCGCGAGGATATCTGCAGAGGCAGGGATTGGGAGAATTATGGACGAATCCACGCAAGCGCGAAGCGACAACACCTCAATCCATCAAATGACGGCCTAGAATTTTTCTAAGATAACACACCTGAGCAGAATCCAATTGTGCATCAGATGCACATTTTTATAAAAATTGTAGTCATCTCTCGATTTTTTAAATCAAGAAATTCCTACGCAGAAAAAAAGCGGCGCGCAGGAGCAGTAAGAAAAAGTGCTTTTCCTTTGCTTTGAGGCATACTCTAGTTGTATTAGAGATGCACTGAGCATCCATGCATTTTTATCTTAGTATTGGTCCAGCCAAAAGTGGTGAGAACACATTTTGACCTATGGAACCAAACACCCAATCAGGATATGGAGTGGACCCCTTAATCCCCTTTCAATCAGAAGTAAAACATCTTTTCCTGAGTTGACTGACCACTGACATACCTAAGGTAGAGCCTATGAATTTATCTATGTTTTTCCATGAATACTTATCTGCCCTAGTGGTATGCACCATAGGGGGTTAGGCACCTCTTTTTGAGAGGTCCTGGGTTCAATTCCTGGTCAGCCTAACTAAGTAGGAAGATCCCATCTAAGTAGGAAGATCCCATGTGACATGGCAGTGACCTCATCGCCACATACCATGCCACCTCAGCACATATGGGACCCAAAACAAAGAGTGCACATCTCCTAAGATGGCACTATGGAGAGAGAGTGATCCTGAGGCAGTTTTCTAACTCTTTTCCCAAAGCATTTCAGCTATCTTTGTGAATATGCATTCATTTGTATCCTGAGTTGCAGTTTCTGTGAATATCTAATCATCTTTCACTGTTTACACTGCAGCCCTTCATGCTTTGATCCTGAATTACCTTCTCCTTGCATACTATTGGCTTGGGCTATCCTGGATTGAGTTGGCTTTACTGTATTTCAACAAACAAAAGCTTTTCATCATCCAAAACCAGCAGCAGGACACCCTACAGCAACAACAAGCAGCAGGAGAAGCAAAAACACAGTGCTGAAAACACTATAAACTTTTCTGGTAGCAGAGGCAGCCTGTCTCTGTGCACCGGCAGCGACCCCGCGCCGTACAACCAGTGCTCCGAGCAGGCAAACATAAGCAGAAGGTTGGATTAAGATGGATCCAGGAAGAGTGGACGCCGAGGTGAACACAGCGCCAGCGCCAGAGACACCGGCAAGGCCGGCGCCTGACGCTGTACCTTCGGTGGAGCCCTTACATGGGCCAATGGATACGGCGGAGGACTCCTTGGATGGCCTCCAGACGGCCTTTGGGGCCCTGTTGGTGAAGGAAATGGTCTCTCAGCCTCAGCCTGTGAAGAGGAAGAGAGGAAACGAGAGCGAGAAGGATGCTGGAGAAGGAGCAGACGAAGGAGAGGAGCAGGGGCAAGACCCGACGGATGTCCCAACCTTCGAAGGCGCACCAAGCGCTTCTGGCCTCCATGCATCACCCTCTCCCATAACCACCACACTCCCAGCCGCCGCTACATCCACTTCCACAACCAACCAGCCTATGGCAGAGGGCACAGGCTTTACTGGCATGCCTCACTACCCCGCCTATGGCATGGGCCCACCTACCACTGCGCTCCTTGAGGCAACTACTGCCAGTGAGCCGGTGGCTTCCAGCTCTGCGCCGCGTTGGTATGCGGCTGACCATCCCCATCCACTCCACGCCACGGGAACCTACATGGAAGTTCCTGGGTATGCTCCTGGGTGTACACCTGGGTATGCACCCCTGAGTGGGTTGAGGAGAGGACCAGAGTCTCTGGGAGGCAGGAGTAGAGGATCGGGAAGATCCTCCAACAGGTCCCTGACGCGGTCGGAGATCAACGAGGTGCTCCAAGGAGCCACTTCGAAAATCGTGAGCGACCTCACGCAAGAGATCAGGGAGAAGCTGCAGCCCCTGATGATCCCGTCCCATGCGTCACCTACGACAGTGGGGATGTCACCCCACCGAGTACAGGCTAACCACCTGGCGGCAGGGTTGACGAATACCCTGGGGAGCCTGAGGAGCCGACCGATGCCGACTCCTGCAGCAGTACCAAGAAGCCCATTCGTCCCGAGGACAGCCCAGCCGCCCTACAGTCACGTGACGAACTCGACGAGGGCCGAGCTGGACCAGCTGGGGCTGACAGCCCTAAGGGCTATGGTGCACATGGAGCCTTATGGCTCCAGTGATCTAGGCGGAGACCCCTCCGATGATGGGCCGCCTTCGATGACTTCTTCTTCGCCATCGGATGACGAAGACCCTGAGGACCCCGAGGACCCCAAGGGTAAGAAGAAGAAGAAGAAGAAGAAGAAGACCCGACGCCCTGAAGGACGCCGAGCTCAGGAGGCGAAGGCTATTGCCACCTCCAAGATAGTGGTGAACCTGCCTGAAATCACAGGCAAGGACCTCAGCGAGTTCGCTGAGAACTTTGGCCGGTTCCTACGACTGACCGGCCAAACCCACGCGAGTGGGCGAGTGAAGTGCGACCTGCTCCTGCAGTGCTGCAAGACGAAGTACCTGGAGAAGCAGGTCAGGCAGATCGTCACCAACTCCGCCACCTTTGCCGACGTGTTGGTTGCCCTGGAGAGGCAGTACCCAACCTACGAGACCGACCTCTCCATCAGGGCCGAGATCCAGAACCTGCCCGTCCTGCCCAACAACCCCAAACCCGGCAGGGTCTCCGAGCTGTTGGCGGACCTGGACCACTGGGCTGGACGACTGACGCCCGGTTCCTACAGCAGCGACGACCTGCTGTTTTGGTTGTGCTCCAAGCTCCCCCGTGAGCTATGGGACGAGTGCCGTCTGACGGCTGAGCGCAAGGCTAGATCCCTCCGCTACGAGGATCTATGCGTGCTGCTCCTGGAGATGGCGCTGGAGAAGGAGAGCGACCAACACCTGAACCACTACCGTCCTGGTGGTGGAGGTTCTGGAGGCAAAGGGTACCAAGGGTCCCGACCTGGGCAGGGGACTACCCCCAAACACGCCCACGCCCGCCTAATGGAGAACGTGAAGGAGCTATTCTGGTGTGATGCCAGAGATGAACAGGGCCACCTGCAGCATGCCTCCGACTGCGAGCAGCGAGACTGCTTTGTTGTCCAGGGGAAGCAGCAGGAAAAGATCACCGGCGCCAAGGTGAAGATGCCGGATCATTACCGCTGCACCATCACGTGTGCATTCTGCGGTAAGCGGAAGCACTATGAGGACGAGTGCTACCATAAGCAACGCCTATCGGCGAAGCTTAAGGGGGAAGATCCTGGCAAAAGCCCAGGCAAAGGTGGAGGCAAGGCCAAAGGCAACGACTCCGGCAAGGGCAAGTCGAAAGGACGTGGTCAAGGTGGTCAAGACAAGGGTCAAGGCGGACGAGGAGGAGGCGCTAATCGCCAGAACGACAACAAGAACAAGGACAAGAACGGAGGTAACCCCAACCCTAATCCAGGGGGGAACTCCGAGCCCTCTGGAGGGCAGTCTGGACCTACCACACGCTCACAGACGCAGGCCCAGCAAGAACAAGGAGCCAAGCGTGAGCATGAAGGTGGTGACGACGGCAACGCCAAGAAGAGAAGCCGTTTCATGAGGATGGCCCGCAAATTGCGGAACAAGGGGTTCGAGGTGACCTGTCCCGCGGAGTTCTGACGGGGACGCTCTGGTGGCACCCAAGACCTGGTGTTTTGGGTACGTATCCGACTAGGGGGACGTGAATACCTGGGGGTACTGGATACTGGAGCCACAATATCGATAGTGGCCAAGAAAATTTTACCTTGTGGGAGCCTGAAGAACACCATGACCACCGCCGCTATACGGATGGGGGATGGACATGTGGTGCACAGCTGCGGGGACTGCGAAGTGGAGGTACCTATGGGCTCCAAGACTATCGCCCATCGGTTCTATGTGATGGACACTGATGCCTTCGACTTTGTACTGGGTACTGACTTCTTCGTGCAGCACTCCCAGATACAATCCCTGACGCTGCAAGCGCCCTACCTCCTGTACGTGGACCACGGCAGTGGCAGAGAGTCTGTGCCACTGGAGCAGTCGGAACATACCTCGAGTTACCTGAGACTATCGAAGGAGGAGCCCTCGAACATGATGGCGGCCTCCAAAACTGAGGACTATCAACTATTGGGGGAAGTCGTAGACCAAGGTCTGAAGGAGTTGGGTTACTCTCGAGAAGACCTAAGTGTGGAACTGTTCGCCAGCGACAAGCAGCATGTACTGGACCTATACTGCAGCAAGGGGAAGAACTGCAGCTACAAATTTTACTGGCCCTCTTTCGGGATGGCCTACGGGAACCCCAGATTCAGTGAACTGGGGAAGGTGCTGACCAAGGTGGCCTTGGAACGTTCCCGTATGGTCCTGTGTTCCCCCGATTGGGGAGCCCATGGGGGCAACGAGTACTGGCGAACCCTCCTTGACAAGCTGACTATCGGCTCTGTGCGGTTACCTGATGAGGCCATCTACGTGCCTCTGGGACGCAAGACGCCCATTGGGAAGCCCGGATGGGGGAGTATGCTCAGCGTGGTGGACGGAAGTCTTACCACCATCCCCTGGGAAGACCTGGACCCTACTCTGGTCCAGGCTATACAACGAGAAAGCGATGGACTCGCCTTGGGTGACTTGAAGGATCGCCTACGACCTCAAGATGCTGTTGAAACTACACCCGGAGGAGATGAGTACGTCGTGACTGACACTAACGCCCCCAACTCTCCCTGTCATGTACCTGTCCCTGATGGAGTCTCTGAGTGTGGACTATCTGAGCTACCTAGCTCTATCCACTCAGACGACGAAACTGAGCACGACGCCTTCTTCGTGCAGACTGCGGTGGAAGAAGTGGAGAACGCCGAGTACGTCGCCCCACTAAAACCCCTACTCTCCATGAGGGTGGAAGACCCCGTGGATGAAGAGCTGGACCCTCGATCCAGGCTCAGGGAGTATGTGGATTCCAAGAGGAAGTTGGTGGCGAAAAAGCTATGCTACGCGAAGCCTACCCGCAGCTCATGGCCACTGAAGCAAGGACGGATGGGAGACCTATCCCAACTGAAGGAGGACCTCGAACAGAAGATCACCACCTGGCAAAGGGAGGTAGATCTCAAGCTCATGAAGAGCGTATGGGGTGCCCATGTGAGGACTCCAGAGGAGGACGACCTCTCGGAGGAATGTGTATGTGAACCCCCTAAAGCGTGCCTATGTTGCCATCGTCCACCGGAGATGGTTGAGCAAGACCTTCTGTATGCCTACCAAGGGCTGAAGGATGCTACCGCGGGCGAAGAGTCGGTGGAGGACCACCTCCCGACGTCTATTCAAGGGGCAAGCAACTTACACTCCGACGAGGACATGGAGGACAAGATCAAGGTACTGGACCCGCGGGTACAAAAGCTGATAAGGACCTATCTGGAGGTGTTCGGAGAACTACCCCCTCCAGCCTCATGCGACAAGCTGGTACAGATGGACCTCAAGCTGAAACCCGAGTTCGTGGGTCACAAGATCCGGAGGAGACCCTATCCAGCTCCTAAAGAGCAGGCCGACGAGATTGAGCGACAGATACAAGAATGTATCGACGCTGGCCTAGTCCTGGAGTACAAGGATGGGGACTACCCCCTACACTGCAGCCCCTGTTTCCTGGTGGCTAAACCTGGGTCTACAGCCAAACGGCTGGTAGTGGACTATGGAGAGCTGAACAAGAAGACGCTGAACCACTCAGGGTCCATTCCCAATATGGAGTCTACCCTGGAGAAGATAGCCTCCTGTCGCTACAAGACCAAGATGGACAAGCGAAGTGGATTCTGGCAAGTGGACCTGACGCCCAACGCGCAGGAACTACTGGCCTTCATCACCCCTCAGGGGAGGGTATTCAAGTGGAAGGTCATGCCATTCGGCGTGGCTAACGCCCCCGCTCTGTTCCAAGAGCTGATGAACAAGATCTTGTCCATCCTACGAAGGAGACCTAAGGTGCAGGAGCTCATATCCCGTGGGGCCCAGATGGAGGCTCACATCGACGATGTATGCCTCGGGACCAATACCCAGGAGGATCACCTAATCCTCTTGGGTGAGTTCTTTGCGGTCTGCCAGGAGAACCACACACGACTCAAGCTGGAGAAGTGTGAGTTCATGCAGGAGACCATGCAGTACCTGGGGTTTGACGTTGGCTATGGGTGGTGGACCCCAGCGGCCTCCAAGGCCAAACCCCTGATGGATGCCAAGGTACGACACGAAGACCCCAAGAAAGGACTTCATGATGTACGCAGTTTCATTGGGGCGTGCAACTTCTATCGCCGCCACATCAAAAACTTCACCTACACCAGCGCGGTACTGACTGACTTGATCAAGAAGAGTACTACTTGGCGCTGGGGCCCACAAGAGCAACAAGCGTTTGACGAGCTCAAAGACAAGGTAGCCAACGCTAAGTGCTTGGGCGTGCCTAGGGCACAAGGGGAGATTATCCTGGTGACCGACGCCAGCAATGTGGGCGGTGGTGGAACGTTGTTCCAATGGCAAGCACTAGAGAAGGAGGAGTTCGACTCGGCCATTTCCCAATGGGGGACGGAACGTCTCAACCGAGATGGAACCCTCAAGCACAGCTACCCTGACGACAAGTGGGTCCTAGTACCTCTGGGCCACTGGAACTGGAAGTGGAACCAGGCCAGAGGGAACTACTCCACCTATGAGCAGGAACTGCTCGCGGGTATGCTGGTGCTATCCTCACAAGCACGACTGTTGGGGAGTAACCCTGTGGTCTGGCTATGCGACCAAGAACCGGTCCGCAGTTTCCAGAAGGGCCCCCCACCTGAGAAGGCCAAGCTACGTCGCTGGTGGACCTACCTCAGTCAACTACGGCTGACGGTACACCATATCCAGGGAGTGAAGAACGAGTGTGCCGACTACATCTGCCGCAACAACTTCGACGCCCTGATTGGTGCCCGGTCTGAAGCGCTGGCTAAGGAAGCGTTCAGCCGTATGGACGTACACCTGGACCTGAACATGACCATGATACGCCCCCTGGATGGACTCCAACAATCGGAGTACCTACAGGAGTTTGGGGATATCTACCGGCGCCTGGAGAAACGCCTTGAACCCCTCCTGGTCAACCAAGACCAGTGGAAGCGGGACAAGAGCTACCTCTGGCACGAGGACCGCATCGTGGTGCCTAGTGACCGAGTCCCAGCGCTGCTGAAGTGGACCCATGAGTCCAGTGGTCATGTGGGTGCTGACCGTACCCTGAGGCTGTTCAAGCAGTGGTTCCACACTACGTGGACTGACGACCAGCTGCGGAAGACGCTCCTGCCTATCGTGGACAAGTGCCCGTGCAGGTCCTGTAAACCAGGGGATATCAGGGACAGAGGTCTCTACTCGACCCTGCCCATCCCTCACTGTGCTAACAGTGTTCTATACGTGGACTACACGGAGATGCCGAAGTTCGGGGGCTATGACTTCGCCCTCGTGGTAACCTGTGGGTTGACCAGGTTTACCAGGGTGTTCCCATGTACCAAGCACATTACCGGAGAGGAGACTATCAAGATACTCCTGGAGGAGTGGTTTTGTGTCTATGGGGCGCCCAAGGAGATCAACTCCGATGAGGACGTACGAGTACGCTCAGATACTGGCTGGTACAAGAGGGTCCTGAGGTCCCTCAATGTCCAGGTGTCTACGGGGATTCCCTACTCTCACACGAGCAACCCCCTATGTGAGCGACAGATTCGTGTCCTGAAGGAGAACGTACGGATATGGTGCAAAACTGAACGCACCAGAGACTGGGTGAGACTACTCCCCGTCATATCCTTGATGATGAACTCCCAAGAGAGTTCAGCTACTGGCTACTCGCCACATGAGCTATTCATGGGGCGCCCGGCATGGTTCCTACATGCCCCCTATCCAGAGGACACCCATTCTTCTGTGGGTGAATGGGTCCAAGAGCAACAAGCGAAGGTGGACAAGGCCAAGGCTATGCTCCAGAGAGTGAGGGAGCGTCAGTGGAACAAGAAGAACAAGCACCGTGTACCGGCCACCTACCAAGAAGGGGACTGGGTGCTGGTGCACCACAGTCGACTACCCGCCTGGCCACGCTCTACCAGCGATGACCCAAACTTCGGGCCGTACAAGATCCTATCTGTGGATGGGCACCGTATCACCGTGCGGTGTTCTCCCCGTCTAGGGGGGACCCTGGTGTGCGCCGCTCAACACCTGAAGCGCTACCATGATCCTGAAGACCTCTGTGGGGAGGAGTGGGAGCTGAACGACGAGGAAATCGCCGCTCTGGACCTACAAGGGGCTGCCAGCCCTATGGAGGTTGAAGGTGAACTCCCCGACATGAACGCCGAGGAGATGGCTAAGGAGGGCTTCTACCTGGTGAAGTCTGTCCTACGCCACCGCTATCGCCAGGGTTGGCGCTTCCTCACCCTCTGGGAAGGGTTTGGAGTCGAAGAGGCCACCTGGGAGCCCTTCTCTGCATTTGTTCTACCTGAGGGACGCCTAAACTCAGTTCTGGTTGACTACTTGTCCCAGAACAACCTTGGTGAGTTGTTGAGGCTCGCCGAGACGCTTGCCTCCAAGAATAAAGTTAGGGACTGAACCTTACCCTTACCTGCCAAAGCGTATGTGTGAGTGTGCTAGGCCTAAGGTCCTGAGAGCAAGCCGCAGAAGTGGTGTCCTAATTATACCCAAGTCTGCGCCCTTGCTGAACCTGGAGGGTTGGCTTATTGATGCCACGGGGTACGCCCCGGGTCTCCCCTCCCCTATGCGCCCAATTTCTGTGCTGGCGCAAAACCTTGGGGGAATACCCAGAGTGTTAATCCAGGTATTGTTTTCCCTACCTACCTGTCTACTAAAGGGAGGGGTGGCCAAAAGCTATGAAGGCATGCAAAACGCCTGTTTGCTATGTGGCCAAAAACACTAACCTAACCCACTGTCACAGCCCACCAACCCAGCTAAAATTGCAGGAAAAGGGTGGGACAGTGACACGCCCCCTACAGGTCCTACACACCCTACAGTGGCACCATCCTGGTGGGCGAGCGCTGGGCAACTGGCTCTAGCCCCCACGCAGGACTACCACTCCTACACGCACACTCTACTTGGCGTTGCGAAGAGGAAGTTCTCGAGGGTCCTAGCGACCCACCTGTGAAGTGACAAGAGAACACAGCGCTGCTAAGCAACTGTGGCCTCACAGGGGACGCCACAACGCGTTTCCCCTGCAAGGGCTTGGAGGGAAGGAGTGCTCGCGTGTGCAAGGCGCAGATGTCGATGAAGTCGGACTCCCTGCTCTGCCACAGGCGGAGCGGAGTTACTTGTTTGTGTGATCTGCGCCCCTGTTTAGCAGGGCATAAAAAAATGCTGCTGCACCACTCACCCTACCTGCCCACCTGTAAAACAAAGGCAAATGAAAGGGCGTTTGCGGCGGAGGAACCAAGGCACACTCCAGGTATTATACCCTTCTCAGTGTGCCCTATAATACGCTGTCCGCAAACACGCTGCATGGAGCAGCTACCCTTATCAAGCAAGCAAGCGTTAAGGGACTCCTCAGGTTCTCTTAAAGAACGTACCGAGGAGCCCCTGGGTAGCCTAAACAAGGTTTACCGTGCGCACTTCGCGTGGCCTACCCTTTAATGCGTGTGTGCATGCACGACTATGCACAATCACGTTGGGCAAACCTGCCCATCTCCACAACAATCTTGACTCCACCAGGGGGTGGCTCCGCCTGGGCGTACCTACCTTACCTACCGCTGGGAAGTGAAGCAAGGAGAGAAAACAAAAGGGGCGCACGCGAAGAACGTTGCTATGCACTTGTGTGTATGACTAATCACCCTGATCTGACCGCTAATCATCTGCAATCTTTCTAATCAATCCCTCTACCGCGTCCTATCGTGGTTATCGTTGTTAACGCTGCTACACGACTCGTTCACGGAGACACGAGACGAGCAATGTGTATGCGGCATGCAAGACGAGCATACCTGTAGTTTATACCTGATTCATTGAAGTCTTTTCAATTGATTTTCGAATTCTTGAATTTTTGAAGCTTCTATTAGTGTGGGTGGAATCTGTATGTTTGTTTATTAATGTGTGTCTCGTCATTTTCAAGACTACGTGATACATACGTTTATAATTCCATTATTTTTCCATTTTCCGGCGCTTCGCTAGGAGCCGCTCCTGCGCGCCGCCATTTTGTATGTATGAATTTCTGGATTTAAAAAATCCAGAGATGACTATAATTTCTATAAAAATGTGCTGAAGATGCACAATTGGATTCTGCTCAGGTGTGTCGTTTCAGAAAAATTCTGCGCCGTCATTTGACGGATTTTGGTGTCGTCGCTTCGTTTTTGCGTGGATTCGTCCATAAATCTCCCATTCCTGCCTCTGCAGATACCCACGCGCAGCCTCGCTGAGTAGGCCGTGTTCGGGCCGAAACGCAGGTGCCTGGAGAGACTGAGCAGAACCAAGACCCCACCAAGGGGCAAATTAATTTCTTTTCGACTCCCTACGCCCTAAGACAGGTCACAGGTCGCCAGCAGGTTTACGAGAACCCATGCGAGTGTGTATAATGTGTCTTGCGTTTGGGTTGTGTCGACGCTGCGTCTTGGAGGAAGGGATGCATATGCACATGTTTGGCATGCTCCCAATCTAACCCAACCAAGCCACAGGAGCCCCGGCAGCGCCAAGAGCGCTGAGTCTTCTGTAGGAAACTGTACAATCAGAGCAGCAAAAGGACGCCAGCCATGGTGAGCGCCCATTTTTCAGTGTGAGGGAGACTGTAGGTATTTTAAAGTAGATGTGGAAACCAAGGAAAGGCCAAGAAAAATTCCCTTTTTCCTAAAATGCGACAGTGGTGGCCACCACAGCACAGGGGGGGAGTAAGAAAAAGTGCTTTTCCATTGCTTTGGGACATACTCTAGTTGTATTAGAGATGCACTGAGCATCCATGCATTTTTATCTTAGTATTGGTCCAGCCAAAAGTGGTGAGAACACATTTTGACCTATGGAACCAAACACCCAATCAGGATATGGAGTGGACCCCTTAATCCCCTTTCAATCAGAAGTAAAACATCTTTTCCTGAGTTGACTGAGCACTGACATACCTAAGGTAGAGCCTATGAATTTATCTATGTTTTTCCATGAATACTTATCTGCCCTAGTGGTATGCACCATAGGGGGTTAGGCACCTCTTTTTGAGAGGTCCTGGGTTCAATTCCTGGTCAGCCTAACTAAGTAGGAAGATCCCATCTAAGTAGGAAGATCCCATGTGACATGGCAGTGACCTCATCGCCACATACCATGCCACCTCAGCACATATGGGACCCAAAACAAAGAGTGCACATCTCCTAAGATGGCACTATGGAGAGAGAGTGATCCTGAGGCAGTTTTCTAACTCTTTTCCCAAAGCATTTCAGCTATCTTTGTGAATATGCATTCATTTGTATCCTGAGTTGCAGTTTCTGTGAATATCTAATCATCTTTCACTGTTTACACTGCAGCCCTTCATGCTTTGATCCTGAATTACCTTCTCCTTGCATACTATTGGCTTGGGCTATCCTGGATTGAGTTGGCTTTACTGTATTTCAACAAACAAAAGCTTTTCATCATCCAAAACCAGCAGCAGGACACCCTACAGCAACAACAAGCAGCAGGAGAAGCAAAAACACAGTGCTGAAAACACTATAAACTTTTCTGGAGCGGCTCCTAGCGAAGCACCGGAAAATTCAGAAATAATGAGATTATAAACGTATGTCTCACGTAGACAGGAAAATGACGAGACAAACATTAATAAATAAACATACAGATTCCACCCACACTGACAGTAAGAATCAAAAATCCAATAATTCCAAAATCAACGAAAAGACTTCAATGAATCAGGTATAAACCTCAGGTGTGCTCGTCTCGTATGCAGCATGCACATTGCTCGTCTCGTGTCTCCGTGAACGAGTCTTGAAGCAGCGCCAACAAACGATAGAGGGTTAGATTAGAAAGATTGCAGATGATTAGAGGTGAGATTAGGGGAAAAAAAGATGGCCTTCGGCCAGGGAGTGGTTGTCACGGGGGGCTACCGGTCCTGCCCTGCGGTGCTATGCGGGGCAACCGTGACAACTGCTCTTACAGCACCAACCCCCCTTTTTGTTGCACTGATTACAACATACACACCGATGCATAGCGACGATTTCGCTTGCACTTCGTTTTTCTCCTCACCTTGCTTCACTCTCCAGCGGTAGGTAAGGTAGGTAAGCCCAGGTGGGGCCACCCCCTGGTGGAGTTCGTGATTATTCATAAGATTTGTAGGTTTGCCAAAGACAGCTCGTCCACTCGTGCATGCTCATGCATTCACACACGCATTAAAGGGTAGGCCACGCGAAATGCGCAGGGTAAACCTTGTTTAGATTACTCAGGGGCTCCTCGGTACGTTCTTTAAGAGAACCTGAGGAGTCTCTTAACGCTTGCTTGATTGACAGGGCGTGTTTGAGGACAGCGTATTATAGGTCACACTGAGAAGCGTATAATACGTGGAGTGTGGCTTGGTTCCTCAACCGCAAACACCCCTTCATTTGCCTTTGCTTTACAGGTGGGCAGGTAGGGTGATTGGTGCAGCAGCATCCCATTTTTTTCTTGCCGTGCTAAACAAGGGCGCTGATCACACAAACAATTGACTGCACCTCAGCCAGGAGTGGCGTGGGTAGTTCGACTCCATCGACATCCACGCTGTGCACGCAACAAGAGCACCCCTTCCCTCCAAGCCCTAGCAGGGGAACGCGTTGTGGCGTCCCTGTTAGGCCACAGTTGCTTAGCAGCGCTGTGTTCTCTTGTCTTCTTCACAGGAGGGTCATTAGGACTCACGACTTGACCTCCAACAACACCCAGTAGAGCGTGAGTGTAGGAGTCGTAATCCTGAGTGGGGGCTTGAGCCAGTTGCCAAAGTGCTCGCCCACCAGGATGGTGCCACTGTAGGTAGGGTGTGTAGAGTAGTGGTGTCTCCTGCCCCGCGTGCTTTTCCTGGTGGGCAGGGGAGTGCGTTAGCTTCTGGCCTCTAGCAAAAATGCGCGTTTTGTATGCCCTTAGCACACTTGGCCACCCCTCCCTTCTAGTAGGTAGGGCTTTTGCCGTCTTCCCCCAAGGATAGGCGCCAGCACAGAAATTGGGCCCCATAGGAGTGGTACCAGTACCTGACTAGGACCTTGGGTCCGACATCAGCGAAGCCCGTTGATTCGGGAGCCACGCCCGGGAGAGAAGTGAGACACACACAGACATACGTAGCACACTTAGGGGTAAGGTTCAGTCCCTAACTTTAGTCTTGGAGGCAAGCATCTCAGGGAGCCTCAGCAACTCACCAAGGTTGTTCTGGGACAAGTAGTCAACCAGAACTGAGTTTAGGCGTCCCTGAGGTAGAACAAACGCAGAGAATGGCTCCCAGGTGGCCCCCAACGCCGTCCTTGCCGTCGTCTAACTCGCCATAGGTGCAAAGAAAAACGCGTCGCGAGCAGCGCGTAAAACTCGAAAATTTTTCATAACTCGCCACGACCCCTCATGTCGCGCCCTGCCGCCTTTTTCTTCTTCTTCTCCATGCACCTCCCTCCCCACCCCCGTGCCCATCACTCCCCTTGCCCTGCAGCTCAGGCGGCGGCCCTGGGGGAACGCGGTTAACCCTTAGCAATGGACACCAACACGCTCCACGACGCCACGCACAAGAACAAGGCCGAGAACATCAAGAACGACGGGTAGCACGTAAGGCACAGCAACGAACATGGTCTTGCTGCATGCGAGTGTGTTGGGTCGTGTATAATTTTCTTTTTTTTCAAAAGCAAAAAAAAAAAAAAAAAAAAAGATGAAAAAAAAATTATTTTACGAAATTTTGCGGCGGTTTTTCAAGTAGGTGCAACCACACCCACGCAAGAAACAAACCAGCACAGCACCGCAGGGCAGCACGGCACCGCAGGACACGGCACAGGGCGCAGGACACCACAGGACAACGCACAGCACAGCAAGACACCACGACACACCAGAGCAGCACCACCACACCGCAGAACGCCCAGGGAGACACCACAACGCACAGGGACACGCCACAGCACGAGGCACCAACAACAGCGCAGACAACACTGGCGCCGCACAACGGGCCGCAGGAGGGCAAGGCAAACACAAACAGCACCGCAAAACGACAGCAGAGCACGACAGCACAGCACCACACGACAGCACAGCGCCACAGCACACGACACAGGGAAGCAAGGCACCACAGCCAGCGCAACAAGGCACCGCAGCGCACAGAGCGGAGAAGACAGGGAACGCACAGCACGAGGAAAAGAGCACCACAGCACGCAGACACCACCACCGGGCAAAAAACAGCACAGCCAACCAACAGCACAACACAGCACAGCACGACAGCCCACAGGAGGGCAAAGCAAGCCCCAACAGCACCGCAACACGACAGCAGAGCACAACAGCACAGCACCACGCGACAGCACAGCACCACAGAACACGACACGGGAACAAACACAGCACAAAGCAGAGCGGCCAACAACAGCACGCACCACCGCACCACGACAAAACACACACAGCACGGGGGAACACCGCAAAACGCAGCGCCGCAGAGCACAGGGCCCCGGGGCAACAAACAGCGCCAGAGGGCATGGCGCAACAAGCAGCGGCACCCAACGAGCACAACACGGCACAGCACCGCACCCAGGGACGCACAGCACAACGCAGCACACGGCACACAGCACCGAGCGGCAGCGACGAAAACCGCGAGACAAAAAGGGGGGGGGGGGGGGCAGCAACCGACAGGGAGCAAGCACCAGCCAGGCGGAAAGCACGAAAGAGGGACAAGCGCACGGAGAGCCGAGAGGCGGAAGGCCAACAAAGCAAACAACGCACAGCGCCGAGGCCCAGGGCACCCGGGGCCGGAAACCAGAGAAAGCCGGAGACAACGGGGGCGCACAGGGGAAGAAGGGGAAGAAAAAACAAAAAAAAAAAAAAAAAAAAAAAAAAACAACACCAAGGCACCAAGCAGGACCGACGAAAACACCGAGACACAAAAAGGGAGGAAGTGGGGGGAGAAACCACCAAAGAGCAGCCAACGGCCAAGCAGGAGACACAAACGACGCGCGAGCGCACGAAGAGCCAGGCAGCGGGAGGCCGAGAAAAACAACCAAAGCACGGCGCCAAGGCAACGAGGAACGGCAAGGGCAGCGAGAGAGCGGGGGGCGACCCCAGCCCGGAGGGGGCCAAGCAAAGCAGAAAGACAAAGCGGCCAAAGAAAAAGGTGAGGCGCACCACAACGCGCCCGGGAGGCCGGCCCGCCCGACCCGGCCACAAAGAGCAAGCACACGCACGCCAGCCGCCGTCCGGATGGACGAGTGCGCGCCCGGAGGGTACCCAGCCCCTGCCGGCTACGAACAGCCGCCGTCCGGATGGACGTGTGTGCGCCCGGAGGGTACCCAGCCCCTACCGGCTACGATAGCCGCCGTCCGGATGGACGAGTGAGCGCCCCGCAGCGACGCCCCGCACAGCAACACAACACACACGCGCGGGCACACCGGTGAACAGGAGCCGGGAGGCCCAGGACACCGCACACGCAACACAACACACCGAGCGGGCGCACCGGTGAACAGGAGCCGGGAGGCCCAGGACACCGCACACGCAACATAACACACCGAGCAGGCACAGCGGTGAACAGGAGCCGGAGGCCCAGGACACCGCACACGCAACACAACACACCGAGCGGGCACACCGGTGAACAGGAGCCGGAAGGCCCAGGACACCGCACACGCAACACAACACACCGAGCGGGCACACCGGTGAACAGGAGCCGGGGGGCCCAGGACACCGCACACGCAAAACAACACACCGAGCAGGCACACCGGTGAACAGGAGCCGGGGGGCCCAGGACACCGCACACGCAACACAACACACCGAGCGGGAACACCGGTGAACAGGAGCCGGGAGGCCCAGGACACCGCACACGCAACACAACACACCGAGCAGGCACACCGGTGAACAGGAGCCGAGAGGCCCAGGACACCGCACACGCAACACAACACACCGAGCGGGCACACCGGTGAACAGGAGCCGGGGGGCCCAGGACACCGCACACGCAACACAACACACCGAGTGGGCACACCGGTGAACAGGAGCCGGAGGCCCAGGACACCGCACACGCAACACAACACACCGAGCGGGCACACCGGTGAACAGGAGCCGGGAGGCCCAGGACACCGCACACGCAACACAACACACCGAGCGGGCACACCGGTGAACAGGAGCCGGAGGCCCAGGACACCGCACACGCAACACACCACACCGAGCGGGCACACCGGTGAACAGGAGCCGGGGGGCCCAGGACACCGCACACGCAACACAACACACCGAGCGGGCACACCGGTGAACAGGAGCCGGAGGCCCAGGACACCGCACAGGCAACACAACACACCGAGCGGGCACACCGGTGAACAGGAGCCGGGAGGCCCAGGACACCGCACACGCAACACAACACACCGAGCGGGCACACCGGTGAACAGGAGCCGGAGGCCCAGGACACCGCACACGCAACACACCACACCGAGCGGGCACACCGGTGAACAGGAGCCGGGGGGCCCAGGACACCGCACACGCAACACAACACACCGAGCGGGCACACTGGTGAACAGGAGCCGGGAGGCCCAGGACATCGCACACGCAACACAACACACCGAGCGGGCACACCGGTGAACAGGAGCCGGGAGGCCCAGGACACCGCACACGCAACACAACACACCGAGCGGGCACACCGGTGAACAGGAGCCGGGAGGCCCAGGACACCGCACACGCAACACAACACACCGAGCAGGCCCACCGGTGAACGGGAGACGGAGGCCCAGGACACCGCACACGCAACACAACACACCGAGCGGGCACACCGGTGAACAGGAGCCGGGAGGCCCAGGACACCGCACACGCAACACAACACACCGAGCGGGCACACCGGAGAACAGGAGCCGGAGGCCCAGGACACCGCACACGCAACACACCACACCGGGCGGGCACACCGGTGAACAGGAGCCGGGGGGCCCAGGACACCGCACACGCAACACAACACACTGAGCGGGCACACCGGTGAACAGGAGCCGGAGGCCCAGGACACCGCACACGCAACACAACACACCGAGCAGGCACACCGGTGAACAGGAGCCAGGAGGCCCAGGACACCGCACACGCAACACAACACACCGAGCGGGCACACCGGTGAACAGGAGCCGGAGGCCCAGGACACCGCACACGCAACACAACACACCGAGCGGGCACACCGGTGAACAGGAGCCGGAGCCCAGGACACCGCACACGCAACACACCACACCGAGCGGGCACACCGGTGAACAGGAGCCGGAGGCCCAGGACACCGCACACGCAACACAACACACCGAGCGGGCACACCGGTGAACAGGAGCCGGGAGGCCCAGGACACCGCACACGGGACACAACACACCGAGCGGGCACACCGGTGAACAGGAGCCGGGAGGCCCAGGACACCGCACAGGCAACACAACACACCGAGCGGGCACACCGGTGAACAGGAGCCGGAGGCCCAGGACACCGCACACGCAACACACCACACCGAGCGGGCACACCGGTGAACAGGAGCCGGGGGCCCAGGACACCGCACACGCAACACACCACACCGAGCGGGCACACCGGTGAACAGGAGCCGGAGGCCCAGGACACCGCACACGCAACACAACACACCGAGCGGGCACACCGGTGAACAGGAGCCGGGGGGCCCAGGACACCGCACACGCAACACAACACACCGAGCGGGCACACCGATGAACAGGAGCCGGAGGCCCAGGACACCGCACACGCAACACACCACACCGAGCGGGCACACCGGTGAACAGGAGCCGGGAGGCCCAGGACACCGCACACCCAACACAACACGGCGAGCGGGCGCATCCGTGAACAAGAACCGGGAGGCCCAGGACACCGCACACACGTAGGGCGGCCGGGGGACAGGAAAGAACCAACACCCCATGGGTCGGACACACTGGGGCGACCCAGCCGACCCACCGGGCCAGTGGCAGGAGCGGTACTCCAAGGCTGCTGGTCCGAGCCTGGTCAGGCTGCATCGGGGACCATGGCAAACGTCACCCGGAGCCATGGATGCAACCGGTGACAGGCGACCCGGTACACAGTCCAGGAGGGGGTCGCCTGCCAAGCGGAGCGGCCCCGCAACTCAAGCCACAAGGGTGAGGCGGTCGTACCGTAGACAAGCCGGAGCAAGACCCCTTGTAGTGAGAGATACTCCACACGGCTGGGCAGCCCCCAGAGCTGCCGCCCGAAGGAGGGGGCATGTGGCCCTGCTCATGGACATATGTGGGGACACCCTCCCACCTGGGACACATGGACCGGGTGGCCGCGACAATGCCTTCCCAAGCACATGCGGGAGCGGCTCAAGAGGCACCTAACATAGGGCAGTGGGAGGGACAGGACGTCCCCTGGGTAAGACCTTCTTCCTGCACCGTCAAAGGAGGCATCCCGAGCTCCCGAAGATACCTACCTACCTACCTCCATCGACATCCACGCTGTGCACGCAACAAGAGCACCCCTTCCCTCCAAGCCCTAGCAGGGGAACGCGTTGTGGCGTCCCTGTTAGGCCACAGTTGCTTAGCAGCGCTGTGTTCTCTTGTCTTCTTCACAGGAGGGTCATTAGGACTCACGACTTGACCTCCAACAACACCCAGTAGAGCGTGAGTGTAGGAGTCGTAATCCTGAGTGGGGGCTTGAGCCAGTTGCCGAAGTGCTCGCCCACCAGGATGGTGCCACTGTAGGTAGGGTGTGTAGAGTAGTGGTGTCTCCTGCCCCGCGTGCTTTTCCTGGTGGGCAGGGGAGTGCGTTAGCTTCTGGCCTCTAGCAAAAATGCGCGTTTTGTATGCCCTTAGCACACTTGGCCACCCCTCCCTTCTAGTAGGTAGGGCTTTTGCCGTCTTCCCCCAAGGATAGGCGCCAGCACAGAAATTGGGCCCCATAGGAGTGGTACCAGTACCTGACTAGGACCTTCGGTCCGACATCAGCGAAGCCCGTTGATTCGGGAGCCACGCCCGGGAGAGAAGTGAGACACACACAGACATACGTAGCAGACTTAGGGGTAAGGTTCAGTCCCTAACTTTAGTCTTGGAGGCAAGCGTCTCAGGGAGCCTCAGCAACTCACCAAGGTTGTTCTGGGACAAGTAGTCAACCAGAACTGAGTTTAGGCGTCCCTGAGGTAGAACAAACGCAGAGAAGGGCTCCCAGGTGGCCTCTTCGACTCCGAACCCTTCCCAGAGGGTGAGGAAGCGCCAACCCTGGCGATAGCGGTGGCGTAGGACAGACTTCACCAGATAGAAGCCCTCGTTAGCCATCTCCTTGGCGTTCATGTCGGGGAGTTCCCCTTCAACTTCCATAGGGCTGGCAGCCCCTTGTAAGTCTAGGGCAGCAATTTCCTCATCGTTCAGCTCCCACTCCTCCCCACAGAGGTCTTCAGGATCATAGTAGCGCTTCAGATGTTGAGCAGCGCACACCAGGGTCCCCCCTAGACGGGGAGAACACCGCACGGTGATACGGTGTCCGTCCACTGATAGAATCTTGTACGGCCCGAACTATGGGTCATCGCTGGTAGAGCGTGGCCAGGCAGGTAGTCGACTGTGGTGCACCAGCACCCAGTCCCCCTCTTGGTAGGTGGCCGGTACTCCGTGCTTGTTCTTCTTGTTCCACTGACGCTCCCTCACTCTCTGGAGCATAGCCTTGGCCTTGTCCACCTTCGCTTGTTGCTCTTGGACCCATTCACCCACAGAAGAATGGGTGTCCTCTGGATAGGGGGCATGTAGGAACCACGCCGGGCGCCCTAGGAATAGCTCATGGGGCGAGTAGCCAGTAGCTGAACTCTCTTGGGAGTTCATCATCAAGGATATGACAGGGAGTAGTCTGACCCAGTCTCTGGTGCGTTCAGTTTGGCACCATATCCTTACATTCTCCTTGAGGACACGGATCTGTCGCTCACATAGGGGGTTGCTCGTGTGCGAGTAGGGGATCCCCGTAGACACCTGGACATTGATGGATTTCTCGACCCTGTTGTACCAACCGGTATCTGAGCGTACTCGTACGTCCTCATCGGAGTTGATCTCCTTGGGCGCCCCATAGACACAAAACCACTCCTCCAGGAGTATCTTGATAGTCTCCTCCCCGGTAATGTGCTTGGTACATGGGAACACCCTGGTAAACCTGGTCAACCCACAGGTTACCAGGAGGGCGAAGTCATAGCCTCCGAACTTCGGCATCTCCGTGTAGTCCACGTATAGAACACTGTTAGCACAGTGAGGGATGGGCAGGGTCGAGTAGAGACCTCTGTCCCTGATATCCCCTGGTTTGCAGGACCTGCACGGGCACTTGTCCACGATAGGCTGGAGGGTTTTCCGCAGTTGGTCGTCAGTCCACGTAGTGTGGAACCACTGCTTGAACAGCCTCAGGGTACGGTCAGCACCCACATGACCGCTGGACTCATGGGTCCACTTCAGCAGCGCTGGGACTCTGTCACTAGGCACCACAATGCGGTCCTCGTGCCAGAGGTAGCTCTTGTCCCTCTTCCACTGATCTTGGTTGACCAGGAGGGGTTCAAGGCGTTTCTCCAGGCGCTGGTAGATATCCCCAAACTCCTTCAGGTACTCCGATTGTTGGAGTCCATCCAGGGGGCGTATCATCGTCATGTTGAGGTCCAGGTGGACGTCCATACGGCTGAACGCCTCCTTAGCCAGCGCTTCAGACCGGGCACCAATCAGGGCTTCGAAGTTGTTGCGGCTGATGTAGTCTACACACTCGTTCTTCACTCCCCGGATATGGTGTACCGTCAGCCGTAGTTGACTGAGGTAGGTCCACCAGCGCCGTAGCTTGGCCTTCTCAGATGCGGGGCCCTTGTGGAAACTGCGGACCGGTTCTTGGTCGCACAGCCAGACCACAGGGTTACTCCCCAACAGTCGTGCTTGTGAGGATAGCACTAGCATACCCGCGAGCAATTCCTGCTCATAAGTGGAGTAGTTCCCCCTGGCATGGTTCCATTTCAAGTTCCAGTGGCCCAGAGGTACTAGGACCCACTTGTCGTCAGTGTAGCTGTGCTTGAGGGTTCCATCTCGGTTGAGACCTTCCGTCCCCCATTGGGAAATGGCCGAGTCGAACTCCTCCTTTTCTAGTGCTTGCCATTGGAACAACGTTCCACCACCGCCCACATTGCTAGCGTCGGTCACCAGGATAATCTCCCCTTGTGCCCTAGGCACGCCCAAGCAGTTAGCGTTGGCCACCTTGTCTTGGAGCTCGTCAAACGCTTGTTGCTCTTGTGGGCCCCAGCGCCAAGTAGTACTCTTCTTGATCAAGTCCGTCAGAATGGCGCTGGTGTAGGTGAAGTTTTTGATATGGCGGCGATAGAAGTTGCACGCCCCGATGAAACTGCGTACATCATGAAGTCCTTTCTTGGGGTCTTCGTGTCGTACCTTAGCATCCATCAGGGGTTTGGCCTTAGAGGCCGCTGGGGTCCACCACCCATAGCCAACGTCAAACCCCAGATACTGCATGGTCTCCTGCATGAACTCACACTTCTCCAGCTTGAGTCGTGTTTGGTTCTCCTGGCAGACCGCAAAGAACTCACCCAAGAGGATTAGGTGGTCCTCCTGGGTATTGGTCCCGAGGCATACATCGTCGATGTGAGCTTCCATCTGGGCCCCACGGGATATAAGCTCCTGCACCTTAGGTCTCCTTCGTAGGATGGACAAGATCTTGTTCATCAGCTCTTGGAATAGAGCGGGTGCGTGTAACTGCGGTCGCCCACCAAAGCCAGACACCCGATCCAACAGCAAGTTCTGATCTTATATACACCTACAATTCATTCCACGCATATTTTTTGCCTTCACCCCAAGGCAGTACGAGGACTTAATTGAAGCGCGACGCCTTTGACAGACGCGCACACGTGCTATTCCTACGCATGTACAGTATCATGAAATGATGAGAATGCTCGGCAGGATAGCCAGGACAGCACACCAAGAGTGCTACGCAATGTTTCTGCTTGTGGGGATTTTATTGCAAAGTTTGTATCTGACAGAGATGTACATACTTTCCTGTTTGTGTTGCTCAGGGGTGTTGTAAGCCCATGTATTGTCTCTGGCGTTGTGGACCTACGTGACAACCGGAATAACAAATCAGTACAAGTACTGCAGCTTTGGTCTTTGCCGTCGCTTCCCTTGTTCCGCCCAACTATTTTCTCAAACTGTGATTTTGTCTCAGCCGGAGACCCAGCAGGAGAATCATGATATGGGCTTCAAACAATAAGTGGGGCAGCAAACTACGGCAGAAGCAAGCACCTCAAAATAGGTCCACTCCACGCCTGTTGCCACCTACATGGGCAAGCGCCGCAGAGTCGCCGGGGCCCAAGCACCAGGGCCAGGAAGCACCCCAAGGTTCCCCTTCACTGCCGCTCGGACTACCCAAGGGTCCAGAACACGGAGCTACCGCCAGACAATGGCCATGTGAACCGAGCGCACCACAAAGGGTGAACTTACAAGACAATACATGCTCTATGTCTGCTGCGCTTGTTGCTGGTGCTACAGAGCAGAAGCAGAGCTGCGGCGAATGCAGACGCTGCTTGATTGGCTGGTCGTGCGTCAATGCAAGGCTACACAGCCCGCGCACAACAGAATCATGTTCCTGGGATGACATCGTTGCCCGTCTTGTGAAAGAACGTGCTCAGTTTGAAAAGGAGGCAGCCGAAGTCCGAGCTCGCGGGCTCGCCACGAGTGTCACATGTGAATGTTGCTTCTTTGGTTGCCCTTTCTGTATGGTGTGGGATGAGATCGACAAAGAGAGGAACACTTATGCCGAAGAGCCCAACCACGATGGAGAAGAGACGCGCGAAGTGTTTCATATTGCAGGGCTGAGAGCGCCAGACGCCGTCCACGTGGTTTTGGAGGATTTCTGGGGAAGTCTACTGGATGTCGCCTGGAAATCTGGATCCGAGGTTGTGGAGAATCTCTGGGAAGTAACAGCGCAACAGCTGCAAGATATGTTCGGACACGTCGACTCACTGTCTGCTGCGAGGCTACTACCGAGCCCAGTCAGGTGCTGGGCTAGGATTTGTTGCAAGGTTCTTTGCGGCGAGTGCGAGCCGTGGCATGATTCTCAGGCGCTGTACGATTTTGTTTATCTTGTTCTATATAACTTCTGGATGCAAAGTGAAGGGAATGCTATGGTCTCGGGTCGTTTGGACAACGAGTTTCAGACTACCTACCACTATGAAGAAGACGACGGACAAGAAAATTCTGATGGTAGCGAGCCCATTGAGCTGGACGCTGACGACTACTGGGACTCCCTCATTATCGGTGAGAAAGAACAGTTAGAGTGGTGGTACCTAAAAAACAGTGGCCCTCAGTTGCAGCTGTACTACACAAATGAGGACTACTACCAAGACCAAGTCGAAGACGAAGAGGCAGAATCAGACGTCGATGCCGAAGAGGAAGAGGCAGAAGCAGACTTCGAGGCTGATCAGGATGAGGCACAACCAAAGGAATACTACTATCAAGACCAAGTCGAGGAGGAAGGGGTAGAAGCAGACGTCCATGCCGAAGAGGAAGAGGCAGAGGCAGAAGAAGATGATTACCAGCACCAAATGAAAGGTATCCTCCCAGCCAACTGCAGTGTGGCGCCGCTCTGGACTGTGAGTCTGTCGAGTGGCGCCCACGAACATTCACAAGAGGAGGGACCTCAAGACGCGTTTGCACAAGGCGTGCATGGGAACTGGGACTACGGCTCAATGGAAGAAAGCCAACACTCCAACCAGTACGCGCAAAAACGTTGGTGCCGTTATGGCAACGCTTGTAAATATCTGCAGTTGGGACAATGTGTCTTTCGTCATGTATGAGAGTGATCACAAGCAGCGGGTCATGGCAGTCGTGGAAGCAAGAAAGGCCCCTCGCAGCGACTGTGACGCCGACAGAGTGAGGATTGCAGCAGGGTTGTTTGGAGGAACTGGCCGCAAAGAAGCTTCGTGTCGCAAATTTTGAGCACAATGCAGTCGCGCTTTCTCTTGGGCGCCATGAAAACAAGCACTCTGGTCTTTGCTAACGTTTAGTTGGAAGTACAACGCTTTGGTTGATAATTTCTCGTGTCAGGGTCAGTTGGTCAGTTTTGTTGTTGTTTTGGTTCAGTTGATGGTCAATAGGAGGCTTCGTCGTTTGTTGCAAGCCCTGGCGTTGGCCGTGCTAACCTCACTCCCCTGACCACTCCCTTCCTTCCCTCGCTCACGCACCATGAATTTCTAGGTCCTTGAGGGAACAAGCTTCACTTGAAATTTTGACTCCAGTGCCTGACTGACTGTAAATTTATTCAAGCTTCGACTACTTTTGAGTTATATATAAATGCCTCACCCTCGACTGTCAGATGTGGCTTTTTTTGAACTGTCCTGATGTCCCATATGTTGTACTTCACATGTTTGATTTGTCCAGGTCTTGGTCTGTTTGTTGGTTTGTTTTATTGTTCCTACAAGGTCAACTGTCCATCGTCGTTCTGTTTGCCCTTCCAGTGGAGACATCGTATTCAAATGAACGAAGTCCTGGTTTGTTACCTTTTGTTGGAATTTGGGGAGTACAGTACAGGTCCACAAGGTGTTTGTTTCTCTCATTTTGGTGTTCTTGAAGCAATTTTGAAGTTTGAAGTTGGATTTTGATATTTTGTTGCGAATCAGAGTCCCTGTTCCCTGGCGACGCGCTCGGACAGGGTTACGGCGCTCACAACGTGACGCTCTACGCTGCGCTGACAGCGTTTGACTGTCCTGCGCCACCTGTGGCAGCTAATTCTGTTTCAATTCTTCAATTTTGCAAATTTTCAAATTTTGCTCTCTTTTTCTGTCGGCGACGCTTGTCGTCGCTTTTCGACGCGCGAGTGCGTTCGTGGCACTCGTCGACACTGGTATTGTGTGTCGACGGCTCTCTTCCAGCGTCTTGCCCAGTTTCAGGGCTTCATCCTGGCCCATTTTGGGTTTTTAGACCTTTTTGGCCTGTTTCTGGCCAAATGTGCCATTTTTGGCAGGATCGGTCGCAAGCGACAGCTGCGACGCGTGGCGACGCCCTCCGTCGTTCGCCACGGCACTGCTGGGGCACGCCGAGTGCGCCTGCGTGTTTTCGAGGTGAGTTTTGGGTCACCTTTCACGTCTTTCACCATCCACGCTCAGTGCATCAAGAATGACAGTTCACATGACACATGACACATGACACATGACTTGAAGAAGTGACCATGATGGTAGTTGAGCAGAGGATTAACCCACTCAATTGCTGTATATCGGCGACCCGTACAATCCAGTTTTCTTCCGATGGTAGTTGAGCAGAGGATTAACCCACTCAATTGCTGTATATCGGCGACCCATAAAATCCAGTTTTCTTCCGATGGTAGTTGAGCAGAGGATTAACCCACTCAATTGCTGTATATCGGCGACCCATAAAATCCAGTTTTCTTCCGATGGTAGTTGAGCAGAGGATTAACCCACTCAATTGCTGTATATCGGCGACCCATACAATCCAGTTTTCTTCCGATGGTAGTTGAGCAGAGGATTAACCCACTCAATTGCTGTATATCGGCGACCCATACAATCCAGTTTTCTTCCGACAAGTCTACTTCTGTTTAGCGACTCAGATCACAGACACTGATAGGTTGTACCACAGTGTCCATTTTGTTCTTGTCTGGGGACTCATAGGTATTACCAGGGTCTCGCGCTGATAGGTACTACCACAGCGGACACCACTCCACGCCACTTTAGCTCTGCACACTACCTGCGTCTGAATTAGCCATTGCATTATGGACACAAGCCGGTTGACGTGCGGCAACACGCAACTAGTTACTCTTGCCGGAGTAGGGCTGACTTGTACTCGTTCGGAGAGACAAGAGATCCACGTGTTTGTTTGGAGGGTGGGAATGTAAGTACTGCCGTGGCAGCACTGCAGCAAAGACCCCACAGACCCCACAACCACAGCAGGCAAAGAGGGAGATGACCCCACAGACCCCACAACCACAGCAGAGCCGCAGAATGTTCACTTGATCCCTTTTCTCACCCGCATATACCGACATTTTTTCGCACATTCTTTCTGTCCTCCAGCCATGTATCTGTGTGCCAGCTTCAGGCGCCACTGTCGCTTAGTTTGGGTACGCCAAAGAAAATGGAGCATTCAGGAGGTTTGGAATTTCAGTTCCAATTTCAATCAGCAGTTCATCTCAGCAATCATGTCAGTGTCATTCATGTCATCAGTTTCATCCATCATTCATCATTCATCATTCAGCACTTTATCAATTCATCAGGAGTTTATCAGCAGTCTATCGATTCATCATCATTCATCATCTCATCATTCATCATCATTCATCATCCATTCTGTTGTTGTCAGCATGTAACATTGCATTGCACATGACTTCAGTGTCAGTGCATCATCATTCATCATCATCCGCAGCATCACTCCATAAATTATTATCAATATTTACAGCTCTTTTGACTGTCATGCAGCGACAATTCCAGTGTATGCATGGCATGCTGCGATGTGTCAGGTTCATAGGTCAAGCCACAACCAGGTTGATAGGTCAAACCACAGCCGCAAAAAGAGTCACTGTTTTGTGGGACACATGTGTAGACCCGGAAGTTGATAGGTAACACCACAGCTGTCGAGGGTATACATGGACCAGCAGTGAGCTGCCAACCACTCGTTAGTGAGATAGGTAATTGAATTGCTTGACCAGCACACAGGGTACACAGTCGGCTGGGGTGCGGCAACACCCAGGTAACTGCGCTTGCCGTTGCAGGGCTGTTGTAGGGATGCTTCAGACTGCCCTACTTTGTGACTGTGACAGTTTCTAGGTTCAAGCATGTGCCAGGTGTGGCCGACCGCATTACTCTGTGCGTATCGGCCTCACCCCCGTAGGTGCGTCCTGGTAGGGGGGTGTAACTGCGGTCGCCCACCAAAGCCAGACACCCGATCCAACAGCAAGTTCTGATCTTATATACACCTACAAATCATTCCACGCATATTTTTTGCCTTCACCCCAAGGCAGTACGAGGACTTAATTGAAGCGCGACGCCTTTGACAGACGCGCACACGTGCTATTCCTACGCATGTACAGTATCATGAAATGATGAGAATGCTCGGCAGGATAGCCAGGACAGCACACCAAGAGTGCTACGCAATGTTTCTGCTTGTGGGGATTTTATTGCAAAGTTTGTATCTGACAGAGATGTACATACTTTCCTGTTTGTGTTGCTCAGGGGTGTTGTAAGCCCATGTATTGTCTCTGGCGTTGTGGACCTACGTGACAACCGGAATAACAAATCAGTACAAGTACTGCAGCTTTGGTCTTTGCCGTCGCTTCCCTTGTTCCGCCCAACTATTTTCTCAAACTGTGATTTTGTCTCAGCCGGAGACCCAGCAGGAGAATCATGATATGGGCTTCAAACAATAAGTGGGGCAGCAAACTACGGCAGAAGCAAGCACCTCAAAATAGGTCCACTCCACGCCTGTTGCCACCTACATGGGCAAGCGCCGCAGAGTCGCCGGGTCCCAAGCACCAGGGCCAGGAAGCACCCCAAGGTTCCCCTTCACTGCCGCTCGGACTACCCAAGGGTCCAGAACACGGAGCTACCGCCAGACAATGGCCATGTGAACCGAGCGCACCACAAAGGGTGAACTTACAGTGCGTTGGCCACGCCAAATGGCATGACCTTCCACTTGAACACCCTCCCCTGAGGGGTGATGAAGGCCAGTAGCTCCTGAGCGTTGGGCGTCAAGTGCACTTGCCAGAATCCGCTCCTCTTGTCCATCTTGGTCTTGTAGCGACAGGAGGCTATCTTCTCCAGGGTAGACTCCATATTGGGAATGGACCCTGAGTCGTTCAACGTTTTCTTGTTCAGCTCTCCGTAGTCAACTACCAGCCGTTTGGCTGTAGACCCAGGTTTAGCCACCAGGAAACAGGGGCTGCAGTGTAGGGGGTAGTCCCCGTCCTTGTACTCCAGGACTAGGACAGCGTCGATATATTCTTGTATCTGTCGCTCAATCTCGTCGGCCTGCTCTTTAGGAGCTGGATAGGGTCTCCTCCGTATCTTGTGACCCACGAACTCCGGTTTCAGCTTGAGGTCCATCTGTACCAGCTTGTCACATGAAGCTGGAGGGGGTAGTCCTCCGAACACCTCCAGAAAGGTCCTTATAAGCTTCTGCACCCACGGGTCCAATAGCTTGATTTTGTCCTCCATGTCCTCGTCAGAGTGTAAGTTGCTTGCCCCCTGAGTAATAGACGTCGGGAGGTGATCCTCCACTGACTCTTCGCCCTTGGTAGTGTCCTTCACCCCTTGGTAGGCATATAGGAGGTCTTGTTCAACCATCTCCGATGGACGATGGCAACGTAGGCACGCTCAAGGGGGTTCACATATACATTTCTCCGAGAGGTCGTCCTCCTCCAGGGTCCTCACATGGGCGCCCCACACGCTCTTCATGAGCTTAAGATCTACCTCCCTTTGCCAGGTGGTGATCTTCTGTTCGAGGTCCTCCTTCAATTGGGATAGATCTCCCATACGTCCTTGCTTCAGTGGCCATGAGCTGCTGGTAGGCTTAGCGTAGCATAGGTTTTTCGCCACCAACTTCCTCTTGGAGTCCACATACTCCCTTAGCCTGGATCGAGGGTCCAGCTCTTCGTCCACGGGGTCTTCCACCCTCATGGAGAGTAGGGGTTTCAGTGGGGCGACGTACTCGGCGTTCTCCACTTCCTCCACACAGGTCTGCACGAAGAAGGCGTCGTGCTCAGTTTCGTCATCTGAGTGGATAGAGCTAGGTAGCTCGGATAGTCCACACTCAGAGACTCCATCAGGACCAGGTAAATGGCAGGGAGAGTTGGGGGCGTTGGTGTCAGTCACGACGTACTCATCTCCTCCGGGTATAGTCTCAATAGCATCTTGAGGTCGTAGTCGATCCTTCAAGTCACCCAAGGCGAGTCCATCGCTTTCTCGTTGTATAGCCTGGACCAGAGTCGGGTCCAGATCCTCCCAGGGGATGGAGGTAAGACCTCCGTCCACCACGCTGAGCATACTCCCCCATCCGGGTTTCCCAATAGGCGTCTTACGCCCCAGAGGCACGTAGATGGCCTCATCAGGTAACCGAACAGAGCTGATAGTCAGCCTGTCCAGGAGGTTTCGCCAGTACTCGTTGCCCCCATGGGCTCCCCAATCGGGGGAACACAGGACCATACGGGAACGTTCCAAGGCCAGCTTGGTCAGGACCTTCCCCAGTTCACTGAACCTGGGGTTCCCGTAGGCCATCCCGAAAGAGGGCCAGTAAAATGTGTAGCTGCAGTTCTTCCCCTTGCTGCAGTAAAGGTCCAGTACATGCTGCTTGTCGCTGGCGAACAACTCCACATTCAGGTCTTCTCTAGAGTAACTCAACTCCTTCAGACCTTGGTCTAGGACTTCCCCCAATAGTTGATAGTCCTCAGTTTTGGAGGCCGCCATCATGTTCGACGGCTCCTCCTTCGATAGCCTCAGGTAGCTCGAGGTATGTTCCGACTGCTCCAGTGGCACAGACTCTCTGCCACTGCCGTGGGCCACGTAGAGGAGGTAGGGCGCTTGCAGCGTCAGGGATTGTATCTGGGAGTGCTGCACCAAGAAGTCAGTCCCCAATACAAAGTCGAAGGCCTCAGTGTCCATCACATAGAACTGATGGGCGATAGTCCGGGAGCCCATAGGTACCTCCACTTCACAGTCCCCGCAGCTGTGCACCACATGTCCATCCCCCATTCGTATAGCCGCGGTGGTCATGGTGTTCTTCAGGCTCCCACAGGGTAAAATTGTCTTGACCACTATAGATTTGGTGGCGCCAGTATCCAATACCCCCAGGTATTCGCGACCCCCTGGTCAGATACGTACCCAAAACAGCAGGTCCTGCGTGCAACCGGAGCGTCTTCGTCAGAACTCCGCGGGACAGGTCACCTTGAACCCCTTGTTCCGCAGCTTGCGGGCCATCCTCATGAAAGGGCTTCTCTTCTTAGCGTTGCCGTCATCACCACCTTCGTGCTCCCGCTTGGCCCCTTGTTCTTTCTGGGCCTGCGTCTGTGAGCGTGTGGTAGGACCAGACTGCCCTCCAGAGGGCTCGGAGTTCCCCCCTGGATTAGGGTTGGGGTTGCCTCCGTTCTTGTCCGTGTTCTTGTTGTCCTTGTCTGGCTGGCGGTTAGCGCCTCCTCCTCGTCCACCTTGACTCTTGTCTTGCCCTTGTCCACGTCCTTTCGACTTGCCCTTGCCGGAGTCGTTGCCTTTGCCTTTGCGTCCACCTTTTGCCAGAGCCTTTGCCAGGATCTTCCCCCTTCAGCTTCGCCGACAGGCGTTGCTTGTGGTAGCACTCATCCTCGTAGTGCTTCCTCTTCCCACAAAAGGCACAGGTGATGGTACACCTGTAGTGATCCGGCAGCTTCGCCTTGGCGCCGGTGTTCTTCTCCTGCTGCTTCCCTTGGACTACGAAGCAGTCTCGCTGCTCGCAGTCAGGGGCGTGCTGCAGGTGGCCCTGCTCGTCTCTGGCATCACACCAGAAGAGCTCCTTGACGTCTTCCATGGTACGGGCGTGGGCGTGTTTGGGGGTAGTCCCCTGCCCAGGTCTGGATCCTTGGTACCCTTTGCCATGGCCTCCAGAGCCTCCACCTCCAGGACGGTAGTTGTTCAGGTGCTGGTCGCTTTCTTTCTCCAGCGCCAGCTCCAGGAGTAGTACACATAGATCCTCGTAGCGGAGGGATCTAGCCTTGCGCTCTGCCGTTGAACGGCACTCGTCCCACAGCTCTCGAGGTAGGTAGGTAGGTGCACTCGGTCGTGGAGAGGCACCCCATGGTTCCCCCTGGCGTCGCCCCTGTGACGAACAGGAAGAGGCTCCGCGCGTGAAGCGAAGAGGCCGCTTACATCCCGCTAGACCTGACTGTTGGCCCCCTACAAAGCGGCCCCGGGCAACACCGGGAGGGCTGATCGCCGCCAGCGTGACGTGCTTGTCTCGCCGGGAGGGTCTGCCCCCGTGCTTGCGCACGTCCCCTCCTTTGGGCGGAACCCTAGGGGTTCACCGGACTTCCTGGCGTATCCCGTTCCCAAGGCATGCATGCATGTTCTTGGTACTAGGGTTCCGAGGCGCTTGGGTGTCGCACGCTCCGCCTCGAGTCCCAAAGCAGCGCAGGCCTTAGGATGCAGCCTTACCCCCGGTCTCCGGATCTCGTTTGGCCGGGTCACCTGCATGGCACGGGCTGCCTCAGTGCCCGGGCTGTGGGCACTGGGTTTCCTACTGTTGTGCGGCGTTTGTGTTTGGGTCTGGTTCGCGGTTGGGTGTGAGTTTTGTTAACCCCGCCAGTCCTGGCTGGGGTCTTGGGTCGGCGTGTTTGGGCACGGTTTGTGGTGTTGTCCCTCTTGTGTCGGCTGTCTGTGGTGTTCGTGGTTGGGGTTCGTTTTCGGCCTGCTTATGGGACGTGTGTGGTTGCGTGGGCGCCCCGCTTGCCCCCCGCCGTTTCCGGTTCTGGCGTGCGGTGTGGGCGTGTCTGCTGGGCCCGGGTCTCGGCTGTGCCCAGCCCTTCTTGGCTGGGTTGTCGGGGTGTGTTTTTTGCGCTTTTGTTTTTGTGGTCCCTGTCCCACCTTCCCCTTTCTTTCGGGCTGGGTTGCTGGCTCTTTTTGTTTTTCTTTTTTTCTTTATGTGCTACTCCCCGCCACTCCTGGCTTGGTTTCGCTGCCGGTGGTGGTGGGCGGTCCCCGCCACTCCTGGCTGGGGTCCGCTGGCGGCGGTGGTGCGTGGTGTGTGGTGTGTGGTGTGTGGCGGTGGTGTGTTGGTGGGGTTGTGGCTGGTGTGTGGTGTGGTTGGTCCCTCGCCACTCCTGGTGGAGGTTCCTGTGTGCTACTCCCCGCCACTCCCGGCTGGGTTTCGCTGCCGGTGGTGGTGGGCGGTCCCCGCCATTCCTGGCTGGGGTCCGCTGGCGGCGGTGGTGTGTGGTGTGTGGTGTGTGGTGTCTGGTGAGTGGTGGTGATGTGTTGGTGGGGTTGTGGCTGGTGTGTGGTGTGGTTGGTCCCTCGCCACTCCTGGCGGAGGTTCCTGTGTGCTACTTCCCGCCACTCCTGGCTGGGTTTCGCTGCCGGTGGTGGTGGGCGGTCCCCGCCACTCCTGGCTGGGGTCCGCTGGCGGCAGTGGTGTGTGGTGTGTGGTGTGTGGTGTGTGGCGGTGGTGTGTTGGTGGGGTTGTGGCTGGTGTGTGGTGTGGTTGGTCCCTCGCCGCTCCTGGCGGAGGTTCCTGTGTGCTACTCCCCGCCACTCCTGGCTGGGTTTCGCTGCCGGTGGTGGTGGGCGGTCCCCGCCACTCCTGGCTGGGGTCCACTGGCGGGGCTGGGGTGTGGTGTGTGGTGTGTGGTGTGTGGTGTGTGGTGTAAGGTGGTGGTGTGTTGGTGGGGTTGTGGCTGGTGTGTGGTGTGGTTGGTGCTCGCCACTCCTGGCGGAGGTTCCTGTGTGCTACTCCCCGCCACTCCTGGCTGGGTTTCGCTGCCGGTGGTGGTGGGCGGTCCCCGCCACTCCTGGCTGGGGTCCGCTGGCGGCGGTGGTGTGTGGTGTGTGGTGTGTGGTGTGTGGCAGTGGTGTGTTGGTGGGATTGTGGCTGGTGTGTGGTGTGGATGGTCCCTCGCCACTCCTGGCGGAGGTTCCTGTGTGCTACTCCCCGCCACTCCTGGCTGGGTTTCGCTGCCGGTGGTGGTGGGCGGTCCCCGCCACTCCTGGCTGGGGTCCGCTGGCGGCGGTGGTGTGTGGTGTGTGGTGTGTGGTGTTTGGTTTCTGGTGGTGGTGTGTTGGTGGGGTTGTGGCTGGTGTGTGGTGTGGTTGGTCCCTCGCCACTCCTGGCGGAGGTTCCTGTGTGCTACTCCCCGCCACTCCTGGCTGGGTTTCGCTGCCGGTGGTGGTGGGCGGTCCCCGCCACTCCTGGCTGGGGTCCGCTGGCGGCGGTGGTGTGTGGTGTGTGGTGTGTGGTGTGTGGCAGTGGTGTGTTGGTGAGGTTGTGGCTGGTGTGTGGTGTGGTCTGTCCCTCGCCACTCCTGGCGGAGGTTCCTGTGTGCTACTCCCCGCCACTCCTGGCTGGGTTTCGCTGCCGGTGGTGGTGGGCGGTCCCCGCCACTCCTGGCTGGGGTCCGCTGGCGGCGGTGGTGTGTGGTGTGTGGTGTGTGGTGTTTGGTTTCTGGTGGTGGTGTGTTGGTGGGGTTGTGGCTGGTGTGTGGTGTGGTTGGTCCCTCGCCACTCCTGGCGGAGGTTCCTGTGTGCTACTCCCCGCCACTCCTGGCTGGGTTTCGCTGCCGGTGGTGGTGGGCGGTCCCCGCCACTCCTGGCTGGGGTCCGCTGGCGGCGGTGGTGTGTGGTGTGTGGCGGTGGTGTGTTGGTGGGGTTGTGGCTGGTGTGTGGTGTGGTCGGTCCCTCGCCACTCCTGGTGGAGGTTCCTGTGTGCTACTCCCCGCCACTCCTGGCTGGGTTTCGCTGCCGGTGGTGGTGGGCGGTCCCCGCCACTCCTGGCTGGGGTCCGCTGGCGGCGGTGGTGTGTGGTGTGTGGTGTGTGGTGTGTGTTGTGTGGTGGCGGTGTGTTGGTGGGGTTGTGGCTGGTGTGTGGTGTGGTTGGTTCCTCGCCACTCCTGGCGGAGGTTCCTGTGTGCTACTCCCCGCCACTCCTGGCTGGGTTTCGCTGCCGGTGGTGGTGGGCGGTCCCCGCCACTCCTGGCTGGGGTCCGCTGGCGGCGGTGGTGTGTGGTGTGTGGTGTGTGGTGTGTGTTGTGTGGTGGCGGTGTGTTGGTGGGGTTGTGGCTGGTGTGTGGTGTGGTTGGTTCCTCGCCACTCCTGGCGGAGGTTCCTGTGTGCTACTCCCCGCCACTCCTGGCTGGGTTTCGCTGCCGCTGGTGGTGGGCGGTCCCCGCCACTCCTGGCTGGGGTCCGCTGGCGGCGGTGGTGTGTGGTGTGTGGCGGTGGTGTGTTGGTGGGGTTGTGGCTGGTGTGTGGTGTGGTTGGTCCCTCGCCACTCCTGGCGGAGGTTCCTGTGTGCTACTCCCCGCCACTCCTGGCTGGGTTTCGCTGCCGGTGGTGGTGGGCGGTCCCCGCCACTCCTGGTTGGGGTCCGCTGGCGGCGGTGCTGTGTGGTCTGTGGTGTGTGGTGTGTGGTGTGTGGTGGTGGTGTGTTGGTGGGGTTGTGGCTGGTGTGTGGTGTGGTTGGTCCCTCGCCACTCCTGGCGGAGGTTCCTGTGTGCTACTCCCCGCCACTCCTGGCTGGGTTTCGCTGCCGGTGGTGGTGGGCGGTCCCCGCCACTCCTGGCTGGGGTGAGGTGGCGGCGGTGGTGTGTGGTGTGTGGTGTGTGGTGTGTGGTGTGTGGTGTGTGTTGGTGGTGTGTTGGTGGGGTTGTGGCTGGTGTGTGGTGTGGTTGGTCCCTCGCCACTCCTGGCGGAGGTTCCTGTGTGCTACTCCCCGCCACTCCTGGCTGGGTTTTGCTGCCGGTGCTGGTGGGCGGTCCCCGCCACTCCTGGCTGGGGTCCGCTGGCGGCGGTGGTGTGTGGTGTGTGGTGTGTGGCGGTGGTGTGTTGGTGGGGTTGTGGCTGGTGTGTGGTGTGGTTGGTCCCTCGCCACTCCTGGCGGAGGTTCCTGTGTGCTACTCCCCGCCACTCCTGGCTGGGTTTTGCTGCCGGTGCTGGTGGGCGGTCCCCGCCACTCCTGGCTGGGGTCCGCTGGCGGCGGTGGTGTGTGGTGTGTGGCGGTGGTGTGTTGGTGGGGTTGTGGCTCGTGTGTGGTGTGGTTGGTCCCTCGCCACTCCTGGCGGAGGTTCCTGTGTGCTACTCCCCGCCACTCCTGGCTGGGTTTCGCTGCTGGTGGTGGTGGGCGGTCCCCGCCACTCCTGGCTGGGGTCCGCTGGCGGCGGTGGTGTGTGGTGTGTGGTGTGTGGCGGTGGTGTGTTGGTGGGGTTGTGGCTGGTGTGTGGTGTGGTTGGTCCCTCGCCACTCCTGGCGGAGGTTCCTGTGTGCTACTCCCCGCCACTCCTGGCTGGGTTTCGCTGCCGGTGGTGGTGGGCGGTCCCCGCCACTCCTGGCTGGGGTCCGCTGGCGGCGGTGGTGTGTGGTGTGTGGTGTGTGGTGTGTGGTGTGTGGCGGTGGTGTGTTGGTGGGGTTGTGGCTGGTGTGTGGTGTGGTTGGGCCCTCGCCACTCCTGGCGGAGGTTGCTGTGTGCTACTCCCCGCCACTCCTGGCTGGGTTTCGCTGCCGGTGGTGGTGGGCGGTCCCCGCCACTCCTGGCTGGGGTCCGCTGGCGGCGGTGGTGTGTGGTGTGTGGTGTTTGGTGTGTGGTGTGTGGTGGTGGTGTGTTGGTGGGGTTGTGGCTGGTGTGTGGTGTGGTTGGTCCCTCGCCACTCCTGGCGGAGGTTCCTGTGTGCTACTCCCCGCCAGTCCTGGCTGGATTTCGCTGCCGGTGGTGGTGGGCGGTCCCCGCCACTCCTGGCTGGGGTCCGCTGGCGGCGGTGGTGTGTGGTGTGTGGTGTGTGGCGGTGGTGTGATGGTGGGGTTGTGGCTGGTGTGTGGTGTGGTTGGGCCCTCGCCACTCCTGGCGGAGGTTCCTGTGTGCTACTCCCCGCCACTCCTGGCTGGGTTTCGCTGCCGGTGGTGGTGGGCGGTCCCCGCCACTCCTGGCTGGGGTCCGCTGGCGGCGGTGGTGTGTGGTGTGTGGTGTGTGGTGTGTGGTGTGTGGTGGTGGTGTGTTGGTGGGGTTGTGGCTGGTGTGTGGTGTGGTTGGTCCCTCGCCACTCCTGGCGGAGGTTGCTGTGTGCTACTCCCCGCCACTCCTGGCTGGATTTCGCTGCCGGTGGTGGTGGGCGGTCCCCGCCACTCCTGGCTGGGGTCCGCTGGCGGCGGTGGTGTGTGGTGTGTGGTGTGTGGCGGTGGTGTGTTGGTGGGGTTGTGGCTGGTGTGTGATGTGGTTGGTCCCTCGCCACTCCTGGCGGAGGTTCCTGTGTGCTACTCCCCGCCACTCCTGGCTGGGTTTCGCTGCCGGTGGTGGTGGGCGGTCCCCGCCACTCCTGGCTGGGGTCCGCTGGCGGCGGTGGTGTGTGGTGTGTGGTGTGTGGTGTGTGGTGTGTGGTGGTGGTGTGTTGGTGGGGTTGTGGCTGGTGTGTGGTGTGGTTGGTCCCTCGCCACTCCTGGCGGAGGTTGCTGTGTGCTACTCCCCGCCAGTCCTGGCTGGATTTCGCTGCCGGTGGTGGTGGGCGGTCCCCGCCACTCCTGGCTGGGGTCCGCTGGCGGCGGTGGTGTGTGGTGTGTGGTGTGTGGCGGTGGTGTGTTGGTGAAGCTTCGGCTGGTGTGTGGTGTGGTTGGTCCTTCGCCACTCCTGGCGGGGGTTCCTGTGTGCTACTCCCCGCCACTCCTGGCTGGGTTTCGCTGCCGGTGGTGGTGGGCGGTCTCCGCCACTCCTGGCTGGGGTCCGCTGGCGGCGGTGGTGTGTAGTGTGTGGTTCGTGGTGTGTGGTGTGTGTCGGTGGTGTGTTGGTGGGGTTGTGGCTGGTGTGTGGTGTGGTTGGTCCCTCGCCACTCCTGGCGGAGGTTCCTGTGTGCTACTCCCCGCCACTCCTGGCTGGGTTTTGCTGCCAGTGGTGGTGGGCGGTCCCCGCCACTCCTGGCTGGGGTCCGCTGGCGGCGGTGGTGTGTGGTGTGTGGTGTGTGGTGTGTGGCGTGTGGCGGTGGTGTACTGGTGGGGTTGTGGCTGGTGTGTGGTGTGGTTGGTCCCTCGCCACTCCTGGCGGAGGTTCCTGTGTGCTACTCCCCGCCACTCCTGGCTGGGTTTCGTTCTTGGTGGTGGTGGGCGGTCCCCGCCACTCCTGGCTGGGGTCCGCTGGCGCCGATGGTGTGTGGTGTGTGGTGTGTGGTGTGTGATGTGTGGTGTGTGATGGTGGTGTGTTGGTGGGGTTGTGGCTGGTGTGTGGTGTGGTTGGTCCCTCGCCACTCCTGGCGGAGGTTCCTGTGTGCTACTCCCCGCCACTCCTGGCTGGGTTTCGCTGCCGGTGGTGGTGGGCGGTCCCCGCCACTCCTGGCTGGGGTCCGCTGGCGGCGGTGGTGTGTGGTGTGTGGTGTGTGGTGTGTGGTGTGTGGCGTGTGGCGGTGGTGTGCTGGTGGCATTGTGGCTGGTGTGTGGTGTGGTTGGTCCCTCGCCACTCCTGGCGGAGGTTCCTGTGTGCTACTCCCCGCCACTCCTGGCTGGGTTTCGCTGCCGGTGGTGGTGGGCGGTCCCCGCCACTCCTGGCTGGGGTCCGCTGGCGGCGGTGGTGTGTGGTGTGTGCTGTGTGGCGGTGGTGTGTTGGTGGGGTTGTGGCTGGTGTGTGGTGTGGTTGGGCCCTCGCCACTCCTGGCGGAGGTTCCTGTGTGCTACTCCCCGCCACTCCTGGCTGGGTTTCCCTGCCGGTGGTGGTGGGCGGTCCCCGCCACTCCTGGCTGGGGTCCGCTGGCGGCGGTGGTGTGTGGTGTGTGGTGTGTGGCGGTGGTGTGTTGGTGGGGTTGTGGCTGGTGTGTGGTGTGGTTGGTCCCTCGCCACTCCTGGCGGAGGTTCCTGTGTGCTACTCCCCGCCACTCCTGGCTGGGTTTCGCTGCCGGTGGTGGTGGGCGGTCCCCGCCACTCCTGGCTGGGGTCCGCTGGCGGCGGTGGTGTGTGGTGTGTGGTGTGTGGCGGTGGTTTGTTGGTGGGGTTGTGGCTGGTGTGTGGTGTGGTTGGTCCCTCGCCACTCCTGGCGGAGGTTCCTGTGTGCTACTCCCCGCCACTCCTGGCTGGGTTTCGCTGCCGGTGGTGGTGGGCGGTCTCCGCCACTCCTGGCTGGGTCCGCTGGCGGCGGTGGTGTGTGGTGTGTGGTGTGTGGTGTGTGGTGTGTGGCGGTGGTGTGTTGGTGGGGCTGTGGCTGGTGTGTGGTGTGGTTGGTCCTTCGCCACTCCTGGCGGGGGTTCCTGTGTGCTACTCCCCGCCACTCCTGGCTGGGTTTCGCTGCCGGTGGTGGTGGGCGGTCCCCGCCACTCCTGGCTGGGGTCCGCTGGCGGCGGTGGTGTGTGGTGTGTGGCGGTGGTGGGTTGGTGGGGTTGTGGCTGGTGTGTGGTGTGGTTGGTCCCTCGCCAGTCCTGCCGGAGGCTCCTGTGTGCTACTCCCCGCCACTCCTGGCTGGGTTTCGCTGCCGGTGGTGTCGGGCGGTCCCCGCCACTCCTGGCTGGGGTCCGCTGGCGGCAGTGGTGTGTGGTGTGTGGTGTGTGGTGTGTGGCGGTGGTGTGTTGGTGGGGTTGTGGCTGGTGTGTGGTGTGGTTGATCCCTCGCCACTCCTGGCGGAGGTTCCTGTGTGCTACTCCCCGCCACTCCTGGCTGGGTTTCGCTGCCGGTGGTGGTGGGCGGTCCCCGCCACTCCTGGCTGGGGTCCGCTGGCGGCGGTGGTGTGTGGTGTGTGGTGTGTGGTGTGTGGTGTGTGGCGGTGGTGTGCTGGTGGCGTTGTGGCTGGTGTGTGGTGAGGTTGGTCCCTCGCCACTCCTGGCGGAGGTTCCTGTGTGCTACTCCCCGCCACTCCTGGCTGGGTTTCGCTGCCGGTGGTGGTGGGCGGTCCCCGCCACTCCTGGCTGGCGTCCGCTGGCGGCAGTGGTGTGTGGTGTGTGGTGTGCGGTGTGTGGCGGTGGTGTGTTGGTGGGGTTCTGGCTGGTGTGTGGTGTGGTTGGTCCCTCACCACTCCTGGCGGAGGTTCCTGTGTGCTACTCCCCGCCACTCCTGGCTGGGTTTCGCTGCCGGTGGTGGTGGGCGGTCCCCGCCACTCCTGGCTGGGGTCCGCTGGCGGCGGTGGTGTGTGGTGTGTGGTGTGTGGTGTGTGGTGTGTGGCGGTGGTGTGCTGGTGGGGTTGTGGCTGGTGTGTGGTGAGGTTGGTCCCTCGCCACTCCTAGCGGAGGTTCCTGTGTGCTACTCCCCGCCACTCCTGGCTGGGTTTCGCTGCCGGTGGTGGTGGGCGGTCCCCGCCACTCCTGGCTGGGGTCCGCTGGCGGCGGTGGTGTGTGGTGTGTGGTGTGTGGTGTGTGGCGGTGGTGTGTTGGTGAGGTTGTGGCTGGTGTGTGGTGTGGTTGGTCCCTCGCCACTCCTGGGGGAGGTTCCTCTGTGCTACTCCCCGCCACTACGGGCTGGGTTGCGCTGCCGGTGGTGGTGGGCGGTCCCCGCCACTCTTGGCTGGGGTCCGCTGGCGGCGGTGGTGTGTGGTGTGTAGTGTGTGGTGTGTGATGTGTGGTGTGTGGCGGTGGTGTGTTGGTGGGGTTGTGGCTGGTGTGTGGTGTGGTTGGTCCCTCGCCAATCCTGGCGGAGGTTCCTGTGTGCTACTCCCCGCCACTTCTGGCTGGGTTTCGCTGCCGGTGGTGGTGGGCGGTCCCCGCCACTCCTGGCTGGGGTCCGCTGGCGGCGGTGGTGTGTGGTGTGTGGTGTGTGGCGGTGGTGTGTTGGTGGGGTTGTGGCTGGTGTGTGGTGTGGTTGGTCCCTCGCCGTGTGTGTTTGTCCCTTGGTGCCCTTCTCCTTGGTCTTGGTGTGTGTGCTTTTGCGTCCTGCGGTTTTTGTCGCTTCCGCTCGGTGCTCTGTGCCGTGTGTTGTGCTGTGCTGTGTGTCCTGGGTTGCGGTGCCGCGTTGCGCTGCTGCGCGTTGAGTTGCCCAGTGTTGTGCTGTTGTGTGCTGTGTTTTTTTGCTGCGCTCGGTTGGTGCCGCTGTTCGTCGTGCCGTGCCCTCTGGTGCTCCCGGTCGCCCTGGGGCCTTGTGCTTTGCGGCGCTCCGTTTTGCGGTGTTCCTCCGCGCTGTGTGTGTTTTGTTGTTGCGTGCTGGTGTGTGCTGTTGTTTGCCGCTCTGCTTTGTGCTGTGTGTGTCCTTGGGTGCTGTGCCGTGCGTTCCCTGTCCTCTCCGCTCTGTGTGGTGCTGTGCTTCGCTGTGCTGGTGCGCTTGCGTTGTGCTGTTCGTGTGGTGCGTGCTGTTGCTGGCGCCCGGTGCTGTGGTGCGCTGCCGTGTGTTGTGCTGTTTCCTTTGGTGTGCTGTGGTGCGGTGCTGGGTCTGGTGGCCCGTGGTTGTCTGCTGGTGCCGTGCTGTGGCGCCCTGCTGTCCGTTTTGCTTTGTTGGTGGTGTTGGTTTGTGTCTTTTCCCTGTGTGTACGGTGCTGTGTTGCGCTGCGCGTCGTGTTGTTCCGTTCCGGTTGCGTCTGCGCTGTTGTTGGTGCCTCGTGCTGTGGCGTGTCCCTGGGTGTTGTGGTGTCTTCCTGGGCGTTCTGCGGTGTGGTGGTGCCGCTCTGGTGTGTCGTGGTGTCTTGCTGTGCTGTGCGTTGTCCTGTGGTGTCCTGCGCCCTGTGCTGTGTCGTGCGTTGCTGTGCTGCCTTGCGGTGTTGTGCTGGTGGGATGTGCTGTGCGGTTGTCTGCGCTGCTGGTGTTTGTTTTTTCTTTAGTCCTCTTTTCCTTTGCTAAATACCCCTGCTGTTTTTCCTTGCCTTTGAAAACTTTCTGTTAACCAAAACATTTTTCGTTTCTCCTTAGAAAATCAATCTCTACGCAACTCACGCACGCAGGCAAGCAGCAATACCAAGGTGAAATTTCTGACTTACGCGATGCCACGCGGCCGCGAAGATGGTATTCGCGACCCCCTAGTCGGATACGTACCCAAAACACCAGGTCCTGCGTGCCACCGGAGCGTCTTCGTCAGAACTCCGCGGGACAGGTCACCTCGAACCCCTTGTTCCGCAGCTTGCGGGCCATCCTCATGAAACGGCTTCTCTTCTCAGCGTTGCCGTCATCACCACCTTCGTGCTCCCGCTTGGCCCCTTGTTCTTTCTGGGCCTGCGTCTGTGAGCGTGTGGTAGGACCAGACTGCCCTCCAGAGGGCTCGGAGTTCCCCCCTGGATTAGGGTTGGGGTTGCCTCCGTTCTTGTCCCTGTTCTTGTTGCCCTTGTCTGGCTGGCGGTTAGCGCCTCCTCCTCGTCCACCTTGACTCTTGTCTTGCCCTTGTCCACGTCCTTTCGACTTCCCCTTGCCGGAGTCGTTGCCTTTGCCTTTGCGTCCACCTTTGCCAGAGCCTTTGCCAGGATCTTCCCCCTTCAGCTTCGCCGACAGGCGTTGCTTGTGGTAGCACTCATCCTCGGAGTGCTTCCTCTTCCCACAGAAGGCACAGGTGATGGTACACCTGTAGTGATCCGGCAGCTTCGCCTTGGCGCCGGTGTTCTTCTCCTGCTGCTTCCCTTGGACTACGAAGCAGTCTCGCTGCTCGCAGTCAGGGGCGTGCTGCAGGTGGCCCTGCTCGTCTCTGGCATCACACCAGAAGAGCTCCTTGATGTTTTCCATGGTACGGGCGTGGGCGTGTTTGGGGGTAGTCCCCTGCCCAGGTCTGGATCCTTGGTACCCTTTGCCATGGCCTCCAGAGCCTCCACCTCCAGGACGGTAGTTGTTCAGGTGCTGGTCGCTTTCTTTCTCCAGCGCCAGCTCCAGGAGTAGTACACATAGATCCTCGTAGCGGAGGGATCTAGCCTTGCGCTCTGCCGTTGAACGGCACTCGTCCCACAGCTCTCGAGGAAGCTTAGCCACCAACCAGAAAAGCAAGTCGTCGCTGCTGTAGGAACCGGGCGTCAATCGTCCAGCCCAGTGATCCAGGTAAGCCAACAGCTCAGAGACCCTGCCAGGTTTGGGGTTGTTGGGCAGCATGTGCAGGTTCTGGATCTCGGCCCTGATGGAGAGGTCGGTTTCATAGGTTGGGTACTGCCTCTCCAAGGCAACCAACACATCGGCAAAGGTGGCGGAATGAGTCACGATCTGTCTGACCTGCTTCTCCAGGTACTTGGTCTTGCAGCACTGCAGGAGCACATCGCACTTGACCCGTCCACTAGCGTGGGTTTGGCCGGTCAATCGGAGAAACCGGCCAAAATTCTCAGCGAACTCGCTGAGGTCCTTGCCTATGAACTCAGGCAGGTTCACCACAATCTTGGAGGTGGCAATAGCTTTAGCCTCCTGAGACCTGCGTCCCTCAGGGCGTCGGGTCTTCCTCTTCTTCTTCTTCTTCATCCCACTTGGGTTCTCGGGGTCCTCCGGGTCGTCGTCCTCCGAGGGCGAAGCAGAAGTCATCGACGGCGGCTCATCATCGGAGGGGTCTCCGCCTAGATCACTAGAGCCATAGGGCTCCACGTCAACCATTGCCCGCAAGGCTGTCAGCCCCAGCCGGTCCAGCTCGGCTCTCGTAGAATTCGTCACGTGGCTGTAGGGCGGCTGGGCCGTTCTCGGTACGAAAGGGCTTCTCGGTATCGCTGCAGGGGTCGGCATCGGTCGGCTCCTCAGGCTCCCCAGGGTGTTTGTCAGCCCTGCCACCAGGTGGTTGGCCTGTACTCGATGGGGTGACACTCCCACCGTGGTAGGTGACGCTTGGGGCGGTATCATCAGGGGCTCCAGTTTCTCTCGAATCTCTTGAGTGAGGTCGCCAACAATTTTAGAGGTGGCTCCTCGGAGCACCTCGTTGATCTCCGACTGCGTCAGGGGCCTGTTGGAGGATCTCCCCGATCCTCTACTCCTGCCTCCAAGAGACTCAGGTCCTCTCCTCAACCCACTCAAGGTTGCATACCCAGGAACATCCACATAGGCTCCCGTAGCGGGTAGAGGATGGTGATAGTCAGCCGCATACCATCGCAGCGCAGAACTGGAGGTCACCGGCTCACTGGTAGTAGTTGCCTCAGGAAACGCAGTGGTAGGTGGGTTCAAACCATAGGCAGGGTAGGTAGGCATACCAGTAAAGCCTGTGCCCTCAGCCATAGGCGGGTTGGTTATGGGTGTGGATGTTGCAGCGGCTGGGTCGGGAATTGGGAGTGTGGTGGTTATAGGAGAGGGTGATGCATGGGCGCCAGAAGCGCTTGGTGCGCCTTCGAAGGTAGGATCATTCGTCGGGTCGTGCCCTTGGTCTACTCCTTCGTCTGCTTCGTCTCCAGCATCCTTCTCTCTCTCTCCCTTTCTCTTCACAGGTTGGGTGTCCACCTCCTCGACTGAGAGTGCCCAGAAGGCCGACTGAAGTCCTTCCAACGAATCCTCCGCCACGTCCACTGGCCCATGTAAGGGTTTCGAAGGTACAGCGCTAGGTCCAGGTCCAGGTTCACCCGGTGCTGGCATTGCTGGTGCCTCAGGCGTTTTCTTCACGTCGGTGTCCTCTTTCTTTGTGTCCATCTTCGTTCGCCCTTCTGCTTATATATGACTGATCTCGGCGCACTGGATGTACGGCACGGGGTTGCTGCCGGTACGCAGAGACAGTCTGCCTCTGCTACTAGAACGTTTTTTAGTGATTTCAACACTGTGTGTTTGTTGTGCCTCTCCTGCTGCTTGCTGCTGGTGTAGGGTTTCCTGCTGCTTGTTTTTGATGAGGAAAATGTTTTGTTTGCTGAAAAACAACCAATCCAGGATAGCCCAAGCCAGAGATAAGCAAGTAGAAGAGAATCAGGATCAAAGCATGAAGGGCTGCAGTGTAAACAGTGAAAGATGTTAGAATATTCACAGAAACTGCAACTCAGGGCAAATCGGATTGCATATTCACAAAGATAGCTGAAGTTTTTTGGAAAAAGAGTTGGAAAACTGCCACATGGTCACTCAATCTCCATAGTGCCATCTCAGGAGATGTGCACCCTTTGTTTTGGGTCCCATATGTGCTGAGGTGGCAGGGCATGTGGCGATGAGGTCACTGCCATGTCACATGGGATCTTCCTACTTAGCTAGGCTGACCGGGAATTGAGCCCAGGACCTCTCAAAAAGAGGTGCCCAGCCCCCTAGGGTGCATACCACTAGGATAGCTAAGAATTCATGAGAAAACATAGATAAATTCATAGGCTCTGCCCTGGATATGTCAGTTCTCAGTCAACTCAGGAAAAGATGAATAGCCTCACAATGATAGGGGATTAAGGGGTCCACTCCATATCCTGATTTAGTGTTTGGTTCCATAGGTCAAAATGTGTTATCACCACTTTAGGTTGGGCCAATACTAAGATAGAAATGCCTGTGTGCTTAGAGCATCTCTAATACAACTAAAGTATACCGTAAAGCATTGGAAAAGCACTTTTTCTTACTCCGTGTGGGTAGAAAACCACGGGCAGGGGTTTCGGGAGCAAATTCAACGAGCTCCAAAGCACAAGCCCGATCCTGTACGGGGGCCACGGAGGAAGCGGTCAAGGCATAGGATATGTGTTTCCCGGCCTCAACACGGTTAGGCGGTTTGCCACCAGGGGGCGTAACCACAATGGCCGGGCCGGGTGCATAGGAGTGACCGCCCCAATGATTGGAACAGTTATGCCCCACACGGACTGACGTGACACTTTACCATGAATGGGTTTAACCAAAAACGGTTTGCCGGCTCGCGGAGCTTCACGGAAGTCCTCAATCCAAAAACGGGGGTGCTCTGGATGGTGTGAGTACAAACAATTGAAACGGGCAAAATGGCTCACACAATGTTCGTAACCCCATGGGTGCCCCAAAACCATATCCCAAGGTAAATTCGGGACAAGGTACGCGGACAAGCCATATTGGGCAACACGAGGAAGTGAAACACTACCATCCACAACCCCCGTAAATTGAATTTTGACGTCTATTTGCTCGCCCCCCCCCCGGCAAAGGCGTCTCACTGGCGGCTTGGAGTAGGCGCCTCCGTCCGGGAGATTCATATTTTTCGGACATTTGATCTCCAAAAATATTGGGGTTGGCCAAAGCGACCGCTTGGCAGCCGAAATCCACCAAAACACGGAGGGCCTTGAATTCTCCATTGGGCAAAACAACCTGAACGGAAAGTTCGGTTTGAATCTCACTAGTCACTATATGCCCCTTCATGACTTTCGATGGAACGAGAGCCACGGTAGTGTCACAGGGGTGCCCGAGGGTTTCTTCTTTCGAGGGGGGCGCCTCTGGGCACTCCTACCAACGTACGCGCCCATTCGGCGCTCCTTTCCCTCCTTTATCGCCCTTGCCACCGCCACCCTTATAACCACCACCACCCTTATCACCACCGCCACCCTTATCGCCACCCTTAGGGTTACCACCCTTAGGCTTACCCGCAATGCTCCAATGAGTGTCATTGCATGGAGAATTAGGTTTACACGTCCAAAGGGTGCTATTGGTGGCACCCCAATCAATCCAAGACATGTCCATCTCCGTTTGTTTACGTGTTTTCCAATGTTTGGAACACGGAACCCAAAAGGTAGGTGGCGGTTTAGGCCCGGGGTCGACATTTTTCTTTGCCGGAGGTTTAGGGTGACCCACAGCGTTGACGGAGGTGTTAGCGGGTTCGGAGGTCTTGAGGTCCGCCGTAGCATCCGCATTAACCGCATTCACCGCGGTTCTATTGTGAGAAGGCCAATGAGTGTATGTCACCGTCGTCTTGTCTCCCTTATTGAGGCGTTCGAGAGCTTCCCTCTCCGATACGCTTTTATGGGCAAGGGCGTAGATTGCCTCAGGCTTCAAGCGAGGCCTACGTTGCTCCACTTTCATAGTGTAGCCGCGTGTGTGAGGTGTGTTGTTGAGTTTCAAGATCCACTCCTGTAGAGCCGGGTCTTTGCAGTCAACTATCACCCCCGGCCCAGAATAGGAAACAATCTCAGGAACCGTAGTGCAACCTTGAGCGCTATATTTCCTGAGTTCTTTTTCGAATGGGGCGCAACCCGGCGAAGGGTCAAGGCCACTAAAATCCACCACATAGTGTAATAAAACCTTGCTTCTTGTCTTCTTTCTTATTATAAAAGTTTGACCAAAGCTGGTTTTATTTTGATTCTTGAAATATGCTGCAAAGTGCCGAACACACAAAACTTCTTAGTTGATCTCACCGCAAAACCCTGCTCTCTTGACCAAGCTGCAAAACCTTGCTCTTTTGACCAAACTGCAAAACTTTGCTCTTCACCGTAAAATGAAATAGTCGCACTGTACTCACAGCAAACCTCACAGAACCATGGCGGCACACGAAGACGAACTGCTTAGTTGAATATTGATCGAGTTGCTGACGAGTTCATTAAATATGCTGAAAGTGCCTGTAATAAATGAGAAGGCACTGCAGCATCACAGACAATAATAAAAACAATAACAGACGCAATATAAAACGGTATTTATCGGCTCTGTTCATTGTCTGTATCATGAACTCACACGCAATCCATGCGTGCGCGCGATCTGTCCTTCTGGCGCCAAAAGGCCGCCGAATATAGCCTCAGCGCTGCAAAGCAGTGCTCTGCTGTCAAATACAACAGCTTTTGGCCTTATGGGCACACTCCCATTACACTCCCCTCCTAAGCTTCTGCACACGACCCTTAGAGGAGTGTGCAGACAAGCTGATAACGCATAAACATGGGTGGGTGACCATACATCAAGGCGCAAAAACAATGCTGCCTCAGGCACCAGGCCAACACCCGTACAGATGAACGTCAAACCGTGGTTGGTATAAGCATATGCTATAGTGCTGTGCGGATGGAGTGGTGTGGAGTGCTTGGTGTATGGTGCTCTGCTGTATGGTGCACAGTGTGCCGTGCAGTGCAAATGCTTTATGCATACACAGAAACCTGTGTTATGTGGGACTCACACAGCAGTGTATACCCACTAAAAACTGCACATATATCGTGGCGCGTACAGTGTAGCGCCCAGCAGGGAATTTATAATAATTGTACAAGGCCAATGGCGCGAAACGGACAGCCTAAGGCATTACAATTAAAATAAAGGCAAAGACGACTATCCATGGCCATATACAAGCACGTAGAAAACAAAATGAAGCGTGCTGCGGCCTTGGTTCACCAAGTCGTTTTGAGATGCCAGTAAATCTACATCAGATCTCCTGACATGTGTGCCAAAGGCACATGGCCGCCACCGAGCAGAATAAAATAAGGCATCTTGCGCCTTGGGACACCAGGACTGCCCACAGAAGTGACAGCTCCAGTGCCACGGACGCGTACAGGCCTCTGGCGCCTTGAGGCAACGCCACTGCTCACTGTGAGAGCAGCAGCCCTGTCGTGGACGCCCTGCTCTCGCCACTGACCATGGCACTGAACAATGTGCCCAGCGCCTAACAGGCCCACGTGGCTTGGCGCATGCAGCGCCTCAGGTAGCAACATGGCGCTTACAGCGCCTTAACCCTTTGAGTGTCGAGCGCCTTTGGCTGGCGCCGCGATGCCGTCCAATATCTCCAGCAAGGACTGTGCTGCCTGACGTCGACGCACTGCTTGTCCAGCACGTCGTCCTCGTTTGCCCTTGGGACTGGACTGCGGCGTAGCATTAGCGCTCCCCAACGATGAATTTGGCGAAGAGCTGCTCCCAGGGGCGCTTGGCGCCACAGCAACGCAAACAGGGGACTGAGGTTCTTCATTTCCGTGAGACTGCACCGCAGGCATGCGCAGCGCTTCCACTTCGCGCCGCAACTGCTCCACAGCATCGTGCACCGCGTTGGAGTCGCTCTGCAGCGCTGACACGTCGCGCTGCACGCTGCGCAACGAATCCTGGACCTGCCAGAAAGCTGCCGTCGCACACTGTCGCAAAAAGGGCTGCAGCAAGATGACCAAACGCTCCAGCAGCACCATCCGCTCGCTGAACTCTTGCTCTGCAATCCTTTCACGTGCCTCGTGCGGCGTACGTCCTCCGGGCAGCCAACTCCAGCTATCATGCACCCAGGCCTGCACCTCACGGCTCAACTCCTCTTGTTTGCCCTCTTTCGCCAACTGCCGTATGGTCTCAACATACCCTGAATTCGTCCCAACCTCGAGCGCAGACTCGTCTTCGTCCATCAGGCAATTTAATGAACTGTAATAAAACCTTGCTTCTTGTCTTCTTTCTTATTATAAAAGTTTGACCAAAGCTGGTTTTATTTTGATTCTTGAAATATGCTGCAAAGTGCCGAACACACAAAACTTCTTAGTTGATCTCACCGCAAAACCCTGCTCTCTTGACCAAGCTGCAAAACCTTGCTCTTTTGACCAAGCTGCAAAACTTTGCTCTTCACCGTAAAATGAAATAGTCGCACTGTACTCACAGCAAACCTCACAGAACCATGGCGGCACACGAAGACGAACTGCTTAGTTGAATATTGATCGAGTTGCTGACGAGTTCATTAAATATGCTGAAAGTGCCTGTAATAAATGAGAAGGCACTGCAGCATCACAGACAATAATAAAAACAATAACAGACGCAATATAAAACGGTATTTATCGGCTCTGTTCATTGTCTGTATCATGAACTCACACGCAATCCATGCGTGCGCGCGATCTGTCCTTCTGGCGCCAAAAGGCCGCCGAATATAGCCTCAGCGCTGCAAAGCAGTGCTCTGCTGTCAAATACAACAGCTTTTGGCCTTATGGGCACACTCCCATTACACATAGCTGTCTGGGCTATTCTTAGCCTCTTGCTTGACGACCTTCTCCTTGATCCACGGGAGCTTGCTTGGGGGCTGCTCCCAGATCACGTGGGGACGAGTCTCATTGCTCAGAGGCAACAAACCTTGCCAACGAGCATAGAAATCTTCAAGGTCGAACAGGGTCACTTGCCCTTTAACCACCCTGGGGGTGAGGGCTCGCCACCTTTCATCGGCCCTTGAGGGGCCATACTCGTGGAAACATTGTTCCAAAAAGTCCCACAACTCTTTGAGGGTGGGCGCCGTGCGTGTGTGGTGGGTGGCCTCGGCAACCCGGGCGTTGATGATCGCCTTTAGCCAAGGGGGCAAGGTACTCAAAATCTTTTTTGCCTCATTGGCCTTTCGGTACATAGGATCACACACCCCCAACCATTGTTGAAGCTTCTCCACCCACTCGTCGTAGCTCTCTAGCTGCCCATTGAATTGCGGTTTAGGCATATCACTATCCTCCACCGCTTTGGTGTAACTATTTTGCACCATAGGCATTTGGTACGGGTGGTAAGCACGGGGAGCCATGGTTGGGGGTGCACCTCCACTTGCACTTGGTGCAACCTTCACTGGAGAGACTGTACACGTGTCCGTAGGATGAGAGGGCGTGTACGAAGGTTTCCCAGGGGAAGTGAAAACAGTTTTTGTGAGGGGATTGATGTTCCCCAACGAAGAGGTGTTCTCCTCCTCATTGGCCCAAGGGGCCGTAGGCTCAGTGGGGTGTTCTTTGCCCTTAGGCGTTGCCCTCCACTCGGGAATAGCAGGTTCCTTCTGCTTTTCGGCGATTCCCCTCCACGAAGTAGGTTCTTGGGGGTGGGGGTGTTCGTGGTGTTCTACCCCCCCCCCTCGGCCACCCCGAATCCGGACAAGCGTTCGAATGGTAGATGCAATCGTCCGATGGGTGGACGGAGAAAGGAAGGACACACCCACCAGGGGAGGAACCAGATGGCGCGCCCATGGGCGCCGTAGGCGCCGCCGGTTCAGGATCAGAAACGGGTGGAGGCGCCGGTGGCGGGGGCAGGACCACCGTAACGGGTTCCACAGGCGTGGAGTACCAGTGGTCCCACGAATCGATCCTAGTGATCGATCCTATTGAAGGCGTCTGCGTCGGGGTTTTTGCCAAATTGTTTTTTGACGGGGCGGTTCAGGACTACTGACGGGATTCTAAGGTGATGGAGGCTAGCGTGGCAGATCATCTTAAGATGTCCAACAGCAACGGCGGCGTAACGCGTAGCGAGCGACTCCACTACCACAGCAACACAGCTAAGTGCTTTGGCGCAGTGAAGTCGCTCGCTACGCGTTACGCCGCCGTTGCTGTTTGACATCTTAAGATGATCTGCCACGCTAGCCTCCATCACCTTAGAGTCCCGTCGGTAGCCCTGAACCACCGCGTCAAATTTAGCCAATGTAGACAAGATTTGGGTCATCCGGTCCCCGTAGGACTGACTGATGCCCGCGGTAGAGGCTACTGCCTGAGAAAGTTCCTGATGGGATCGCTGCAACTCTAGATTCTGAATTCGCAGGTCCTTCACCTGTGCCATCAGAGATTGCATGCACGTTTCATAGTGCACCACACACCGGGGACAGCCACAGGTGTGCTGTAGGTCGTCCTCCCACCGTGTAGGAGAGGGGCCCCCAAAATGTCGAAACGATGGACCCTCCCCTCCACGAGGAGGAGATGACCCACCACCGCCCCCCCCAGCAGCCCCCTCTGCCACGGAGGGGACCAGAGGGCCCCCCCGCAGGGCGAGACGGGGGTGTGGGGCGCGCAGCAACAGGTGCTGGCGCCCCCCCACTAGAGGAATGTCCTCCCCCCGAACCCCCACCACAAGATGGCCACATCAGGTGCGGGATTCCTTGCACTTGCTCGATGTAAGCCACCTGGCGGGGGCGGGGTGACGGCGGAGGGGGATCAGGACCAACAGTATTCGGCCGCGGCGGTGGCGGTGGGGACTCGTCCACCACAATATATTGTGGTGACTCATGAACCACCATAGGTGATTGGGTTCTCGGATGGGAAGCAAAAACAGGCTCCGATTCCGTCGCAACCTCTGGATCCCCCCCCCCAGTGGGGCACTTGGGGGTCCTCCGTAGGAGATGTAGTTGTGGGGGGAGAGACCAAGTTTATTGGGAGGGTTGCTGAACCTTCCTCCACCGGAATTCCTCCCCCCCCAGCACAGATTGTTGACCTTCGGCATTGCCGGAGTGTCATCCACTAGGGATGGGCGATCTTTCGTGCCACTCATAGGCACTGGAGATGTAGTACCGGCCCGGTCCTCCGTAGGCTCCGGAGATTCCAGGACAAGACACGGGCGGTTTTTGACGCCGCTCATAGGCACCGGGGACTCTTCCACAACAATGAACTGAGGGGCCGGAGAGTCCTCCACCATGATGTAGTGGGGAGCCGGGGATTCTTCCACAAGCATGGGGCGATCCCTGGTCCCTGACATGGGTTCAGGAGGTGCAGGCGACGAGGCAACGGAAATAGGGGAATGATGGAGTGCATGACGTTCCAGCACTCCAATCTCCTCCTCCTCATCGTCGTTCCCCTGTTGCAACGCCAGGGGGAACCACTGGTCACACTCATCCTCCTCGATTTGCGTGGGGGATTCCTCGATGATCGTAGGATTTAGCCTGGATCCGCTTGGGGGATTGGGATACGCTCCCAAGGCAGGAGATTCCTCCACCAGGGAGGGAAACCGCCGCGATCCACTCATTGGAGTGGGCGACGATTCCACCATAGTGGGGTTCTGCCTAGTCCCCGACAGGTCTTGCTGGATCAGGGCCACGGCCTCTCGAGCCGGACCCAGATGGCCATGGGGATCAGGCGTGAGCGCGAGGACTCGTCGGTTTTCAGCGTCGAGTTGGTCAACAATAGGGCTGATGGGCCCTGCCGCAAACAGGTTCTTTCTGACCTGAGGCTCTGGCAACCCCCCTAGCAACGGAGGAGTGCCAGAGTCGACCACGATGGGCCCCATTGGCGAAGCCATCGTACCCCAGTCGGCAGTGCGTGAAGGTGCAGCGTTCGTACGCTCGATCACCCCAGTAGATGAATCGATTATTGCCCGATTCTCGGCGCTAATAACGGTTCCCGAGCCCGTATTAGGCAATTGTGGTCCTCTTATCGCTCTCTGAGGGTGGCCGTCTATTTCCCCCCCAACCATCCCAGGTACACCAGCTGGATCTCGAGGATGGGGGGCCTTGATGGGAACATTCGGGGATTTCCGAAGCTTAGGATTTGTAGCCACATGGGGCTTGGCCCGTTTTTGCGGCCCCTGCACGGTCGATGGGGTCAGGACCTAGGAGGTCTTGAGAGTGGGGACCTGGACACCCTCAGCTATCCCTCCCGGGGAAGAGATTTTAATTAGAATTCGGTCCACGATGTCTTGGACCGATCGCTTTCCGCGATGCCAAACGCCCAACACAGACGAAAAATTTTCGCCTCTGCTACCATGAAACCAGACCGAGTGGTCAGGAGCAGAGGTCGCAGTGGCATGTGCAGCAACATTGCTTGGCACAGAAGACATAACGATAGTGTTGACTGAATAGTATCCTGCAAACAGATATGGTACACATAGCCAATGAAATACCTGATATGCACATATAAGAAATCCACCCTATCATCCACTAATTGATATAACTACCACTCATCCAAGATTGCCTTATCTATCCCACATCCTATGTTCCTAACAAGGAAATGGAATATGATATACCCTATCCCATATATATCCCATATATAGGGCCATATAATGTCCCCTTAGGGGTAATATGCTAGGGTAGGGTTGTGACCTGCTTCAGGGGTTCCCACTACAGCTCCAGAGATTGAGTGTTTGCATTTCAGCAAAGAGCACAAGAAGGACTGGGGGACTGCAAAAAGACGACACACATTTAAAGGTCTTTTTTCAACTGCATCAGGCTAAGAATTACCAGAGTTTGATATGCTAGCGAGAGCTGCAAGGTGCAAAAATTAGGAGCTTGGCACCTTTGACAAGCATCAAGCTCAAAATCATGAAAATCAGAAATTTCTGGTATACTCTGCCATTGTGGGATCATTGTAGCACTGGACAGCTCTGAACCTTGATCCCGAGAGGTTATCTTGAGTACTGTGGGGGTGCATTTGTGCGCTGGGCATCTTTTTTTACCCTCGCCCCACCTTTCAGGTGGTGCACTGAAAATGTTGGATTGCACTTTGCCTCCACATCCTCATTTGCCTTTGGGGTTGTCTTTGCCAGCTCCATTGTCACCATGCTTGGCACGCACCTCCGGAGGGAGCTTTCGGGGTTCTTCGAAGCCATTTTGCTCGATGAAATTTGCCAACCTCTCAGTGAGTTGCTGCTTGTGGAGTTTGAAACAATGATTGGTGTAGTGATTGGTTTTTTTGCGCAGTGGTTACACTGAATTTGCTCAAAACTCTTCAACAAACTTCTGAGCAACCAGAGTGCGTCTGCTTTTTTTGCCACCACTTGTACCTTTTCGTAGTCCCCATGACGTTCACCCCTACTACCCCAAAGGGCGGAGGTACCCTGCTTCATGGTTCATGGTCCTTCATGGTTGATTACTTGCACGACCACAGTCACTGCTCTGGAGTGACTTGAGCCCTAGACCGTTGGAGTATTTGTATTTAGTTTTTCCATTTTCTTTCTACTTTGTTGTGGTCATTTTGAAAGATTACCAACTTTTTACTTGATTTAAAAGATAATCGAAAGATTGTAAAACAAACGGATAAAGCTGAGACAAAATGTTTCATAAGAAAAAGTGTATACACGTGGGAAAGATTTTGTGTAGACCCAATGCTTTTGATAATGATTGTTGTCTTTGGTGATTTTTTTTGGAAAACCCACTGCTTTCAAAATAAAGGTCCAAGTAGGTAAACACCAACAACAAGTCAGATAAGGCATCTGAATTCAGCCAAGCCATAGGAGGGTCACAAAGGAGATGTGATAGTGACAAAAAAATCATGGATAGGTGATAAACAAAGATCAAAGCTACAAAGGTAAGGCTTTAGCTTCAAAATGGCAACCTCTTTTGGATCTCATTTTCACGGGTGTCCATTTTTTTCGAATCTTATTAACCGCCACGGAATGCGATCCACAAATCAATTTGGCCGATCATCTGGAACAAGCGATTACTAACTTCGGGGCACAGCTCCGTTCCAAAGTCGCAAAGTATCAGCGCACCGCAGAACTGCTTCAGAGTTTGCACTTCTTCCGTCGCAAGCCGGAGTTTAGTCGACGCCACCTGCAACCAACACCAGACCAGTTCAACGAGACGCTTTCTGCATCGTAAAACGAACCGCAGCTGCTACCTATACTGATGCGGCTACAAGAACTCCAGCACCAGCCTAGAGCAGAACACCCAAAAAATGAAGCGGCTGATGACATGAGCATGCTTCTCCTGTTGTCCGAACCTCTACGTGTCTCTTATGTTGTTCTCCCGTTCAGCATCTTGGTCGTGCAGATCCATGACCGGTTGCGGCGACCTCCCAAGACAACTGCATGACCGCCGTCAAACCAAGCTATGACCCAGAACACGAATCCGGAGGCTCGCAAAGGCCACAACACGCTTACCGCTGAGAGAGTTCCTGGGTTCCTTCAAACCAGAGGCAGTCTTCCATGATGAAAGCAATTCAGACAGTGTTGGAGACCTTCATGACCTTGAAAGGTACCCGCCCCTGCTCCGAGAAGCCAAATTGTTGCCTACCAACAAAAATCTACATCGCTGAACAGAACTCGCCCTCGCAACCGCCAAGTTCACGACACGAACCACGTGCGCCAAGTAACCTCTCCAAAGGATTCACGGAGCGCCGACCAAGCAACCAGCACAGTGTGCACCGCTTGTTGTCCAATGTCCACCAACGAGACCGATACACTGCCCAAGACATCGGCCCTATCGATAGTGCACTCAACGGCGACTTGTCTCAATTCTGCCCTTTCTTACGCCGAGGCTTACAACGGCCTGGGCCGCGGAGTTCATATTCAGCGGGTTATAGACCCAATTGGACGAGTTCGAAATGATTGGTGGTGATCTTGCGGCCATCAAAACTCCGAGGACCGAACTAAATGCCGCCGGTACGGCTTGAGGAAAGGGCGCCCTCTGCCGCCATCGGATATGCCTCCAAGGGGACTGAAAGACTGCCTGCTTGAGTGACAGTGTCGATAAAAAGAGTCCAAAATCAAGCAACCGTCAGGAGACTACCACTTCCTCAAGGAATGTAAGATCCTCATTTATGAATCTCAAAAATAGCCAGTACGCGATGCTGCCCACGCCGCCCATAGGCGCCCCCTCTTCATCTTCGTGTGCTGTATGTATGCACCGCTTTGCTTTTGTTTTGCCTGAGGTCTCATATTTAACGGGCTTCTTGAGCGCCCTCCTTGCTCTTGAGCACATGCCCTTGAGTCTGTGTACTATCTCTGCCTGCCGCTTGATCACCACATTGTGCAAGTGTACGCTCAGGACTTGGAATAGACCATTTGCTCTTGAACCCTGCCTTCTTTTTGCCTTTCCACACCTACACCCACCGGGCACCACTTTGTCAACGCACTACAAACACGACACAAACAACAGCCGCTTTCTGGTTGCAACAAACATACAAACGCACGCACACACGTACATCCTCAACCAAAGTTATTTCTACCCACTAAAACCATTACATCATGATAAGTCTGACATGCTTTCTTGTGGCAAAAAAATGGCACCATTGTTTTTCCTGTACCAAGATTTTTCTCTGCACTAATCGCTTTACTTTCTACCTACCATCCATCCGTTCACCCAACAACCAGCCTACAGTCCAAGTACCCCTTAATCAGTTCCAACTACCCGTCTCATCCTACGGACTGTTTTCTTTCTGAAAACTTTCGTCAACCTTGTGCAGCAGTGCACATGCATATCATCCAATGAATTTAGTGCATGTCACATCACAGACGCAGCTGGCAGCAAGATATTTACTTTTGTAAAGTGAATCACATTCCATCTAGCAGCACACTGCACTGCAGAGCGGTGCTCAGGGAGGAAAGACAGTGCTGCCAGGTATGCATTGACACTAACGTCATGTACACTCCAGCTGCTGTACATACTTCAGACCACGGCTCACTGTATTGTAGTTAAAGAGCATAGTGGGTGCGCTGGGCCATAGGTAACCACAAGCGGCTAGGGTACCCACCGACAACCACAAGTGGGTATATATAGCCTCCCTCTGTTCATATGCTACCGCAACGAACCACAGAGAACTCTCAAGGTGTTGTCATAGTGTAAAAAACCTCTTTTGGATCTTGGAAAAGGCAGAGTCCCTTTGTGGCCTCGTCATGGACAGCTCGGCCTCAGAGCATTAAAGTGAGTTGATTAGTTTTTAATAGTTCGGTTTTGGTCTAGTTGAAATCTGTCATGGATCGGTCATTTTCTGTGAAATCTGAGTTTGGTGTGAACTCTTTTGCTGAGATTGGTGCTCAAAATAATTCTGGGGCGCTCTGTGTCAACTTGACACATCCGTTAGTGTGTGGTTACCATGGTTGTAAATGCCATTCGGAATGACCACAATAAAGTAGAAAAAGGTAGAAAAACTAAATAGAGTTACCCCACGGGTCCAGGGCTTAAGTCACTCAAGAGCAACAACTGTGATGAAGTCTGATCATGCAAGTAATCTCAATTTCAGGACGACGAACCATGAAGGGGGGTACCTCCGCCCTTTGGGGTAGTAGGGGTGAACGTCATGGGGACTCTTTAAGGCTCACCGGAAAAGAAAAAGAAAAAGGCAGAGGTGGTGGCAAAGAGCTAACGCACTCTGGATGCTCAGATGTTTGTTGAAGAGTTTTGAGCAAAATCAGTGTAACCACTGCGCAAAAAAACCAATCACTACACCAATCATTGTTTCAAACTCCACAAGCAGCAACGCACTGAGAGGTTGGCAAATTTCATCGAGCAAAATGGCTTCGAATAACCCCAAAAGCTCCCTCCGGAGGTGCGTGCCAAGCATGGTGACAATGGAGCTGGCAAAGACAACCCCAAAGGCAAAGGAGGATGTGGAGGCAAAGTGCAATCCAACATTTTCAGTGCACCACCTGAAAGGTGGGGCGAGGGTAAAAAAAGATGCCCAGCGCACAAATGCACCCCCACAGTACTCAAGATAACCTCTCGGGATCAAGGTTCAGAGCTGTCCAGTGCTACAATGATCCCACAATGGCAGAGTATACCAGAAATTTCTGATTTTCATGATTTTGAGCTTGATGCTTGTCACAGGTCCCAAGCTCCTAATTTTTGCACCTTGCAGCTCTCGCTAGCATATCAAACTCTGGTAATTCTTAGCCTGATGCAGTTGAAAAAAGACCTTTAAATGTGTGTCGTCTTTTTGCAGTCCCCCAGTCCTTCTTGTGCTCTTTGCTGAAATGCAAACACTCAATCTCTGGAGCTGTAGTGGGAACCCCAGGAAGATCCGGATACACAGGGTGGCATCGTTTCCAAAAATTGAGGTGTGCTGTTCTAAAATTCTCCCAACCTGGCGTTCCAAAGGTCAGGTTGCAAGCATTTTAAGTTTATCTGCTTGTACAGAAACAGGGAAATATGCCCTGGCCTGATGCATAAAAGCCTTCTCCTGCTCAGTGAAACGTTGTGCCTAAGCGGAAATGGCCGAGACACACAGAGAGTTTATTTTCAGTGCAGTATCCACCACGCTCTCTCAGGCCCTGTGAATGCCACGGCGTCTTGCATCCGGGAGCAGGGGACCCAGGTCTGAGGTGTTGCACACAGGTTGTATACTTTTCATTTCTGTTCACTGTCAAATGAGATTTGCAACTATATTCGGTCTCCAAAACTCAACAAAAAATTCCACACAGTCGATTTTCTGGGGTCTCGGCCGTCCATTGCAATGGCATTCTCTGTCAAATGGTGTGAGAATCTCTTATCTCACGTTCAGACATTCAGCAAGCTGTGAGGGAACTTCAGCTTATTCTGGAAGACTCAAGCCACTTCCGTTGTCAGTTGGCCGACCGGGTTTTTCATGTGACAACTGAAGCAAATGGGCACGCAGGTGCAAGTGGACCAGAGGCGCAATGACGAAACCACTGCCTTTGCCCTATTTTCGGGACTGAAGATCTCGTACAGCTTTCTCGACAGCATTTTACAAGCAAATATATTATTACACGTGTCCTGATCAGCGTCAAGCTTCCCCGTATATGCGGGGGGGACCAAAAACTGCTCATTACCAATGCGGACAGGGGGTCGCGGATCAATCAACTCAGGTGCAACATTCCCTGCACCATTGTGAGACGACACAGCAGCCTTTGCAGTCGTCTCATCAGAAAACACATCAGCAGCATTACACTGAGCAGACTCCTTGTCGGCTTGCCATTTCAGTGACGGTGCTTCCCCAAATGGCAACCACCCTGCCCCAATGCAGAAAATCCTTGTCACCATGAGAAAATACTGTACAGGACATACACCAGCCACAAAAATACAGAGACCACCCCAGAATGGAGTGCATATATGTACAATATAGTTTGTTAGAATCCTTGAATACCCAGCACTGCACACAACACCGCACATGAACATACACCAAACCACGGCATGAGCAGTGGAGGTGCCAATCATCATGAACAAGTGTCTGAAGGTGCCAAAATCCTGAAGTGCAGGCCACCTGCACAACAATGGCAAACCAATGGAGAGCTGGTGCTGAAGGAGACAGAATAAGATGCACAACCACGAACACAGAGGCAAGGCAGAAGCTGCCAGGCACAAAGGTGGTGGTGGTGGTGGTGATGGTGGTGTTTTGAAGAAGCCGAGATCCTGAAGTGCGGGCCAAATGCACGACAGAGGCAAACCGCTGGGGAGTGGCAACAAAAAGCAAGATGTGTTGTTGAACCGAATGTCTTGATGTCATCAGGTAAACAATCAACAAAAAGGTGAAAGCAACCGGCCGGCCAGGGAGAGCGGTATGGTCCGGTAGTGTACATGGCAGAAGGTGTTACAATCCTTCAATCTGTTGCAGTGGTCTGCCACTGACGCGTAGTGGGGCTCGGGACAACCTGGAGTCAAGTTCTGTAGCTCAAGGTTTGCTGTCGCCATTAGCATGCAGTCACATTTGACATTGTTCCAGACTGTAACTTACGGATCCATCATGCCATGAAACCCGACGTTGAGGATGATGAGGACCTTGGTTTGTGGGAGATTCGCACACAAGTTGTGCAAGTTGTGCCTGTGAACTATTTGTGAACCGAACTATTTGTGGGGAATGACGATCCAATTTAATTCCAGCAAGGCAGTCTGGTTCAGTGACTGTGCAGTGTTGAAGCTGTGCAAGGGGCAACTCCGGCCCTTACCACTTGTTGAACTTTAGGAATCGAAGCGATGGCCCTTGAATCCCGCTTCCCACCTGCTGACCCTTGTATCCCCTCCTCCCCCCTCCCGCTGCCTGGTCCAGCCCCCAGCCCCCGCCCCCCCCCCCAATTTTTGCGGATGTTCCAAAGTCCCCTCTCCTAACTGCCCTAATAAAGCACAGACTGAAATACTACCACAGCGCATTCATGGACTGCAAATATTGGACACCTGGGGTAACACCAGCAAAGGGGGGGCGGGGGGGTGGATCAGTATCTGTTGTTTGCCAAAGGGGCAGAACGCGAGCAGAAAGTGAAAGAAATTGCAACTGTGCTGTGCCTTCAGTCGCCCAGCCACAGGCGTGTGATTGTGTGGGCAAAGGCTTGCTGTGGGGTATTCACATGCTCTTCTGATGCATTTCCACTTTCTTGCGTCATATGCTGAAGTGCAGCGGCATGCTGTTGAGAGGCGGGGCTACCTTTTTGCAGTGCATTCTTATGTTGTGGTGGTGCATTTACAGGCTGTTGCCACAGACTCCTACATTCGTATGGTGTATGCATTAGTTGTAGTGAGGCATTCGCGTGCTGCTGTGATGCAATACTACATTCTTGTGGTGCATTTATGTGTTGTCCTGGTTTATTTGTCTGCTGATGTGATGTATTGCTGAACTGGTGTTGCACATTACCACTCTGGCATTTACCAATTAGTTGTTGTGCACTGCCATACTGCTGCAAGTGCGGTAGCTGGTTGTGGTTTTGCAGCTGTCTTGATTGCTGCATTTGCAGCGGCAGCCCATCAGGCGACTGCTGTGGCAGCAACATTGGCTGATGCCACTGCTGTTGCCACTGCCTCTCCTGCGTCTCGTGTTGGGGAGGCTTTCCCGATCGAGTTGCCTGGAGATGGCATGGCGGCTGCGATGGTGGTGGTGGTGGTGGGGGTGGGGGTGGTGGTGGCGCTGGTGGTGGTGGTGGTGGTGGTGGTGGTGGTGGTGGTGGTGGCGGTGGTGGTGGCAATGGTGGTGGCGGTGGCGGCAGCAGCACTGCAGCATGTGGCGACGGCAGCAGTGGCGGTGGCTTTGGCGATGGCGGCGGCAGTGTTGCTGGTGGTGGCGGTATTGGAAACAACTGCACCAACTGCTGCTGCTGCTGCCCCTGCCCTTGGTGCTTCGGCTGCCGCTGGTGCCGTCCGGCGTCGGAGTGCTGGTGATGCCACTGCTGTTGCTGCGCCACGCCTGCCCAGGCCCTGCTGTGATCTGGGGTGGGGTTGCTGCCGGCAGGCCCAGCCCCACGGCCTGTTCCCCTGCCCTGGCGCTCCCATTTGGGCTTCCCGTCGGCTGCGGGCTGTTGCCCACCCCCCGCAGGCCTGGCCGATTGGAAGAATGCCCGAGTCGTGCGGTCTGCAGTGCACTGCGTGGCGACCGCCGGCCCCACTGGTCCCGCACTGCCCGCGAGAGCGGTCGGGCGGAGCCCAATGCCATCGCAGCTGATGACGTGCGTGCCTCCCTCGGGCTGCACGTCCCACTGCACGGACGTCATGCGCGCGGCGAGGCTCATGGCGGCCCGGGTGTGCTCCGTCAGTGGCCCCACTCGCAAGCGGCTCCGACCCTCCGCAATGCACATGAACAGCACGAGCTGGTCCTGCGACCACCGGTCCACGCAGCCCCCGGCCGCCAGCTCCGCCAGCAGCTGCCGGGCCACCTCCGCCCCCATGTCCGGGCCCGGCACCCACGCCTTCCGATCCCGCAGCCGACTCGCCCCGAACCGGCAGCCGGTGGTGGTCTGGGCCACGACGGTGACGCCGGTGGCAACGTCCGCGCTGCGGTCCCTGGCGACCACGTGCCAGTCCACCGCCACGTCCTGCACCTCCGGGTGCTGCTCCCGCAGAACGCGGGCGCAGGCGTCCACCAGCAACCGAAGGTCGTCGGCCTGGTCGTCCCCCACGGCGAAGGCCTTGACGGCGAACCGGGAAACGGACCCGGGGTCCAGGCGGCAAATCCCGGGAAGGGGCCCGCGAAGGGGCCGCCGGACCGCGACCTGGACCTCGCCCCGCCCCCGCGGGTAGAAGCCCCGCCGCCGCAGGTGGACGCCAACCGCCACCCCAAACCAGTGCTTCAGCAACGGCGCAAACACGAAGCGCAACTCGTCAAGGGGCGGGGCCACCGGAACGTCCGTGCCGCCCTTGAGCACGAGCGTGCCCGGGCGCGGGGCGAACAACATGCAGGGCAGCGTGATCTGAATCAGCAGCGTGATGCTGCCGGCGGTTGTGGTGTCGGCCGTGAAGGCACCCCCGAGGAGCTGACCCGGAGTGAACGTCACCTCCGACGCCCCGATCTGGTCGCCCTGCAAACTACCGGCACTCATCTCACTGATGACCCGGAGGCCCGTGAGATGCTGCGGCCGCAGCCCTGGGGACTCCCGAGTGGCCCGGATGTTGTACAGGACGACTGGCTGGCACATGAGCGCGGCACACACGACGGCATTGCGGACAATCTGCCCCCCACCGACGTCGCCGTTGATGAACAGGACCTCTTTCATCACTTGAAGAAGTGAGAGTGGTGTGGATTGGGCATGAGGAGATTGTCTGAAGGCAACAGGGGCAGGGTGGGGCAGCGCAGGGCAGGGCACCAGGTTTTTTGTGTGGAAAATGAGAATTTGGTTGCAAAGGGGTGTATGGAAACGGGGGGGTTTTCCTGTGCTTGAGGGGGGGGCATAGGAACTGCGTAAAAGGCGTTTATGCAGCCGCACTATTCCTCTGCTTTGAGGACGTTGACCTCGAAGTGGGTGCCTATGGTGCAAGGGTGGGTCCCCTCTTTGCACAGTTTGCAGAGTGTTAATGGAGATGGATGGAGATGGGGTGCATGCATGGTGGGGTGGGCATGGTGCGCATAATATGCAAAGGGTTGGTGTAATGTGCTGGGCATACGGTGTGCAGGATATGGAGTGCACAATTTGTGATGTGTAGAATGTGTTGTGAGTGCATAGTGTACAGCGTGCAATGAGAGTGCACACTGTAGTGTGCAAACCACGAAGTGTGCAGTGGGCCAAAATCCGTACCCACCTCCTCGGGCCCAATACTTGGTTGTGGGCAGTTTAGCCAACACCGCCAACAGTCCGAAAAAAACCTGGATGCATGCACAAACTGGCATCATTGCACCCATCAACCAGCAAGCCCTGCGGAACCAGAAACACCGAAGCAGTCTGTCAACCACCACACATCGATATACAATGTGGGGGCTATGTACAATGTAGCCATGATGATGGCTGCACCAGAGAAGCACAGAACTTTGGTTGGCACCGCAAGCCAAGACAGGCCATCAGGCATATTCCAGCTGTCTGGCAGCCGGAACATCAACTATGCACAAGGGACATGCTGATGATCTGAGTTCAGCCTGACCTGACCTATTCCTCTGCAGCAAGACCAAAGCTATTTGCATAACTTCAGTTTCGCTTTGGGGTATCCCCCCCCCTGGACCGGGTGTACTGAATGAGGCCCGCTGCCCACTGCCCCGTGCAGTGCGGTAGTTAACTGAGAGAAACCCACTGCCCAATACCTCCTGCAGCATGTCAGTGTACCCCCCCCCCCCACCCTTGTATAAGCTACGCCAATGTAAACAATTATTACGGTCCCTACACCTACTGTAGATTGGACAAGGGCGTGGCTTATACAAGGGGACGGGGGGGGGGGGCTGAAAAAAGCCCGCTGCTCACTGCCCGCTGCCCGCTGCCCCTTGCAGTGTGGCGGTGTACTCAAAAAGGCCTACTGCCCCCTGCCCCATGTTGTGCAGTTGCTTTCCGCAACCTGGCGCCCTGCCCACTACCCCATGCGTTGCTGCAGTGGACGGATGAATACCTGCCTACTGCCTGCTTTAGTGCAAAAGTGTGCTGAAGGGCACCAGCTAACCACTGCCCCCAGAGTGCACCAATGTACTGAAGGAGCCTCCCGCCCGCCACCTCTGCAGTGCTGCCATGCACTAAAGGGCACCCACTGCCCACTATCAATCATCCCTCCCCCCGCTTGCGTGGTATGTTTCGACCAGAGGGGCTTCCTTATGGGATGAGGGGGAGGCGGCCACCCGCCTGCACTCCCTTGTGATTAGGAAACCCCTTGTCGCCAGCTGAGCCATCGCACCTGGGTTTGTGCACTATTGCCTCCCCGCAAGGGGTGATTGGGCAGCAACGCCATAAAGGATCACCCCCCCCCCCCCCTACTGACAGCCCTGACCCACCTAGACCCACGCAGGAACTGGCATCCTTGCACCCATGAAACAGCAAGCCCAACAAGCCAAAAACACCAAAACAGTCTGTTGACCAGCGCACATCTTTCTACACTTTGGAAAAAATTGTTCACTTCATTGTGCAGGGCAGCAACCGATACACTTGCCCTATCCCCCACTGCACCCCAACGCACGAGAGGGGCCCGCTTATCATACATTTGCTCCCAAGAGACCGAGCAGAGGCCTTATCAAGTGCTCTACACCGGATTGCATATGCATGTGAGTCCGTCTACTGATCTGTACTGGCCACACTAGCTTTTCGGCAATTTGGCCCAAACGGCACCTTCACTGCACTCCACCTAATCCATCAACTTAGCTGCGCAACACCGACCCTTTCACCACTGATCTACAAACCTCAGTGCGCCAAAATACCCCGTGATGGATGATCCAAGTTGGGGGAGGATAGCCCTGAATGCCACGAGAAAACCATCGCTCGCTTGGGCCATTGTGTTGTGGTTTTCATCATTGTCTCCATGCTTTGGCACTGGCCAACAAAAGTGGCCTTGGGCCTTGTGGTGAGCAGGATTCGCCAGCTTGCCATGGCCTGAAGCCCCACCCCCCCCCAAAAAAACAACCACATCACGCCGCCACATACCCTGCCCCCCCCTTGCGCAAGCACCCTGAAAGTCAGCAAAACGACGGTAACACGGGCTCCCGTGCTTAGACAAGCCCGTGCTTGCGCGCGACGAGCGGTACCAAAAAAATATGTGTCACCGTTGCTGATCGCCCTCGTTTTGGAGAGGGCTCTGAAGGTTCTGGGGAAGGGCTGCGGATTGGGAAAAGGACACGGTCCATAGGAGCATGATGCTCAAGCTCATGCCCATTCCACATGTACTTCACATGAAAGAAATCATCCCCACAAGTAGGACCGATGATTGTTGCGGAGACATGTTCACCGGTGGACCGGATGTACCTAACAACCATGCCGGGTGTAGCAAACTGAGCCATGGCTGAAAATCACATCAAAACAGACAGCATTGGGTTGCAATTAGATTAGAAGCAGAATGTTGGTATGAGCAGGAGGAACTACCAGAAGCATGATGCAGCCCCCGTTTCCCTCTACAAGCGAAGCACAATTGCGCAATGTTCCATTTCTGACCATAAAAACCACGGTCAGAAAACTCCACCAAAACGACGGTAACACGGGCTCATGTGCTTAGACAAGGCAGTGCTTGCGCAAGGGGGGGGGGGGGTACATATACACATTAAGGTAGGAGCACAACAGCAGAATACAGAGAGGATGTGCCATGCTAGATATTCTGGTTATGCCCTGAAAGATGGGCAAAAATTTTGGGGGGGGGATTGTTTCACACAGCAATGTCACCGAAGGAGTTTCCAACGGAGGTTGGTACACCATCAGCCACTGCTACAAAGCCGCCACTCAAGCTGCATGCTGAGTCTGGTACGCATGTCACTCCACACTCCACAGAGGTGTCTGCTGGATTTCCAGACTATACAGTGGTGCGCTGTGTAATGTTATGGTCGAATGTGGTGCAGGCACTGCGGGCAGCACATGCAGCATGAGCTCGGCTCGAGAAATCTCTCGTAATCAAGGATCAGAGCTGTTTGCTGCTGCGTTTGTCCCACAAGGGGATGCAGTAGCGGACATGACACGTAATGAGGATAAGCTAATTTTGATGCCAGGAAATGCAGTGGGAACTGCCACCCTCTTACCTTAATGTGTATGTGCATGTGGTGCCGTGATGTGCTTGTTGTTTGGTACATTCAGTTGGGGCCATTTCGGCAGTGCATCTTGGAGGGGTGTGCAACTTGCAGCCAGTGCATGCCTTATCTGAGATTTGCTGGTGAGTAACAGCGAATAATGGAGAGATTGCAAAAGCTGGATAGTGGCAAATAATGGCGAATCATGGTAGCATTGAAGCGAGTGGTTAAGGGGCAGGCATGGTGATTGTCTGATGTGTTGTTTTGTCCTATGTTCTGTTTTCCCATTATCTCACCGATTGGTGCAGCCCACACACCCCATTATCACAGCCCACATCCCCATTGTCACAATCCTAACCCCAGTTGTCACAGCCCGCACCCCCATTGTCACAGCCCACAGCCCCATTGTCACAGCCCACGCTCGTATTGTCTAAGCCCTGCCCCGCATGGTCAAATCACACACTCCAGCCTACATGCCCATTGTCAAAGCCCCCCGCACGGAGACGTGTGGTGCGCTGGTCACAGATGGCAAGCACAAGTCAGCACAAGAAAGGCCTCGCCAGTGGTACCATAGGCGCCTTTTGGCTCTGCAGTGACAAGCGGCTGGTTGAACTGCACCCACAGAGAACATAGTGTCAAGCTGACACCATGTCTCTTTCTTGTTCGTCAGGCAGGCACTGCAGGTACTATGACTAAGACCCTGGAACCTGCAAAACCCACAGCGGTATTATTTCAGCCGCCAAGCAGGCCGTGCATGTCAGTCAACCGACAACGCATGACACTGGTCCCCCCCCCCCCTTATTGTCACAGCCCACACACCCCATTGTCACAGGATACGGCCCCATTGTCACAGCCCACACACCCCATTGTGACAGGATACGGCCCCATTGCCACAACCCACAGTCCTATGGACAGAGCCCACACACCCATTGTCAGCCCCCCCCCCCCATTATCACAGCCCACACACCCATTGTCACAGCGCACACACACACACACACACACACACATTGTCACAACCCACACCCCCATCATCAACGCCCCCACTCCACCGTCACAGCCCACACCAGCATTGTCACAGCCCACACCCCAATTGTCGCAGCCCAAACCTCCGTTGTCACAGCCTACACCACCATTGCCAAAGCCCACAGCCCAATTCTCACAGCCCACGTCCCAAATGTTAGTGGCCACAGCTGCATCATCGCAGCCCACATCCACAACACACCTCCTCTGGCCTGTGCCCCCACACCTCTTCCTCTCCCTCCCACGGCGCTCGTATCGGTATCTGTGGGGTCGAGGCTTTGCCCTACTCAACTGTGGCGATGTCAAGCACGACTCAGGGCCGCCCAGCAACGGCTGCGGGGCCCATCATGTTTCCATTGCCCACGCCCTGCTGGCTGGAGGTGTGGGCTGTTACAACGGGTCACACAACAAGCAGCACATGCAAGCCATAAGAAAGAAAGGAAAGCTTGTCAAGGGCCGAAGACTGGTCCCTAGGCGCCTTGCGCAAACAGGTCTGTTGTGCAGGCATGTGACGATGACCTGGTTGCGGGTAGAAAGAGGCAACATTCGTTATACTGAACAACTGCAATGGGAATGGGAAGAAATATGTGGTCACTGCACATTGCCACCAGGTCAAACCGAGCTGAGCCGGAAACGCCGGCAGCGAACAAACGTGACGGCCGGTACTGCCGCTGGGTTAGCCTGTTCATGCGGAACACCGCCAGGTCCGGCTACCGCCGACCATCGAAAGAGATGGATGGGCTGTGCACCACCTGAGCCCCATTGGGAGCCCCCAAGTGGGGGGGGGTCTGGTCCAGGCGCCGTGCCGCTGGCTCCCAAACGACTGAAAAGGGCGCTGCAGCCCCCAAGGGCAGGGCGGCAGGCAGGAGTCTGTGGAGGGTACGACAGCCCCCTCTAAGTCCTCCCCGATCCCCTCCAGCCCCACATCGAACGCCATATTGAGGAGGGCAGGAGCCTATCAAGGGCCGCATTGAGGAGGGAGTTCCCATGACGGTCAACCAGGTTGGCGCTCCAGGGGGGGGGGGGGGTTCCACTGCAGAAAAGAGGGTGCCCTACCCACAGACTGGGAGGCGTCGCCTCTGACCCTTTCACCCAACCGTCCTGTGTAGAAGCAGAACCTCCTGGCTGTACCAGGCTATGTGCTCTCCCTGCCCGCCCGTCCATGTCGTTACCCAGCGCAGCTCGCCTGCCATGGGGAGGCTGGCGCGGAAGCCCCCTCCGTATCCCACGCTGGCGAGCACTGCCGCTGCCGTACCGCCACTGCTTGCGACCCCCGTGCCTGTGACGCCAGGCGGCTGCCGTGCGCGGGGAGGGAACGCCCAATCTGTTCGAAGGTGCTGGCCAACGTGGGGGCTGCTGCCGGGGCCCGCCCGCTGGTTATCCCTTGGCCTTTGTGCGTGTGCAAGTGGGTGGATGTGACACCCAAGACACATCCCAAAATGTCGCAAACTGTACTGTGCTTCAACCCCCAATACCCCAATACTGCGGAGTCTAGAGTGCATGGATGCCCCGCTTCTGGGCGGGGTCCTGCCAACGCGACCATTTCAGGTAGGCACCAAGCTCTGTGTGTGCGCACGCGTGTGAACTCAGACCTCTGTCGGCACATCCTTGGATGCACAGTGTGATGGGACGCACATTGATGCATGCACCGAGGTTTGCTGAGGGCGCGCGCGTCCTCCTTCAGTTGCTGGGGTGCTTCGGTAATGCTGCTATTGAGCCATGGCGCCAGGTCTGGCCGAGTGCCTGAAGCGCCTCTCCTTTCAATTGAATTCCTGCTGATGGTTGTGGACAAGGGAGCGTGGGCGGATCGTGCCACCAGACTGCATGGCCCCAGCGGGTACAGCCCGTTGCATGCACGCTGGTCCGGCAAAGATCACGTCGCACCAGCGATTGAGGACCTGTACGGCGAGCTGCATTTGCTGGGCTGCCCATGTTTGTAAAGTGTGGGTTTGTGGGTAGGGACTGCCCACTACAATCGGTGCATCTAGATCTAGGAACTGCAGTCCATTGAACTTGACTTGCATTCTCAGACATGACCGAAATGTCTTGCCACCTCTGCAGCACGTGCCACGGTGGAAATTCTCGGAACCTTGTTGTACTTTGACGTCAGTTAGGGGTGCGTAGATGTTTTACTTCAGATTATTTTTGTTGTCTTGGCTGATCCAGCTGAGCAAATCACAACTCAGAAATACATGCCACAAGCGTCCTGCATGCACAAGCATATCAGGAGACAGGCACCGCAGCCGGTACATTGCTATCAGGCAACCAGTCAGGCGTTCACTGCAAAAAACATCCAACTGGCCAGAAATGTAGAGTCACGAGAAGTCCGGTTAAACAGCCAGGGGCCCCGGCGGCGGACTACACAGCCTCACTGACCCCGGCACTTACATCATCACTCACTGTGGATGAACGACAGGGAGCGATGATGACCATCAAGACTCCCATCGCCAATGCCAGTCAAAGCACGTGCAAACCGATAATCGACCAGCAAATAAAACGTACGGTAGCCTTTGGGGTAACCGCCAACGACAGAACATACAGTAATATTCACGCACGCAATCAGTCACTCGTTTATTTCCCCCCGCCCCCCTTTGTCCAAGCCACAGTAAATGACGAGGAATTGACGGAACCAATGCCATGTGTTTCTTAGACAAGGGCGCCGCACTGCGCATGGTACACCTGCAAACAATCCTCAGGGGGTTTGAAGCTGAGACGGTGGTACACAGGCAGAGCGTGGACAGTGCACGGTAAACGGTGATCACTGAGGACCCAGAAATTGGCACATGCAGTTTGAAAACAATGGGCGTTACGCGATCACAGGCTCAGAAATGATTGGTCAAGCTATATCCCATCTTGAACTTCCGCACATATTTCTTCTGTTTGCCTCTTGCATTGCCCTTTGATGGAGGTTTGGGTGGACTTCTTGGAGACAAAATGTGAACATCATGCACCTCAAATGCAAAATACCAGACAGCATACATAGCACAAAGTTGGACCGACTACAAGCACTGCCAAATCCACAGTGCAAAAATTGACGGAACCAACACCTAGTGTTGCTTAGACACAGGCGCTGCTTGCGCAGGGGGGGGGGGGATACAAAAACACATACTCATTGCAACACCATGAAACCAGAGCTTGCATCATAACCCCCCCCCCCCCATGTCCAATGAACATTTTGTCCTGAAAAAAAACGGTCCGAACGGGAGTGTTCGTTAGAGACCGTTCGGTGTGCGCGACAATATTGTGAAACAGCACATCCCTGGGCACAAGATATCCAGTCCTTTCAATGCACAATGCGATGGAGGCCTCCCATTAGCACTTTTGAGAGTGGAAGCCCATGCAGAAAAAGTGAACGTGCTCCCAGAGCTTGGGGCCCTTTTTGTTCTTGGCACGGGCAGAAAGTGGCAGCCCGATCTGGCTCAGGCACCTTTGGGACGGACAGCTCAGAAGTGGTGGTACCGCTTGTATACCACCTCCCGGCCAGGTGCAAGCAGAGAATCAGTCATGGTGGGCAATAGAGGTCCTTTAGTTGAGGGACACCATTCCCTCACAACCTGCTGTACAAATTTGCCCACCATTACTGCAAGATACACCGCAACACCCCCTCATCTCCCCAAACCTTTCGCCTGAAACCGCGGTTCTGGAGCCCGGTACCTAATTAAGTGCCTATTTGATGAGGTCCGAAAAAAAATCGGTCCGAACGGAAGTGTTCGTTGGACGCCGGGGGGGGGAAGTTCCAGTCAATCCAGGCACGAATCGATACTCGTCCAATAATCCGATACGTAGGGTGGCTTTTAGGATAAGGGCTAATGCAGGTGCTTTTCTGCACAATGCTGCTCCACCTAATCTAGAATTCCATTTTCTTTCACATTTCACCCCTGTCATCTTTCCCTCATACAATGGTTGCTTTGCCTGTGGCTGCAGATTAAGACTGTGCATTTTTGCGTCAGGAGGTTGATGCACGCTCCCCTAAGCAGGTTAAATATGGGGGCGGGGGGGCGGGGGCACGACCAGAATGCGGAGGGGAGTGGGCAACAAAGACCATAAACCGACCCCACAGCAACCGGCACAACCCCAGTACGTTAACTACTGGGCTCCGCTAATGCAGAAACGACACCACATAGAACACAGGCCGCAGCGGCCGTCAGAAAGCACTGACCCGGCGCAGCAGGCGAAGGGAAGAACAGGTGACTGTCCAGGGCCCCGTAAAGAAACTGCAACCTGACGGAATGTTACAGAGGGGGGGGCTTCATGAGTGCGATCTTCAGTACTCCAAGGGCATTGCATGGGCCCTTTTGGAGTGGAACTGGCGAGTTAAAGTTGACAGAGTGCTTGTAATACCCACGTCTTGTAGACGATGTGCACCCATTGTCTTGGAGGCTGCTGCTTTGCAAGTGCAGCATGATCAACATCTGTGGTGCTGGTGACGAGTTGAATAATGGTTGGAAGCCACATCAGCAGTATGCACGGCACATGCAAAATCTGCTCTTGTTTGGGTGGAGGCGGGGGAGGGATTGCCCTCCATTCGATTCGTCTTTTGGGTCGGCCCCCTTTCCCCATCCTCGCGGCTGCGGCTCGCGCTGCCGCCACGCCGGGAGGATGGAGATCATCTCTCCCGTCTGCTTGTTGGGGGCCGGGGGCTGCAGGGGCCCGGTCCCGCCCCCCCTTCCCCTTCGGCCCCTGGGCCCGTAGTTCCCTCTCTTGCCCCTCCCCCTCCTTTTCTTTTCGGGTTGGGGCTTCACTGCGCAGGCTCTCGTAAAAACCCTGAAGAGGTTCTACAGAAAATGCAAACCCTTCCCATGCCCTGCCACGGCTTCTGTTCTCCGTTGGCGGTGGTGTCCACACTGCACAACCCCAGCACGCACCTGCACGCAAGCTTTGCGAGCATGATGGTGCAATGGCAAAGGCGCTTGCCTTCTATCGTGGCCTCCGTTAGAGTTGGGCTTAGCAGACTCACCTCGTGACTCTGGTGTTGAATGTATAGTATAACAGTAACAGAGGCAGGACGCCACTGTTTTGGGTGCAGATGGTGATCCTTTGATGGAGGTTCTTGCTGGATGGGGGTCTTTGCGTTGTCCGCAGACATAAAATTGATGCGCATGGCGGGCGCTGTACGTGGAGACGAGGGGGCGACGCCAGAAGTTTGCAGGGCCATCGCACTTTCGTTTCAGTGGAGACGCAAAACACACACCGTGTCCGGCTTCTGGGGTGTGTCCAAAGGGGCAGAAACACTGCTGCGTGCTTGACCTAAAAAAAGGGCGAGAAGACGCCCGGGCTGCCCCACGCAGGGCTTGCAAACTGCGTGGCAGGCATCTGCGGGCCTGGCACAGAGCCCAGAGGCGTCAGAGGCACAGAGTCCAGAGGCGTCAGAGGCACAGAGCCCAGAGGCGTCAGAGGCACAGAGCCCAAAGGGCTGATAGGCAGAGGCATCAGGGGCACAGAGCCTGGAGACGTCGTCGGAGGCATAATACCACCGTTTCCACTCGTGGGCATCAGCGCCAGTGGTGCACTGCTGTAGTAATATGGGGCCATGCCATTACCATAGCCGTCGTGCGGGGAATACCATGCACCATGCATGGCCTGACGCCTACTGCCCTCTGCCTTTCTGCGCTCCTGGTTCTCTTTTCGGGCGTTCGCCAGAATGTTCAAGAGCTGCAGCGAAGGATGCAGATCCACCCCCAAAAAGGGCATTTCGGACGTGGGTAGATCACTGGGATCATCGTCCGGAATCTCCAACATTTTTATCGCGAACTTCTCGTTGAGCGTTGCCTTCTTGTGATTGATGTGCTCCTGGAGCGCAACCAAATCCGAGTGGTCGATCAGCCCATTGGCCGCGAGCTCGTTAACCTCTTTGAGGGATGCCGTCAGGCTGATGTTGGTGTAGTAGAAATCCCGGACGTGCTCATATAGGCGGCGGCTTTTTGAAAACGTTTCCCACCAGACGCCCTTCATTTCCTCCGAGATAGAACGGAGGTTGGCCTCCATTCTTGCAGCCACTTCGGGCACCTCCGGCAGCATCACAGTGTTCTTCACAATGTCAATCGCCTTGCAATGGGCCCTTACGAAAATGGGGAAACACTGCATAATGCTGTACCCCTTTTGTGAGACTTGGCGGGCGTACAGTCGGTTGAGGCCCGGCACTCCCCGCACTTTTTCCGCCCAGAGATGGTCCAAGTGGCGCTGCAGGCACCACCACTCGACCTGGAGAGCGTCCTCAAGGTCTGTGTTCTGGTCCAGCGCGGTTTGTGCCCCATCATCAAGCAAACCGTACGGGTGGGGCTCTACCAGTCCCTCATGGAACAATTCGTGGTAAAGGTGGAGAACAACTCGAAGCATCGTCGCCCAAATCTCTCGACGGGGGCTGTCCCAGTCCGACGGCTTCACCCGGACCCGCGAGGGGGTGATCCGATGGAAGAAACCGGCGACTAGTGAAGGCTGGTGCAACAAAATTTTCCGAGCCCCTTCGATCCAGTCATAACGGTGGCGGTAGCGGGCGTTACTCAGAAAAGGGATTGCGCAGAGCCTCCGTCGGCGTGTCGCGTCGTCCGCCTGCAGATCCTCCACGACTTGCTGCAGCACGAGCGTGCGGCAGGGACTCACGTCGTTGAGCCCCAAGGCCACGTAGAGCCATTCGGTGGTCGGAGCATTGATCAGAAGGGTCAGGAGCACCAGGGAGGACATCAGGAACATGACCTCCCCCCGCACGGACTCAGAGAAGCCGGTATCGTCCACCACAATCAACCCCAACGCCAGCCCAATGGCGCCCCTCAGCCCGCCCCACCACACGATGATGCACTGCTGGATATTGAACCCGTACACGGAGCGCCGCAGGATGGGGAACGAGATCAGCAATGTGATGGCGCGCGCGGCGTGCACGATGCCGTAGATCGCGAACACCGCGCCCCATTGCTTGGGCTCGCCGAAGTCCTCGCGGATCTTCGTGAGGACGATGACGCCGGAGATCACGAAGAGCAGCGTGTTCGCGAAGAAGGTGATGGACTGCCACGTGGCATGCATGCTGTGTACCACCTCGGGGCTGACGCGGTGCACCCCGTACAGCCCAAAGGTCAGAGCGAAGGTCACAGTGGCCAAGATCCCGGACCCCTCAATGCCCGAGGCCTCCGTGACCCAGAAGCACAGCCACGTCATGGCCACGGTGGCGGAGATTTCCAGCTCCGGCTTGTTCTTTTGCAAGAACAGGAATAGGTAGAGCCCGAGGGAGAAGGCCAGCCCGACGCCGATACTGGCGAAAGTCAGGCGCGAAATCTGCAGAACACCACGTGCCATTGAGACAGAGGAGGGGGAATGGGACGCTCAGTACAGAGTCCTTGCGATGGGGCCCGGGCCAGGCCTTTGCTTAGTGATACCGGGGGGGGGGGGGGTCAAATTGGCCCCCCGGGATTTTGGCTGACCCACCCACCCACCCACCCACATCAGAAAATTTTTCCTCAGGAAAAAAATGCAATTTATCAAAGGGGCCCGAACTTGGAGGTCGATTTTAGGTACACAAACTTTTTTTTGGCCTCTGACCCCCCCCCCCCCCCCGGGTATAGTATCAACCAGCCACTAAGCAAAGGCCTGGCCCGGGCACAGTCCCTTTGGGGGAAATGTACGAATGGTCTTGCGTGCGAGCGCCTTTTGGGCGCGAACCATCCCACAGGGGGCGGGTGGGGCTGTGCATGGGGTTGCCGGTTGGTGCTGTGGTTTTCCACACTTGGTTCCGTTCTGCGGAGGCATGCATCTAAACTGTGGGCAACCGACGTTTGGCACGCATGGCATTTCTGCTGCTTTGCTTTGGTTGGCGTCTGTGCTGACCGGACTCGCAGGCACATATTGGGTCTCCTGACGAACGCTGTAAATAAAGCCCACAAATTCTTGTGTCAGTTGGTCTTGCATGCGGGCTCAGGGCTCAGATTCGGAGAGGGGGGGGGGGGGGGCTTGACCACCTGTAATATCAAAGCCATCATTGCACTACACCAGCCACGAAATCAACCTCTTTGACTTCTCTTCTTTCTGGGTGGGTCTTTTTTCTGCAGTAAAAATTGTACGTGACGGTATCAACATAATCATAAGATCATAACATGAGCGACTTTTTGCGCTGGAGACCTGGGTAAATCGCTTTATGTTGTACCCCCTAGAGAAAAAATGTAGTTCAGGAAACAGGCGAGCCACAACTGAGGCACCCACAAGGGTGCACAGGGGTCAAGAGGTCCCACAACGGGCACAGGGGTCAAAATGGTTTCATACCACAGCAACACAACTACCGCCATTGCTGCAAGCAGCGGTGAAGCATGTGCCCCCATGCCCTTCTGGCTTGGGTCAAGTAATGGAGCCGTAGCCTGAGAGGTTGTGTGTGCTACAAGTGACGGAATGCTCCCGAGTACTTGCACCCAAGAAGAGGTGCCACAAATTCAACCCCACCGGGAGCAGCCAGTTGAATCCGAAGCGGAGTGGTTGTGGAACACTCCAATGTATTCTCAGAGTGACGTACACCAGAAGTGGGGTGCACATGCTTGCGCTTGTGTTAGACCTGAATCTTGAACCACAACTCCCGAACAGACTTGCCACTAGGGTCTACAAGGTCAGGCGTGATCAGAAGGAGCTGAGTCCTACTGAGCTGGACACAGGACGCAGCTGGTTCTTTCAGTTTCAGGTGTGATGCTACAACGGCTGACTTATGCGGCACATGGTACATGGTACAGGAATGATTGCAAATGATCCTCGGTGTAGCAAAGGCGGAGGGAGGTAAGCGTATTTGCAAACATGACTCACAAATCAGCAAATTTATCACGTGGTGTTCAAATATTTCACTTTGTTTGGGGGCAGTGGTTTCTTTCGTGGGGTAGGTGGTGTATGTCTGTGTGTGTGTGGGAGGGGGGGGGGGGGCAATATTAAAGAGGGAGACCCGCATGGGTCCAGGGCCCCCATGGTTGCCTGGGGCGCCATCAAAATTCAGGCCAGCACGCAGGGAAACCTGTCTGCTGTCCTGTCTGGCGCCCACTGGGGTCGCATCTGAGGGCCTCGCCTGGGCCAGAACCTCTGGAGGGCTGGGGTTTAGGTGACCTCCGTTCCGGCACGTCCGTGCCTGGCTGCTTCGTGCAACCTCACACATGCCCGCTTGGCGGGGGGGGGGGGGGTCAGAGGGCACCCTTCCTCTCTTGTAGGCTCGTGTCTCACCTGCCGCTGGCGACTGTGGCCGCTTGAGTCGCTTAGCTGACGGGGTCCCCCCCCCCCCTTGGGGTGTGCAACCTTGCCGCTCTCACTCTGCTCAGTGTGGGAGGGGGGGGGGGATTGCCATCTCCGCTCCCTATCCCCAAGCAAAGAGAGGATGGTTGGGCATGCAGTTTCCAAGGCCTAGACTTCTCAAATTGAGTGGTTAATGCGTTTACCCCTCTGCCTGGTTTCATCGAGGATGTGTTGCGCATTAACAACATAGATCATACTTTCCTGGTCCTAAGCGACCTGAAGATAACGTGCAGTTGGTAGAATTTGTCAACCGCTCCAAAAAGCAGTCCCTGCCATTCACTCCTACTCCCAACTAATCTGAACCATGGCATGTGACTCCTCTAGCCCCCAAAAGGTCCTTCCACGGGTGTTGATGGGCTGCAATTGGCACACGGGCGCCGAACGAGCATCCCAAATGTGTTGAAGGTCCGATTGTAAAACGACAAAAAAAATGCAAATTCTTCTGCGACACAAATGTGGTGGGGTACAAAATCTTTTCAGCGGTGATGCCCCCTAGTCTGTAGACTACCCTCCCGATGTTCAAGCTACGCCTTGTCGAAGCCACACCACACGTAGAGACTGTATTTTTTTTTGTTTCCAAGCTTTTGCGTTTGGTACCAAATGGCTTGCAAAAGCAGCTGTTTTTTTTTTTGGTGCAAATCCGACAATTTTCTGTTTGTAGACAATGATATTGCAGCATTTTGTGGTTACTTGGACCATTAACATTTGGTAAGGTGCCCCTGTGGCTGATGCTCCTTTGGAGGAGGTCCTCATGTTTACATGCAATTTTTCTCCGCCACGCGCAACCTACAGCCTCTGCTATGCCTCCTGCAGGGACCATGTTTTATCGCTACATGGAAGTCGCTTGGACAAGGCTGGGGGGGCAGGCTGGTCACAGCAGCGGCCACCCCTGAGGCGTGGATATATATGTGGTGTTTTTGGTGTGTGGGGTGTAGGTGGGTGCCAGGGCCTTTTTTTTGGTGGATGAGAGGTGGCCGTCTCAAGACAACGTGGAGCAGGAAGCAAGTCGGGGCCCAATGGAGGGGACGTGCAACACCTGCTCCACGACGTTGCCAGCGTTTCTGTGATCCCCACGGGCGAAGTCGCGGAACACAAAAAACAGGACTGACGCCGAGCCGTCGTTGAGCAGGGCCTCGCCATCAATCAAGACATTGAGGCTCTCCGGGGCGCCGAGCTCGTGCAGCAGCGCCACAACCGCCACCGGGTCGGTCGCACTTACCATCGCCGAAAACATGAATGACGTGGTCCAGCCCCAATTGTACAAAGAACCACAAAGGGCCTGCACTGGCAGCGCTGTGAGGCATGTAGAAATGATCACCCCTGGCACTGCCAACCAAAACGCAGACCAGAATTGCGCCTTCAGGACATGTGCATTGATCTCGAGCCCAGCCATGAAAAGAAGCGGTGGGATGAATGTGAACAGCATCAGATGAGGGTTGAGGTCGCCAAAGATGCGGATGGCGATGGGCACTGCCCCACCGGCGTCGCCGGATCCCCAAAGGTACAACAGGAAGCCGGCACAGAACATCACCACAGTGTAGGGCACGCGGATAGACTTGGGCAACTTCTCCAATACATATTTGATGATCACGCCAAAGGCCAGGGACATGAAGACAAAAACAATTGGATCTGTGACTTCATTTTCCGTGTCCTCGATGACCTCGGTGTTGCGGAAAAATCCCATTTGGCTGCAGCAGTGCAATCCACAGAAGAATGGGGGACAACAGACAGCCACAGACAAATGGGAAATGGCAACAATCAAATGTCTCTGAGTCCCATTCAGTTACCCATTTTCCATTATTCAGCCCCATGTCTCCCCTCCCCTTAACCTGTTTCCACCACGTGTTCTGCCATTTTCGCCACCTTCACCCCATCCCAGTCACCCCAGTAAGGCAGAGCAGTAATACTCCACCCTGAAGAAGTTGAAGTAGTCATGCTCTTCGACAAAATCCATAAATCCAAGGCCCAACACAATATTCTTTTGGCCACTACCATACGCGAATATTTTCGGGACTGGTCCGCCGGTCCTTGTAGAAGCAAAATGACTATGGAGCTGATAGGGTGTACACGCACAAGATTGCTCACAAATGCATTTGAGGCTGAACCGAAAACGGTGATGGTGTGTGAAGACGGGCCCACAAGAGTGACATACAGTTAGACCACTATGTTGCATGGATATAGACAAATCATGCAAGCAAATTAAACCCTCTCGACTTGGAATCCATCTACCCCCCCCCCCCGACAAAAGTACCGGTACTCTTAATTTTTTGCTCCTAGGAAATTTAGCCGTGTTGCATAGATGGGGGCATTTCAACCGTGTCACTTGTGGGTTAAGGGTGTGTGCCCCATGAGTCCCTGTGTCCATGTTGTACAAGCAAAACAAAACTCATTCAAAGGCCATATGACTTCCTGGTGCGCAGCACCTCGATGTCATGAGAGGCGATCACCTCCATAGAGACTCGTACAGCGACAGTATGGGTGGGCGGGTGGGACCCCATCCCCCTGCACCCCCCCATGGGCGGGTGGGAGGGCCCTGTTATAGTTTATAAAATTCTGAATTGAACAGGGCATCACAATGAACAAAACAAAGTATGGTGTACAACTACTGTTACTGGGGAAACAGCAGTTGTACAAGCAAAACAAAACTCATTCAAAGGCCATATGACTTCCTGGTGCGCGGTCTTTGTGGTTCAGTCAGCACCAAGCCATACTCCAGCGACCAAAGATAGTTTTATGGCACCCCGCGCAGTCACGACACCCCTAAGCACAGACACCGTGGGGAACGCCGCAGCGAACTCGCCACAGGCACTCCAGCCAACAAGCGTCCGGCCTGGGGCACATGGTCGCGTGGTCGTGGATAGGGACCTGTTGAAAAATGGCAAGAGGCCCCCAGCATCCCACCCTGCGAAGCGTTCCGCCAACACTAAGAGACAGCCCCCACAGGACACAGTGCAAGCTGTCTGTCCATAGCAGTGCGTCCCTTGGGCAAATCTGCAATCCATACAGGGCAAGGGAGGGCGGGAAAAGCCTGCAGGGAACGAAACCTGTCCCAAGCTGCTAACCCCGCCGCAGCGAAGTCGCCGCCGAAATCACCGTCAATACGGAAGAAACAGTCAGCCGGGTTGAGGTCACCTGTTGATGGGCTGCAATTGGCACACGGGCGCCGAACGAGCATCCCAAATGTGTTGAAGGTCCGATTGTAAAACGACAAAAAAAATGCAAATTCTTCTGCGACACAAATGTGGTGGGGTACAAAATCTTTTCAGCGGTGATGCCCCCTAGTCTGTAGACTACCCTCCCGATGTTCAAGCTACGCCTTGTCGAAGCCACACCACACGTAGAGACTGTATTTTTTTTTGTTTCCAAGCTTTTGCGTTTGGTACCAAATGGCTTGCAAAAGCAGCTGTTTTTTTTTGGTGCAAATCCGACAATTTTCTGTTTGTAGACAATGATATTGCAGCATTTTGTGGTTACTTGGACCATTAACATTTGGTAAGGTGCCCCTGTGGCTGATGCTCCTTTGGAGGAGGTCCTCATGTTTACATGCAATTTTTCTCCGCCACGCGCAACCTACAGCCTCTGCTATGCCTCCTGCAGGGACCATGTTTTATCGCTACATGGAAGTCGCTTGGACAAGGATGGGGGGCAGGCTGGTCACAGCAGCGGCCACCCCTGAGGCGTGGATATATATGTGGTGTTTTTGGTGTGTGGGGTGTAGGTGGGTGCCAGGGCCTTTTTTTTGGTGGATGAGAGGTGGCCGTCTCAAGACAACGTGGAGCAGGAAGCAAGTCGGGGCCCAATGGAGGGGACGTGCAACACCTGCTCCACGACGTTGCCAGCGTTTCTGTGATCCCCACGGGCGAAGTCGCGGAACACAAAAAACAGGACTGACGCCGAGCCGTCGTTGAGCAGGGCCTCGCCATCAATCAAGACATTGAGGCTCTCCGGGGCGCCGAGCTCGTGCAGCAGCGCCACAACCGCCACCGGGTCGGTCGCACTTACCATCGCCGAAAACATGAATGACGTGGTCCAGCCCCAATTGTACAAAGAACCACAAAGGGCCTGCACTGGCAGCGCTGTGAGGCATGTAGAAATGATCACCCCTGGCACTGCCAACCAAAACGCAGACCAGAATTGCGCCTTCAGGACATGTGCATTGATCTCGAGCCCAGCCATGAAAAGAAGCGGTGGGATGAATGTGAACAGCATCAGATGAGGGTTGAGGTCGCCAAAGATGCGGATGGCGATGGGCACTGCCCCACCGGCGTCGCCGGATCCCCAAAGGTACAACAGGAAGCCGGCACAGAACATCACCACAGTGTAGGGCACGCGGATAGACTTGGGCAACTTCTCCAATACATATTTGATGATCACGCCAAAGGCCAGGGACATGAAGACAAAAACAATTGGATCTGTGACTTCATTTTCCGTGTCCTCGATGACCTCGGTGTTGCGGAAAAATCCCATTTGGCTGCAGCAGTGCAATCCACAGAAGAATGGGGGACAACAGACAGCCACAGACAAATGGGAAATGGCAACAATCAAATGTCTCTGAGTCCCATTCAGTTACCCATTTTCCATTATTCAGCCCCATGTCTCCCCTCCCCTTAACCTGTTTCCACCACGTGTTCTGCCATTTTCGCCACCTTCACCCCATCCCAGTCACCCCAGTAAGGCAGAGCAGTAATACTCCACCCTGAAGAAGTTGAAGTAGTCATGCTCTTCGACAAAATCCATAAATCCAAGGCCCAACACAATATTCTTTTGGCCACTACCATACGCGAATATTTTCGGGACTGGTCCGCCGGTCCTTGTAGAAGCAAAATGACTATGGAGCTGATAGGGTGTACACGCACAAGATTGCTCACAAATGCATTTGAGGCTGAACCGAAAACGGTGATGGTGTGTGAAGACGGGCCCACAAGAGTGACATACAGTTAGACCACTATGTTGCATGGATATAGACAAATCATGCAAGCAAATTAAACCCTCTCGACTTGGAATCCATCTACCCCCCCCCCCCCCCGACAAAAGTACCGGTACTCTTAATTTTTTGCTCCTAGGAAATTTAGCCGTGTTGCATAGATGGGGGCATTTCAACCGTGTCACTTGTGGGTTAAGGGTGTGTGCCCCATGAGTCCCTGTGTCCATGAATCCCTTCTGTGCCCAGCTCTTACCCATGAGTGAAAATGACAGTGACAATGTCCATTTGGAACAATTGGTTGATGTCATGCAACCAACAATCACACAAGACCTGGTGTGATTTTCAATCAAGCTTTAGCTCTTACTAATGGCACGGTGTGTGTGAACCGTGACGCTTATGACAACTGTGTCTCTTAACAATTTTTTCACCTCCCCAAAGGTAAATCAACCGTGTCACTTCTGGAGGGGGAATTACTGGTACTTTTGTCGGGGGGGGGGGGGTATGCATTGGTGGTCGGTGGACACACATGATAGCATCTCTCAGTCAACACACAGCCCACTGCTGGCGCCCCCCTTTCGTCTCACCAATTGTTTAGTTAGATTGTTTCGCAACACTTTATTGTTGTGTTAAAACGGCCAATTTAGCAAGACTAGTCGGATCGGTTGCCCAAAATGGGCTGTACGAGGCACAAAGTGCTCCAAAGTGTCCTCAATGTACCAAAAGTGCAGGCCGAACGGTTTGCAAAGACTGGCTAGACTGGTCTGAATGGTTTGTTCCAAGTGGAAGGAACTCTAAAGTGCGCTAAAGTGGTGTGGTCCGCGTAGTTTGCGAAGTCCGGTAAAACGGGTCAATAGCCCCTTTTTCTTAAAAGTGTTAGATGGAGGCGAGTTTTCAGGACAATAATCGTTAGATGAATCTCGCGGTCCATCTAACATTTATCGGCCTGAAAATTGCTAAAACTGTTAGATGGGGGAAATTATCTCTCAAATTCAAAAAAGCACGCAACACCACCCACAATGTTGTTGAACCATGTGGGCCACCTTTGCAATTTCATTTTTAGCCACCATGTCAAAAAGAATGGAGAACATGCTTGATGCGACTTTGCCCCCACCACCATGCCTCACCTGCTTCTATTCACTCATCCTTGGGGTCTTTGAGTGGTGTGTCTGTAGTTCTCCTTGCACAAAACAACCGAGCAAAGCACCCGAAATGCAACACGCCCAACCGTCGTCAGGTGGACTTGCACGACACAAGAAAAAGTGCCACAAGGACCTTTCTGGAAAGAGCGAGTGACAGGCAAATGTGGGGCGTGATGTTCCACAAGTGTACGTCGAAGCACGGGTGAACATAGGCGCAAATTGGAAAAACAGCAAATAAATACAGCGTATTTCAGACCTCAAGGACATCCGACGAGGGCAGGGAGAAACCACCTTGGAGTAGGAGTGTGTGAAAATTGGAATTTAGCTTATGAAGCACTTTGGGGACAAAATAGAGAACCGGTTCAAAATGCTCAATCCATACCTGGTGGTACTTGCCAGCCTCCAACAAAGTGCACATGAAAGTGAAAGAGGTACAGCAACATGCAATGAGGGAAGGTGTAGGTAAATGAAAAGCAATGAGTCGCCACACTTCAGCGGGGAACCGGCAAACAAAATCACGGGACGGCACGTTGGTGGGCTGGGGAGATACAGGCGGACTAAAACAGGAACCAGTCAAAGCGACGGGGATATTGGGGTTGATATCATTGAGAAACCTTTCAAGCGCTAGCGTGGATGGGTTGCTATCAAAAACCTGCTTACAAAGGGAGTAAGCCGGTGAGGCGACATGCAAAAGGTCCCATTTTTTGGCGCTGCGGAAAAGTGTACTTTTCCACAGTGATGGTGGGTATTTCAGTAGCAGGCTGAGGACTAGCACGGCAAAACTCCGAAAAACAGCACGGTGGTTGGTACGCAAATGCTGTGCTTTCTTCACCACATTGGGAACCATAGAGCGAAGCATAGGCGGGACATTTGGGGCCCAATCATCCAACCACCTGGAGGGGGTAGCTGGGGAGCGGTCTGTGGATTGGAGCTGGGGTTGTTTCAGTGACACGGGGCCCCAACTGCAAGTGCAGTTAAGGTCCACTTCCAGAAAACTGATGTGTGAGCCGCTTTGTTCAAACTGTGCTTTCAGGAGTGTGGTTTTTTCGATGTGGTTGCAAAGGAAATCAGAGATGAGAGGGATAAACTTAGGTAGGTTCGCTGCGACAAAAGGATGCGTAATGCACATATAATATACTCCTTCACAGGTAGCGGAAGAGGGGCATTGCGTACGAGGTCGGAGAAAACGGTTTGCAGGCGGTTTTTCAGTGGGGGCGTAAGCAGGGGAATTGCAAAACAGATTTGATAGGGCAGCTTCAAATCATAATGCAGCCACAGGCGTGGTGACACATGGTCGAAAACATCACGGAATTCGGAGGGGGGTAGCACAGCTCGAGCAGATATAAGAAAATGGAGTAAGTCCGATAGATTGAGTGTGAGCCGGCGTGAGTGCTTCAGTGTAGTTGCTGAGGAGGAGAACTCGGCAGAGTCTTTGAATGAGGATGATAATGAGTGGGATTATGATGAACGGCCTCTCACGCAGCCCTCCCTCAAGCGTTCCCTCGAGGAAGCCCGTGAAATTTATAGGACCGCGACTTGGGAGCCGCAGTCAATCAGGATTTCTCCAATGTACCGCAACCATTGTACCCAGCCATATTCTACCCTTTTTGGTCTTTGACGGTTTTTACCCGCAATGTGTGCAATACATGGAATGACGCTACCGGCAGTTTGGGCAGTGACTGGCATATTTGTCCACATCCACGGATTTGTGTCTACTTTGACGGTTCCGGCACTTTGTCACCGCAACAACTACATCAACGGTTCCGGCGGTTCCAAAAAAAACTGATGCCTAAAGTGTCGGTTCCGACGGTTTGAAGTGGGAGGCAACTTGCAAAACTGTGCACACACAACATGTATGGAGCGGAGCTTGCACAGAGAACACTTGACACATGAGAACCAGGCTGCAAGGGTACCACAGGGTCCCGAAAATCAGTTTTTGGTGTGCACTGCACACCCACGTGACTGCATGACATCATGGGCTCCGGCCATGCCAGCTGAAAAGCATACTGTACACTGCCTGAGGGCACAATATGCAATGTGGTAGCATATATGTGAGCAACCAAGGTTGCTTTTCACGCAACGTCTCCGGCAACATCTTCTTAAATTCATCCCAGTGTGCAGTGGTCATTGCCTCACCTGTGATACTTTGGAATTGATATTCCACCAGACTTGATGGCAGTGGCTTTGTTGCGTCATGCAGTTGCCACGAGAGAAGAGCACAATGTGCCCTCGCAACCTTCAAATCACCCTCGGTCACGGAGCATTTGGTGCAAGAGGCCAGGGGGCCTGTTTGAGGAGCACTGTCACTTTGCAAGCGAGCAAGGAGGTTAGCAACTGTGGTATCACCAGCCCTGAACCGCTTGCGGTCAACCACTCCTTCATCCAACATTTCTTCATCATGCTCCCTCTTTATCACATGGGTCTTTTGGGGTGTCTTCGAATTTTTGGTGTGCTTCTTTGGTGGCTTCCTTGGTGTCTTATTGGGTCCTGCTTTTGATGCTTTCCTGTCCTCGGACTCATCGGAGTCACTAGAGGAGGAGGAGGTGGTGGACGAGGAGGCGGATGAGGAGCTGTCTGCCCCCCCCCTTTTTTTCTTGGGCTTGCCGCCACGCATAGGCTTGCCCTTCTCCTGCCATACCTTCACCGCCTGATCCTCGAGCACAACCTTTGCCATAGTCGAACCACGTTCCTGGAAAAGGTCCTGAAACCGCTGGCCAGAGTCTGACATTTCAGCAAAATGCCAACTGCAGTGAGATGCGTCCAAGGTCAAATAAAAAGACTCCTAGCACGGGAACTTGGTGGCAAATGGCAAGTGAGGACATGGGACAATGGAATGGTGACGTTTGTCAATCGGCATGCCCCTGCGCGACGCAAGGAAGTCGCAAACGTTGAGGATGTGAAGACCGAGTGCATCCAGTTGTGTCGCCTACGCCTTGCTCTACAAACATCTTCGCAGCGATTGAAAGCAAACATGGACCGTGCAGTACCGTGGAAAGCAATGCAAAAGACATGGAAATGGTTATCCAGCACTATAGGTATGATTGCCGGCATTTATTTAGTCCAAACTGCCGTTTCCGACAGTATGTACGTCAGATGGTATGGCAAGTGCCGTTTCCGGCAGTTACGAAGCAATCTAGGCGCACTGTTACTACTTGCAGGTACACAGGCCGAGTTGATTTCTGGGGATTACCCTGTGGTGTGGACCAAGCCGGCGGATGCACTACTGCTCCAAATGGATGCTCTGTCGCGAGGCAATCACTGGGTGAAACCGGACGCCCAGAGGCCTGGCGAACTATGGATCCGCTTTGGATTGGATGGGGTTCCCCTATGGAAGAGCCATGTTGTGGCCGGCACATTGGCGCCTTGTTCACACCTTCGAGATCTCAAGCAACATAGCCCTGATCGTCATTTTGTTTGCATACTATTTCGCGGATATGACACCAAAGAGCTGCTGAAGCAATGCTTGCAAAAGAGCGGATACCTTGGTAGCGTGGACGACCTGAACGGTAGTTGTGTAACGATTAACGGTACACACTATGTCGTGAGACTATTTATTTGTGGGGACCACATGTTGATGTACAAATTGACAGGCAGGGATGGGCCTACATCCACACGGCCAGAACGCCATCCTTGCCCCTATTGTGCAGCACCCGCCCCTGATGTCCTTAATTATGCAGCTCAGGTCTTGGCAATGTCCCTTGGGGCAGAGGCCATGTTTGTTGGAATACCAGCTGCACAGCATGCCATCGACTGCAGTCATGGCATGGTGAATGTGTTGTACGGTGTGTTGAGGTGTCACGCACCAGGCGCACCTGGAAAAGGGTACCTTAGTGCACCCTTTTTTCAAAGCCCCCTAAACTACCTTACTAGGCCATGGGGGGGGTTGGAGGGACCTCATAGGCACATGGAGTGCTTGTTTGTGCCCTAGCACCCCTGGGTTCTTCGTTCCTAGGGGTACAACACCGATTTTCAAATTTGCACATCACCCCTTAGTGCACCCTTAGTGCACCCCTTGTTGCGCAACAACCCCCCCCTTGTTGCACCCTTAGTGCACCCCCTTAGTGCGCACTAACCCCCCTTAGTGCACCCCTTAGTGCACCCCTTAGTGCACCCCCCCAAAGGTCCCTCCGAACGCCCTTCACATTCGCAAGCATGACACATAACACAATGGGCCCCCTTATTTCAAGTACTTCCTCCCCAAGAGGATGCCACGCCTCTCCTTCTCTTTTGCTTGCATGATCTTCCTTGCCAAGAGACCTAAGTCAAGGTTAGACATATTTACAACATGGCCCATGGAGAAAATTGATAGGCCGGGGTTGAGCAATGCCCAACCTTTGCAACTATTGTGCAAATCCCTTTTAAAAGGGCTATTTTTCTTTTCACTAGGTATACTAGAGAAAATATAGAAGTTTCTATACTTCTTTGCAAAAAAGGGGGAGTGGGCACATGTCCAATGGACCCATGTGCTCACTTTCCACCCAAGGTCACCCCACCCAGTTGCAAATTGTTCAACAGCCTTGCAATAACAAAGGACCTCGGGTTCATTGAAGTATGACTTTTGTCGCCAAAAATGGTGAATTGTTGCAAATTGGCGAAGCAAGGTGTGCACCACCACCCAAATATAGGGCCCTGCAGGGCTAACAACATCGGGCATATAGTGCTTCACCACGTTAATCATCTCACCATGCCACACAGGTTTTGCCATAAATGCAAGTGCCATGGTTAGGTCAAAAGTGTGCTCCTTAGCCCTTCTGGGGGCAATGCGCTCACTTTCTGGGATGCCTTTGCAAGCTTCCTTAACATCATTCACTATAGCATCCAATGCTCGCACACCTGGATGGATGCCCCTACTATGGAGCTCCTTCCTAAGTCTTTTGACCAAAATGCAAAGGACCCGGCTGGTGGCATGAACATAGTCCCCTACTCTTCTACTTACTGGGATGCATCTCAAGTAGGCCCCCCACCTAACACCATCCATGCACCCGGTGAACAAAAGGAGGCTTTGGTCATCATCACAAATCCAACACTTGGATACTCGTGATGGATTTCCTGCAAGAAGATTCTTGCCATCCCCTGTAATGATGCAGCTAAATCCTAATACATTGCCTTGCCAAACCACATCCTCATTTGCCTCCAAGTCAGCAACTTGTTCGTTGAGGCCATGAGTGGCATCCATGGCCAATAAATAAGCTGCATCATCCCCCCCCCACATTGCCCACCATGTGGGCCAAAGGTTTGGGGCCCCGGCATCTCCCACTTCTAGCCAACAGTGGACAGAGGTGTCACACCTTGTTGCACTAGATTTCCAAAGTGGTGTGGCATCTGCCGAGGTCACCACAAAAAGTGTGTTCCCCACACAATTGAAGGCATTTGCCCTTTGGGCCAAATTGACCTGATATGTTACAACCTCCCTCAGCTTATTGGCTGCGGAGGCTCTCCTTAGACCTGTCTCTGTGCTTATGGCCCTAGGTCGAGCCTTGTAGGGTGTATTCATTTCCCTTACCCTCATTAGGTCACTCCTCCTGCATGCCCTTGGAACCTTTAGCATGGACCTCACACTTAGCTTCATTGTGCGGGCCATGGTTACCACACGTAACGCTTCTAGAGTCTTTGGGTCCTTCTCTTCCTGGTCCTCATGCCATGCTGCAGAGCCCCCTCGTAGAAACACCACTCCTTTGTGTGTCATGCTCAACTCCAAATCCCCATCTTGCAGCAGGCTTCGAAGTAACTTCTGAGCAGCCTTCAATCTTCTATGTTTTGTTTTCCCCTTGACAGTTGAAAAGGGGTGTTGGCGAAGGGCTTCTAGGGATGTGCAGCACTTGTCAACGATGGCCTCTAGGCTCATGGTGCCAGCTGGAAACAAAGTAGGAGAGGTGCCCCAAGGGGTGCACTAAGGGGGGTTAGTGCGCCCTTATCGCGCGATAAGGGGGCGCGATAAGGGGGGTTATCGCGCACCTTATCGCGCGATAAGGGTGCGCGATAAGGGGGGTTATCGCGCACCTTATCGCGCGATAAGGGGCGCGATAAGGGGGGTTGTTGCGCCCCTTGTTGCAAACTGAGAACACTGCCATTACCCATTAATGTTCCTTCACTGCCAAGCACAGCAGGCATGTGCACAACGCAACACAACAGCTTCAATTGCACGTGTTCACTCCACAGTTCCAGCCACCACAGGGCAGTCCACATGGGAGCTTGAAGCCCAAGTCATCCAACCTCTCCAAGCTGTCTTGGGAGGCACCATCAATGTTCCCTCCATTAAACAATACAATGCTCCACCTGTCACCTGTCCATTGTGCAGGACAATGGAAAGCATAGCTGCTGAAGATGACACCCCTTCGGGCAGGGTGCACCCCCCCCACCACATCACAACCACTGCACACCTTGGTGGCACATTTGGTCTTCCTCCCCTTCTCCCCTCCCCAAAGGAGACCACCCTCTGCAACCCACAAACCCCCCCCTTCAAAGTCCCCTCCCTCCAAGACTGCAGACAAGGGGCTGTGGTCTTTCGGATGGCAGTGGGGGAGCATGGGGGTTGTTGTGCAGTATTGTGCCACCTGAACAGAGCACCAATGAAACCACGATGGCAATTGGGCTCTGGCCCATAGGTGTACAATGTGTAGAAACTTGTCCACACCATCATGTTCCGTGGATTTGAGCATCTTGGAGGTGTGCCATGTGGGCCCCACCCTTCCATACCCAAACTGGCAGACACGAATAGGAGCACCAAATCGGGTGCTATGTTTGAAGCACTTCAAGCGCATGGCACAATCAAACAAATCTCCCACACTGGGGGTTGCAAAGAGGGCCCCCATGGGAGGGGAATCCTGTCACTCACTAAATGGGGGTTGTGAGGGCGGGTGAGGGCTGGACGGCCATTTCCTTGCAACCACCTGTTTCACAGGGGTGCTCAGAACGTCAGGCATGGCCGGGCTCGTCACACTCAGACCTGAAGGAACAGCTGCAGACCTAGGGCTCAATGCCCCTCCACCCAAAGCACTTGTCAAATTGGCTTGCAAAGTAGCCTTGTCTACTGCCAATGCATCAACCTCAACTCTCAAGGCATCACGCTCACCCTTGTACCTCATACGCTCAGTCTCAGCAGCTTGCAGTACTAGTGAGTTACCCGCAACCCTTCTTGTACCCACAACCCTCTTGTGGGCATCCAACCACTCCTGGATGGTGAGGCCGCTCACCCCAAGGTCCTCCAAAGACATGGTGTAGGGCAGATAGGAGCCCCTAAGACAAGGAAAAGGGCAATTGGGTAAGAGAAATATGAAAAGAAGAACAAAGTAAGTCGCGATAAGGGGCGCAACAAGGGGGTTATCGCGCCCCTTATCGCGCGACAAGGGGGCGCGACAAGGGGGTTATCGCGCCCCTTATCGCGCGATAAGGGGCGCGATAAGGGCGCGACAAGGGGCGCAATAAGGGTGCAACAAGGTGCTTATCGCGCTAAAACAGACAAGTAAAACAGAAAGTTCTGCATTTAATTGTTGGAATTCTCTTGAAACAAAATAAAATTATCAACAAATTTAGTGATTTCAACACGATTTTCAAATCCGTCTGCGAGAAATCGACAGCTCAAAATTAATACCCTTTTCCAGGTCTGCCTGTCGCGCGACACCACGGTGTCTCCCTGTTGTTGAAAACACGTTGATAGAGTGTGGTTGGACCAACAAAGATGTGAATGACTATTTTGGTACCCTTAACGTGGACCCCATGTCGTATGTGGTTGGAGGCGAGGTCACTGGTGATGGGCTCCCACGATCCATTGACAATGCATTAACATTCTTTGAGAAGAGATGCTACAATCGAATTGATACGACACTAAAATTGGTTTGTCATGACATCATTCGCCTTGATGGGCAAGACCACAGCAAATCAGACCTAATTGCAGCCATGTTCGAGCATGTTGCCATTATGGTGAGTGTGGCATACACTCCTGAACCAACATGGTCACAGGTTGACATGTGTGAGACAAGCGCGCGCGCATTGCGGCGTATTTGGAAAACACTGGATGCACCGACGACACCATGGGGCCATGTGTGGACAGCACATGTACCACAGTTCCTACGGCTCTGGGGAACGCTGTTTCCTTTCTTGTGCCACGGCTTTGAGGGACGTTGGAGGGACCTCAAGGTTGAGATTCGGCATAGTGCTCATGGGCAATGGAAAGGTGCCTCGTGTGGATTTGAAACGGTTTTGCAGTATAGTATTGTCCGTTGGACGCTACGGAAGCTTGGCATTGCCTTGCATGGTCGCACTTGTAAAGTACGCAAAACCAGCTCTTGGTTGTGGCAAAGGTATAATGATTTCATGGACCGCATGATGGGAAATGCACATTGACGTTGATAAGGATGCCGATTTGCCAATTTGCCGTTTCCTGCACTTTGTGAAAAACTGCTGCCTAGATTGCCGTTTCCTGCAAAATGGGCATTGTATCCTTGTGAAGCTGAATTCTACGAACACGGCGTTCTAGCTTTTCGTGCAAACCAAGGGAAAACAACGAAACGGAAAGTGTTTGTTTCACATCTCAAAAGCCTTGTAAACACAATGGCATTGCAATCGAAGAGCCACACGTTCCACAACAATGTTATGCACAATCTGAAAAAAACGGCACGTTCAAAGCACACGAAACCGCAGAAATATTCCATGATTACCTAGTTTGCGGGTAAGTACCCGCAGGGCAAGAATATGGCTGGGTACAATTCAAGCGAATGCGTCGCCCACAGTATCCTCCAAGGCATGTGCCACGGGAGAATACGTGCTCCAAGTGTTCGCGCGAGATTTTTGTTTGTCGACCCTTGCGTGGTGGTGCCCGCATTCAGTGCAAAGTGTGCAAATGCACCTTACCATGAGTCTTGCTTTTATGCCACCTCGTCTACTTCTGTAACAACTTCTACCATGAAAGTGGACAATGCTGGGTCGCTCCTGGGGGGCCGAGTTTTCAGGCCGATAAATTGTAGATGGGAACGATTATGTAATAAAAAGGGGGTTATTATAGCCCGGTTTTTTTGGCAGTAAAACGGGTTACCTAGCCCAAAAAACCGGGTTAATAGCCCGTTTTACTACAAGTAAAACGGGCTAACCCCCTGCCAAAACTGTGGACAGGTTAACCCGTTTTTCTGCCAAAAAAAAACGGGCCATTAACCCCCTTTTAGGACGATAATCGTTAGATGAATCTCGCGGTCCATCTAACATTTACCGGCCTGAAAAATGCTAAAACTGTTAGATGGGGGAAACTATATCTCAAATTCAAAAAAGCACGACACACCACCCACAATGTTGTTGAACCATGTAGGCCACCTTTGCAATTTCATTTTTAGCCACCATGTCAAAAAGAATGGAGAACATGCTTGATGCGACTTTGCCCCCACCACCACCTGCAAATGACTTCATGGAGTGCTTGAGAGAGGTTGCGGATGCCAAAGCCAAACCCGTTGAGGGTGATCTATTTGATGGTGTTTTTGAGAATGAGGTGGACACCGTTGGGAAACCGACCGGTACAATGGGTGTTCACAAAACAGCAGTTCGACTAGTCCTCAATTTTGAAGCATTGCGGGCGCTAAAGGGGGTCGAACTCGCGGACCTAGATGTATGGTTCGAGCAATTCGCAAAATTCGTCATCGATGTTCGCACCATTACACAAGACGAAGAACAGCAGAAGCGAATTCTTAAAAAGCGCTCCCTGCCGTTTCCTCCCCTTGGTTGCAACCTTACACTCGGGGCTTGCCACAATGAGCTAGGGGCTAGATGCCGCTGATATTCATCTAACAATTATCGTCCTGAAAACTCGCCTCTCTATCTAACACTTTTAAATAATCATACCCATCTAACATTTATCGGCCTGAAAACTCAGCCCGTTCGCTTCGCTCCTGGGGGGCCGAGTTTTCAGGCCGATAAATGTTAGATGGGAACGATTATGTAATAAAAAAAGGCTTTTGTAGCCCGTTTGTTTTGGCGAAAAAAAACGGGTTATCCGGCCAACGCCAAGGTACCAAGACGATCCACTTTGTATGAACCCCCCCGGTGTCCGGTGTGTGTCCCCCTTGCCCGGCAGAGCACACTTTGAGAAGAAGCAAAGCGAGAGAATGACATGTTGGATGACGTGAATAAAACGCCTGCCACCGGCATGGGGAAAACTGTCTCCATTGTACATATTGGGAGGGGAACAGGGTTAATCACAAAGTCGATCACTTCACTCAAACTCACTCCTTTGTGCAAGAAGGGCCAAGCATAGAACCATCTGTAGCACCCTCCCCCTTGCAACTTTTTTGTGCATGTTAGATTTGCAGGTTAGACCATGCTCTACCTCTTTGTGTGCCCCCATTTTGTTCTCATTGCATTACTCTTAGGCAAGTAGAGTGCCACTGAGCGCCACTCCTCAACGGGCATGGGGCAACCGCTGCCAGGACTTGGCAGTTGCACGGGGAAGGGGTGTATGTGCATGTGTGCCACTTGGGGACGAGGAGGCTACGGCCATAAATGGAAATTTCCTTGGTGCATTCCACCGGTGCTAAACAAATGCCACAACCCGTTTTTTGGTAAAAAAAGGTTTATGGCTGGGGACGATAACCCTTTTCTTCGCCAAAAAACGGGCTATTAACCCGTTTTTCACTGAGCATCTAAATATCCAAATTACCATATGCACTGGATGATAGACTACTCCCTTAAGTGAACATGCCAAGGGAAGAGGAGAAGGGGAAGGAGAGGCACAAGACGGGTCTGGACCCGCCCGACCCAAGCCCAAGCCTAAAGTGGCACTCGTGAGGGGTTGGCGTGCGTCGCCCCGTTTGAATTCTTTGCCTAAGCGCCCGAGGGAGGCGGATAATATTCCTACACGCAGTGTTCAGCTGAAGACCATGTCCAGACTGCCCCGACTGGCTGGGTCTGCGTGCCGCAATTATTGGGCAAGTGTTATCCGCAGAAATGCGTTTTTCTGCGGATAAGGGCTTATCCGCAGAAAGACCCGCCGGAGCCGGATTTCTGGCAGAAAAATGGCGCCGCCGCCAGTTGCGCAGCACCTAGGGCGCCGGGGGTTCGAACCGCCGACCCCCACCACCGGCGACCCACGCTCTGACCAACTCGGCAGCGCCCAAAACAGCTCCACTCCAGAAATAACGCTTATTGATTCGTCCTGGTATGATCGAAAATTTTAAAAAAAGCAAAGGCCCCGGGCGATTCCCAGGGCCATGCTCACACTTGCGCTGCGCTTTCCCTGACTGACACCCTCCCATGACATGCATGCACATATTCGACCAGAAATTGGGAGGTAAGGGAGTGTGTACGTAGGGCAAAGTGGGTGTTTTTAAGGTGTCTGGGTGTTTTGGTACCATGGTGCAACAAGCAGGTTTCCCAAAGTACCGGGGGGTAACTTGGCGCCACCGGCTCGGTTTTTGGCGCTTTTTTTTGCAATGACACCGCAAAAGTGTCTACTTTTTGAATAACAAGACCCGGTTGGGGTGTTTTGACCGCATTTTTTCGCTCCCGGACCGTTTTTGGTCGGGGGTCCCCCCAAAAATTGCTTAACCCTACTGGTTTTCACAAGCAGGTTTCCCAAAGTACCGGGGGGTAACTTGGCGCCACCGGCTCGGTTTTTGGCGCTTTTTTTTGCAATGACACCGCAAAAGTGTCTACTTTTTGAATAACAAGACCCGGTTGGGGTGTTTTGACCGCATTTTTTCGCTCCCGGACCGCTTTTGGTCGGGGGTCCCCCCAAAAACTGCCTAACCCTACTGGTTTTCACAAGCAGGTTTCCCAAAGTACCCGGGGAGGTTTTGTTGCACTATGGTACATGAAATGGATTGGACACATTGACAAGATGATGTCATAAGATAGTGAAATGCAATGAAATTGTCTCCAGGCTTCCGACGTTTGGTCGTCCTGTTCCTCGACTTGTCCACATCACCTCCACCACTAGCTCCCCGGGTATCCGGACGCCACTTTACCGCGTAAGGGCATTGTAGATATAGGTAATCCTTGGACGATGTGCTAGTACTCAACGGGTAGCCGAGCCTACGGCGAACCTGGAGGGGGAATAATATGAACAATGGGGGCAACCCAAGGAAAAGGGTGACACATCAACGAGATATTGCAGTAGGTTGCAATACCTCTGCTCTCACACTGTCCTTGGTCTTGCCCAAGATGTCACCAACTTTGATCAATGGCTCAACCTTGTCCTCGGCACCACCACTACTTGGGGGGGTTTCTTCAATATCTTCTTCATCATCATCACCTATATCTCCAATGTCTTCACTAGCATCGGCAACATCTTGAGCAAAATCCGACTCATCGGAGTCCGACAGCCCATTGTAATCATCTTGAGGCTCAACATCGCTCTCAACTTCATCCGCACCAACCTCCACCCTCACTTCCTCCACATCATCATCGGACTCTTCTTTAACTTTTGGCTTATAAGGTGAACTATCACTCAAGCAATCAACATCAATGATCTTTCTTCTAATGGATGGCATAGTGACAATTCACCCCAAAATTCTGCAATTCAGAAACAGAATAAAATTTGTGTTCAGGCATGTCATCCAACAGGCAGTCACCAGTACAGACAGCTCTGATCTGGCATTTCCCCAAAAAATCTGCTCAATTTCGCTTTTTTCTGCCAGAAATCCGACCGCCGCAGACATTTCTGCGGATAAGCCCTTATCCGCAGAAAAACGCATTTCTGCGGATAACACTTGCCCAATTGTTGCACGCTGCGTGTCGCAAGCGCATGTCTTCACATCAAAACAAATTTCGGCAGCCTGGTTTAACTATTAAATGGCACTTCAAAACACCAGATTTTGTCTGAAAAGTAATTGGAGGCAGCTGAACCCCGGCGCCGTATCTCAAAATTCCGCCCTCGCCCTTGAGTCCCCCTATCACATCATGCCACCCCCTGTCACATGACAACGGTGCACGTGGTTGTACAAATCCGTCCGAACTGCAAAGCCTGCATAAGACAGGCACATGTATGGAAATGTGCCGACATGCAGTAAGTACGTGTTGGTCTCTTGGCCCGGGGGGGGGCGGCCGAGTGGCTTGGATACTGTGCCACTCGGGGATTCGTGCTTTCTCCCTTGACGAACAATCACAATATTGGGAGGTTGTCTTACTTGTCCACTCGTCGCGGAACACACATTGAAAGTGTCTATTGGGAATTGTGCATGTGTGCCCTACCGACTCGCCGGACAGGGAGCGACACCTAGGTACGGTCAATTGTGTATGGAAACATGAACATGAACATTGCGTGCCATCCATTCATCGCCACATGTATCACTCTCTCATTTATGGGCGCAAGCCATTTCTGTTTTGCTGCTCGTTGCTTGCCTAATCCCCACTGAAGAGTTGCATCAAGAACAAGACGAAACACGAGAGGCTAGAGATGTTTGTGTCGACCGTTGTTCTTTTGCTTCACGTTTCGTTGACGCCATGACAAGCATGTCTAAGGAGCCCTCCCGCTACTTTACACTTTTTTACACCGCTCAGCCTTGTTGCATGCAACAAGAGGACAAGCGTGCGGTGGAGACGGCGGGGCCGCATGAGGCAATCGTGAGGCCTCAATGGTAGTGCAACAAGTGCAAGTAATGCATGGATACGGATTTTCATTGTGGACGAAACCCCTTGTTTCAAAACGGCACTTCCAAGCATGCGACAAGACAGTAACGAGTGCCAAGATTCCAAGTGGTGGAGTGAATGATGAGCGGCGAACATGCACAAAAGGGGTAGTAAATGAGCACTTAACGGAGCAGCAATTATATGCATCCACTTGTGATTGTGTTTGTAAGGTCATTTGGCATCATGAAGCGAGACCGTTGCACCAAAAGATTTTTGTGTCAAGGGAATGCGTGGAACACACGCGCCGCAGTTGGGGAGGTTAGTGAAAGACTTTTACAAGAACGCCAAACGAAGAAAATTTTTTGAGGTCTCACGTATCACAAAGGGGATGCATGCGATGTGGAAGTTAAGCAAGGTTGTCGCTATCGTGGTTAGTGTGCGTTCTTCACATATTCCATTTTCCAGCGCCAAAAAATGCCCGCGATGGACAATGGTAATTTTGATGGCAAAAAAGTGTCAACAGTGGCAGTCAAGCTTTCTAATGCGTCCACCGAGATCATGTAAATGTAATGTAAATGATTGCGTGCAATTGTCCCGAGTATGCCACTCAATACAGATGCCTCGTGCACGCGCATCGGCAGATCGGAAGCTTCATGATGAGCATGACAAAGCCGAACGCAAAGTGTTTCCGTTGGCCGTTGCCCCGGGACGCCATCCCCATGGCATGGGTGTTTGCACAATTGATGGTGCTAGGTCATGCATGATGTATCGTGAGCGGCTTTTTTTTGCACCGTGTCCGTGTGCTCACTCAACAACAACAAACTAGTCCTCACACGTCGACTAGTCGGGGCCCTCAGATCATGCAAGGAGCAAGAAGGAGACCGCGAGAAAAGTTTCCGTAAGATGAGTAAATGCATCGCATAGGCGGAGGGCGGTCGCAATTTGTTGCGACGAAGGGGTAAACCTACACAAGGGCGAGCAAGGAAGAATGTTCTCGGGCCCCCTCTACCAATATGCAGGGGCAAACGTGGCCGAAGTTTGAAATTTTCGTAAGAAGTTCAATAATAAGCAAATAGGGCAACCAAACGTTGTCTCTCTAAGCTCCAAGGTGGGCAAACAGTAACCAAGCAAGCCAACAAGGGGCCAACAAAAATATGTGGGATGAAAGCAAGGTGATGTCGGGTCCACGTTTGGTGGAAGATGCTATTGTGACATGGGTCAATTGTAATTTTCACTTGTCAAAGGAGAGCGGGCACGTCGACAAGGTCAACACTATTCGCCATGGATTTTCATGCATGTTCACAAAGCCTTGCGGTAGTACGGTGGCAAGAGTGTTGCCCGAGTAGTGGGAGAATGGTTCTTGGGCCCTCAACAAATCCCAAGCAGCGCAACTTCACAACACGTCAAACCCCGGCATTGATCAATGTCAATTTGCAGTGTGCTCCATGCTTTCTTGCCCAACGTTTGAAACCTAAGCCTTTGCGTTTGGGAACATGCTCCACACACAACACTCAAGAGGGTTGGTTTCATGGAGTTTCAACGAAGTGTTGTTGCAGGTGGGACTGGGCCACCCATGACGCGTCACCTAAAGCGCGAGGGATGGGATACCTTCCTCCCGTCACGATTTAGATAATGCCGGCACATTGAGTGCCCACTTCTTCTCAATGCATGGAGTATAACGGTGTCGCTCTGAGCCTCGGGCTCTTATTTTTGATCCTCTTACTCGTGGGATTTTTAGTGAATCACCGCGGGGGACAACTTGATACTTTGCAGAGCCTTGTCCGCCGTTACTCCGAGGAAGAACACGCTCCCGATATTGGGCAAAATGCATTTGCACCGGCGGTCGTTAAGAAGGTGTTGCCAAGCCAACCCCAAACGATGCCACACGCACGAGTGGACCCGCAAGGCACCACGGACCGTAAGCCTGTTGGTCTCTCAGGGGCCCCCCAATACCATTCTGCAAGTGCGTCCACTGCACCCTCGAATGTGCCTCTTCGGAGTGCACCTTTGCCGTCCCCCGTTGCCAACATGTCGACCAGCTCGTCAACCACGGTACCTTGTGACCTCTTCAACACCCTAGAACCAGCTTCTTGGCCCCAAAAATGGCGGGAGTACGAGAGGTACACATTGTTTCACATGTTGCATGAGAATTATGTGTTGCGGTCGCTACACATTGTCATCAGCCGCTGCGCAAATTCCATTGAGGGCTGGTTGGAAACTTTGTTGCGAGACAGCGTGCCTCAATACATGACATATCGCATTTTCGTGTACGAAAAATGCGGAGCCGGTGGGGATCCAAGCTGGGATCAAGCGCACAACGTCGTTCGCACGCAGCTACCCAACGTTGGGTTCAACGACCACTCGTACGCCACGTATTTGCACGGCATTGAGCGGAAGGACATGGCAGATGCCGTTCTGCTTCTAGTGGACGACCCGTTTGATGAGACGTGTGATATCTTCAACACGACCCGAAGCCTACTCCTCAATCCGTCGCCGGGCTTCTACTCGTTTTCACGATTTTACGAGAAGACTCCTTGCAAGTTTCTGTCACTAATGAGGTCTCCTCGCCACCCTAGCGCATTACAGGACTTTTGGACCCGCCATTTCGCTCGCCCTCATTCGCCCTCAGCCGCCCTCGCACCCTCAGGCTCATGATCACAATCCTCCGCGTGCAAACTCCGTGAGTCAGCGCAGGGGTACGGGCGTGCCAGTGCTTGGGACACAGCAGATAGGTTGACAAGAAGGCGTCCCGCCACCTCGCTGTTGCCTGTGTAGAGAGCCTTCGAGCTTGGACGGGCATTGCTTTTACATCTACATTACCCCGCAGTTGCTGTGTGCAGTCCATGCGATGCACGCCACGGCATCTCCAGCAACTCACAGGGCCAGATTGCGCACAAAACGATGCGGGTGCTACTGCACGAAGCTGTGCTGTAAAAGAAAAGCTGGAATGCCGGAAGTTGGAAGCTGGAATGACGGACGGCACCATCTACATTCATGGCTGTGACATCATGATAAAAACAGCACAATCGGAGTTTTTGAATTGTCCTTCGAATATCAAAAATAGAGCAAAGAATTTTTTTCAACCTAAATGCGTGGATCATCCAGAAAAAAAGATCGATTGTATCTGCACTCCGCAGCCGCAGCCGGGGCGTCGCGCGCTCTTTAACCGCTTTGTAACTGAAACATAAACCACCACAAACAATTTATGGTTGAAAATCAGCCCAGTTGCAATTTCGGACGTCTGAAGGTGAAGGTGCCAACTGCACGTGAAAGCAGTTCCCCACGCCACGCAACGGGTGCATGGGTGGCGCCACCTGGCGAGGAAGGCAGCCGCTGCGGCGGAATCTACGACGGAGCTTTCGGTGGCGTCACTCGCAATGCGGGGAGCGATAGGGGTCCGCTCTCAATCACCCATTGAGAGCGGTGACACCAGGTCACGGGGAGGTGGACGCTGCACCACAGGCCACCACCCCATTTTTTGTGTGCCAGTCCCGCAACTGCACACCCCAGCGGCGCGAGTGGGCGAGCGTATTTTCAAGTCTGGCAGAGACGCGGCGGCCCAGGGGGTCAGCACATAACAACGGAGGCCTCCGCTGTTTTTTATGACAACCAATATTTTTGAAACCCTCAGTAAGCAACACGTAGCCTTCACTCACAGAAGCAGCTCCTGTCCACACTGCTGCAACGCGTGCGTGGGGTTGGGTGGGTGCGTGGGTGGGTGGGTGGTTGTTTTGGTCTGTTTGGAATATGGATGTGTATTTCCGCGGGAGGGGGGGGGGGGCTTCACGCGTGCGCTCCGGCTCGCTCTCTCAATCTGCCCATCCCTTGCGTTGCCATTACCCGAACACACATCTCACCATCCCCGCAGTGTGTACAAGAAGATCCTCAAGCGGAAGTGCCCTATCTACATCACGGGATATCTGCATTCCCAATGGTTCATCACAAAGCCGCGGCTCTTAGCCATCCCAAGGAAAGTGTGGAAGCTGGTGCTGGACCTGCTCGGCGGGCAGCACCCTCCGACCGTCCAGTACTCTGTCCAGGCAGAGAGAGCAGAAGCAAAATGGCGCGAACTGAAAGCGCAAAAATTCCTCTCTGCGACTGCCCCTGATGTGTTGCGGCTGACGCCCACTGAGCGCTGGCATCACCCAGAGATGATCGCGCGACATCGATACGACGCGGAAGTCATAGAGCGCGTCTGGCCGTTGCTGTTCTTGGAACCGTCCCGCATGCCACTGGAGCATGGGTTCGCGTTGCGTTGGATCGCAGGGAATTGCACACCGTTGCCGGCCAACACGACCCTGACTCGACCTGCGATCTTCATTGGGAACGCCAACCATTGCAACTCCCTGAACTGCATGGTGTTCACTGTAGATGGGGACCCGAACAAGACGCGCACACGCGGGATCGTGAGCGCCTGGATTCAGAGCGAGTGCTCCAAAAGGAGATAGTGCAGCAAACGGGATGGCTGTGAAGCATCCCCCTAACCGCCACGTTTCTTGGACCCAGGGCATTTTTAGCAGTCGAATCCAACCGCCTTCGGTTGGCCCATGATTGCCGTCGCCAGCTTCCAGGCAGACCTTTCGGACAGATGACTGTGATAATTTATCGGGCGTAATAATGAGGCGATTACCGGATCGTTCCACTTTTTTCCCCCACCGATGTCTAACCTCCGGCTTTGACCCAAAACGACCCCCAATGAGCCCCCAAGCTGGTTTCAACTGACCCAATTGCACCCACCCGTCATGGCAGCCCACATGTTCACTCGTGGTGAGTCTGTTGGCCGCGGGGAAAGCCGTGCGTTACGATGCCATGTAAGGCCAGTCCACACAGTGGCACGCACCTTCATAGCACTTAGCCATCTGGGACCGACCTTGTGCCACATGCTGCATATGCCAGAAATATGCCTGGCGTGCGTTTGAAGCCACTGGCCGTCAGCTTTCGTGATCATCTGCGGCCTTCTCTTGGTCGAATGCGCCAAGTAGCAACGAGTTCCATCGTTTGCTGGGTGCTGGCTTCACGCACGACCCCTCGCACAGTCAAGTTGCAAAACTTGGCGTCTTGTGAACTTCTGCCCGGATACCAGGGGCAAGCTTGCATCCAACACTTCCAGAGGCCTCCAGGAATTACCAGCAACAATGCAGAAGCGTCCTGGAAGTAACAGCAACCATTCTGAAGCCACCAGGAACTAACAACAAGCATCCGGAATGGACAACCATCGGGGACTGTCGAACCTGGAGTCCTGGAGGTCGGGCCAGAACCCCCCCTCCACCCCCCCTCCTCCTCTCTTCTAATACATGCTTGGTGGCCCCTCTGTCTCACAGATCCCACGGAGTCCAGAGACTTGGTACCACATGTTCAGTTTCGCTTTGGTACTGAAAAATGTGGAATATGTGACCTTCGCGGAAAGCCTGACCCTGCTTTGGCCGGGGACAACTGCTCTGAAGTTCGCCAAAAAAAAGCAGTTTCTTTTCAACAATGTGTGAGAGTGGAGCAAATTACAAGCCGTGGGGCTGACCGGGTAACGTTACTGTTCGCCGTCATACCCAAAAATTCTGACCAGGCCCCCCTGGAACTGTGCACCCCCCAAACACTGTGCCCCGCAACTATGTGCCCGCACAGCACTATACCACCAGACCTGTTTGCCCCCGCAACACTACGCCCCAAAATTGTGTATCCCCAGAACACCATACCCCAGGCATTGTGACGATGCCCAAAAAGGGCAGCAAGAACCCGGAACCCAAACTTGGCATCAGGCAAATAAATGCTCAAAGAATGCTCCATGTAGAACCACTCCCCGTTTGATTTTGCCAATCATTTGATTTTCATGCTGCTGTTGCAGATCCCACGCTCTCTTGTCCACGGTTGAATTGGCAGATCGCTGTGAATGGTTTTTAACGTGCTGTTCATTTCATTTGTGACCCATCGTTACTGACGTGTCTGTCTTAGAGAAAAAACCAGATACCTTCAAGGATCTGTATCGTTGCAGTACATCCATGCAGCATGGATCGCCTTGGTCTGAGATCGTTGGAGCGACTGCATGTCCTTCTGTGGACGACTGCCGTTTAAAACGCATCATTTTGATCCTATTTCTCACGGCCCTTCTCCCGTCCTGGCGTCATGTCGACGCCAGGACAAGTACAGATTACAATCGTAATTTTGGTGATTTGCATAATTACCGTGATTTTCCCGTAATTTTTGTAATTTCTACTTTGGGTAAAATATGAGAAGCATCAACAGAAGGACGTCTTGCCACCCAAACCGGATTGTGGGGCTGCTAAGGGTACACCAGTTACATCAGATGCTGTAGTGGATCAGCCGGCACATATTTCAGCCACAACAACCGATCAGACAATGCTCCCCTCTAAACCAAGAAACCACTTGCATTTCAGAGACACACTCACTGAAATGGACCTGTTGTACATGAGGCCAAAAGCATTGAGGAATCAATACAATATTGGGATCAAAACCTTGGTGCCCTTGGTGTATTGGCCGTGGCTCCTTTGTTGGCTGTTGCTTTACTTCCCACACAGTTGAGATTGTCGGCTAAGCAGGTCCAGGCTAAAAAAATTTTCCACATCGGTGCTTGTTGCTGGCATGTTGCAACTAGTCCTAAGCCAGGACGATGCGCAGTTGGGCTCTATGTGAATCGGCCGCGGGGTGTGAAGAACCCTTTCTAGGGCGAGCCATTGCTGCCCAGAGACCTGCCACAATCAACCCTGGGCAGCACCACGTGCAAATCTTGACCATCGCCGACAAGTACGCATTCCAAGAAAATCACGAAGAAAAAACGGAAAAAGCAGAAAAGCCAATAAATACAAGAAAGGAGCCGCACCATTGGACAGCTCATAGGGTAGCATCACCAAAATGGTGAGGATGGTAACCATGACAATTTTGTTGGTTGCATAAACGCCGGAAAGCACTGTTTATTTTTCACCGTAATTTGCTGCAATTTTCCGTAATAGTTTTCGTAATTTTTCCATAATTTCCGTCCTTACAAAAATCGTAATCTGTACCTGTCCCTGGTCGACGTTCTGTTTCTTCTTCACTCGTCCATCAACCCTGCGCAGCCCTCTACCTCATCAACAACTGTTCGGATTGTTGACAGCTCTGCCCCAGCTTTGGGATCTTGCGACAAATTTAGCGTCTGCGGCGCAACAGTAATCATCGTCATCAAGTTTCACAGTGTCTGTCTCACTGATCAGCCGACTGCTCGTACCGTGATCGAAATCTGAGTGCTGTTTCTCGTACTCAGCACAAAAGTTGTAGGGCTCCAAAAGAATCAGGGGAGACCCGTCTCAACACAGAGAACCTGATCGCACTAAGTGTCGAGAAAGGCCTTGGACCCACCCAGCCACCCTTTGAACACCTTCCAGGGCCAGTGGTCTGGGTCACGGTTGGCCCGCATTTTTTTTTTCGATATTTCGATGGTTTGTGTCCCACACTGCTCGCCCCGCCCCCCCAAAAAAACCAAAATATCCAGCTTGGCTGACCTCCGACTCCCCGTAACCCACCCGACCCCACCCATGTCTGATACCCTGACTGACCCTCAGGGCTTGTTTTTCAAACTACCTGCTAGTCCTGTTCGTGAGATTTCCAGTTATGAGATGTTCGGCGTGGCTGCTCCTGCTGTAATCCCATGCACCACATGCCGGAACTGCCCACAACCCCCCAGCTACAGGTGTTCTGCAGCAATGGATCTTGCATGTACAGAGAATATTGAGTGCCACACTGCTGTGGAGTCCAGGAATCTTCTCCCAAGTGCCATACTGCAACATAACGATGGCTTGTACAGAGAGGCCGGAACCAAGAAAGAGATGGCACGTGGCAGGAAGACACACCAATGGTTCGTGTGCCACGATTTCCTCCGGGTTGCCATCCCCTCTGGTCTTTGCGCAGCTGTTTGGTTGTTGGCATTTGGGCATGCCCGATGGATCTTTGGCTGTGGTACGTCATCGTGTCCTTCCTGGTCCCCGCTATACTGATCTATGGGATTTGCCTGCCAATACTGTGGCTGTCGGACCGGCTGCAGCCCCTGTACCTCACGCTGAGGTATCCCGTGGAGCAGGACCGGTCTGCCGAGCAGGGGAGCGGCACCGCCTGCAACGCCAACAGTTTCGGCGAGTACTACCCGTGCCTGCAGGACGATTGTAATGCCAACTGCCTGCGGCACTGGGAAGCGTGCCCTTCCACGATCCCCGGCCACCTCCCGCAGTATTCCAAGGCGGAACAGACCGCCAACCTGCGGAAGATGGCCCACTGGAACACGATGCACGTCTGGTTTGGCCGCCTGCCGGGCTTCCAGAGCCTCCTGCGGACCAGCGGCCTCAAGATCTGGAACTCAGCATTGCACATCCCGACCGTCGACCCTGCGGTGGTCTTCGACTTCTACGAGGACATCTCCGCCGCCACCCGATTTTTCGTGCAGTCTGGCGAAGCCCTCGAGGCAGGGCTGGACCCGCTTTCCATCTTCAGTGCCGTCCGGCTGCTGTGGTTCATCTGCTCGTTTCAGGTGCTTTCGAACCGGAAAGTGGCCCTGGACGAGGCCCTGGTGGCCTACTGCCTCATCTATCCGTTGACAGGTACCTCCACACGGACACCACACACAGGCGACCCCTGCAGGGCGTTGTGCAGCGGGAACAACTGCTTCATCGTGAACTGCCGGCAATACTAGGGGCCTGGTGAGCCTTCGAGCACTCACCTATTTGTCATATTTTGGCAAATTTTGGCTGCTGTACATATTTTGCTGGCGTTTCTTCTTTAGAATTGGTGTTGCACCAGACTTAGCTGCAGCAGAAATTTCCGCATCCCCCACCCCCGGTAATGCGGATGAAGGGATTGTAGGCTCACCCCATTGCGGTGTATAGCACTGGAAAGTGGGGAGAGCGGGCAAAAAGGGGGCGAAATGGGGCAATGGAGGAGATTTCAAAGTTAGCCGAGTGAGAAAGGCGAAAACATCCATCGTAGAAGGTTCTAAGGACAGTGTCACCTGTGTGTGATGAAGCAAGCCCAATATCCAGTGCTCTGTTTGTTGCAGGGAAGGACAGGGACCACATTGGGGGAAATGTAGGGCCAAGCTCATTGGCTGATATCCATGGACAACTCATTGAATCACACATGTGCCGACACCGAGGCTTTGGCCAAACTAGTGGCTGCCTGGGCCCGCCGCGCTCGAAACCGCACGCACACCGCGCGTCCACTGCCCCCGCCCCCTCCCCCTGTAGCATCCCTCACAGCCCCTACAGGCCTCCCAATCGGGGCACCTTCTGGATGCGGGTACACAGGAGCGAGGTCTTTCCCTTCTTCCCCATCCACATGTTTGCCTGCGCCCCATTTGCCAAAGGGATTGCTGGGGCCACTGCGCCAGGGCTTCCGGGCTTTAATGCCCTGAACAAAGCTGATGGAGTCCATTGTGCGCCAACCGCCAGCAACCGCCACTGCTGTGCGTTACCGCAACCACCAGCCGCTGTCTTCGATCATCGACACATGTCTGCTAACCATCAACCGCAATCGGTGAATCACCTACTTGAGTTCTACAGACCCCCCTAGCAGGCAAACAAGGGGCGATCTCGTCGCAATATCCCTCCCCCTGCCCCAACCCCCTCCTTTGGATCACGTCTGCATCTCCACAGACAACCTCCTCGATGATCCGGGCTACGACAAGCAGGCGAAGCAAGCCTTCAACCATCGCCTCCAGATCTGGATTCGTGAAGGCACCGAGGCCGATGACCTCCCGCGGAGCCGCACGGAGGAGCTGGTCTGCACGATGCTGGACGCGATGGCCAAGGTATGGCCGCGGGGCCAATACCGGGCGGTGCACTTCGCTCTGGACGCCATCCACACCGCGCAGTCCGACAGCGTCCAGCAGAGTCGCGGCTTCGGGCAGATCTCGGACGCGGTCCTGGAGGAGGTGAGCGCGATGAAGGGGGGCGCGTCGCTGCTGGCGGCCGGGTATTTGATCTGCGGGGACCTTAGCCCCAAGGATCTGCAGTACCTGCAGTACTTGGGGTTGGGCTTTCAGCTGCTGGACGACCTCCAGGTCTGTCTCGTTCCCTGCCTGTCACATGCAACCCCACAAGGGGGGGGGGGGGGGGCAGGGCTTTGCCTGAAGGGGAGGGGGGGCCATCGGGGCAGTCCCAGAGCGGTTGCAGAGCGGTCGCAGGGGATGTGAAGGGGGGGGGTTTCTGGCGGTTGGAAATGCGGTTGGGGCTGGTGTTGGGGTATAGGAATGTCTTTGGGGGAGAGTCAGTGCAGTGGGGAGGGGGGAGGGGGGTAGCCCCCCCCCCCGTCAAGCGATTCCCTGGGACTACCCCCTCCCCCCCCCGGGGGGGGGGGGCTGCCCTATAACGCCCAGAGCTGGGAGACCGTGTCCAACCAATGCCTCGACACACATTGTCCGAAGTAGTCAACATGTGTGGCGGCTCCGCCGCGTGAGACATGAAGTACCGCCGAGATGCCAGAGCGATTCTAGAGGGTGACGACCACCGTCGATCTATGGCCAACGAATGCCTCGTCGAGCGAACACTTCCGTCCGGACCGTAATGTTTTGGGACCCAATTAATTGGGTACCGGGTTTGGGCACCGAATGAATTGGGTACCGAACGGCGTGTTCAACGAACACTCGTGTACGGACCGTGTTTTTGGGGGACTTTTGTTCGCTGGACACGGGGGGGGGGGGGCTATGAACGCCTGCAGATGCCGCGGACACACGGAGTGGGACTACCGTATCCCCCATTCCCTTTGCACATGGGAATGGGGTTGCCGTGCGTGTGGGTTACACAGTACCATCACCCCGTGCCCTTTGATATGATGGGAATGGGGTTTGGGTAGTGTTGGGACCTCTGGCCCCCCGGATTGCGCCAACACCGCCTTGAGGCACGGCGACCACGTGTGGCCGTTGTTTCTCTGACCGTAGTGTTGGTCGTCAAGAGCGCACGACGACTGTTCGTAGGCCGCTCCGAGTGCGGACGAGGGGCTGGGGCGTGCCTGTGAAGAGCGGTTGCTGCAATAACATCAAAGTTGACTCGTGCTTTGAAACGTTTGGAGGAGCCCAAAATGCCGGTACCGAAGGCCGTTTTCCCATGTTTGTGTCTGGGGGGGGGGGGAAGCTCCCAACCAGCATTCACAAGCTTGACCCCCTTGCGCCCTTGTGTTCACCCAAACGCCTCAGCAATTTGAGGGGTCCAACTGTGCCCTCAGCTCTGATGCAACACACCGAACCAATTCTATGGGACACGCCCCGAGCCCCAGGGTGCAGGAGTGCGTGAAACTGGCCGTAGCCCAGGGGCCGGACCACACTCCACGGGCAACACCGCAAAATGTCTGGGAGCACTACTCAATGGTATCGGGACATGCGAGGGGCGGGGGGGGGGGAGCGCGCATTTTCGATAGCGCAGTCATGAATGGTTGGGGTCGTGGCACGGAGAGCCGGGTCCGCGCATTCGTTTTGGACATGCGCAACGAACAATCTCATCCAGAACTGGTCCCACAATTACCAGCGTTGTCCACAGATGATGCGGCATTCCGTAGGGTGGTTCGGCGACGGTCCTTTAATGATTGGTGCCATCCGGAGATGGCCCTAGATTTCCCAGTGTTTTCTGGAAATGGCCTTGAAATTGACAGCGTTCTCTTCAAGTGTCAATGCCCTACGGGGTGCTCCTTTGTTCCCCCGTCTTGGTCTTCGGCCTAGGGAGCGCCATTGGCAAGCGCCCAAAACAGCTGCCTAACCGCCGTTGGTTACCCTCCAACCGCCTTCGGTCACCCTCCAACCGCCTCTGCACACCGTCGGCTGCCGCCCAACCGCCGTCGGTTACCACCCGAATATCACTTCGTGTGTGGTCACCCATTTTCGCAGTCATGAATGGTTGGGGTCGTGGCACGGAGAGCCGGGTCCGCGCATTCGTTTTGGACATGCGCAACGAACAATCTCATCCAGAACTGGTCCCACAATTACCAGCGTTGTCCACAGATGATGCGGCATTCCGTAGGGTGGTGCGGCGACGGTCCTTTAATGATTGGTGCCATCCGGAGATGGCCCTAGATTTTCCAGTGTTTTCTGGAAATGGCCTTGAAATTGACAGCGTTCTCTTCAAGTGTCAATGCCCTACGGGGTGCTCCTTTGTTCCCCCGTCTTGGTCTTCGGCCTAAGGAGCGCCATTGGCAAGCGCCCAAAACAGCTGCCTAACCGCCGTCGGTTACCCTCCAACCGCCTTCGGTCACCCTCCAACCGCCTCTGCACACCGTCGGCTGCCGCCCAACCGCCGTCGGTTGCCACCCGAATATCACTTCGTGTGTGGTCACCCATTTTCCTTCTTCTTTGTTTTAATATCAGGGAGCGCCCTGATGCCCTGGGGGCGTCATGAGAGGTGGGAAGCAACAACACAACCACACCCCACCCGCCTTGGCAACTGCTTTTAGGACCTCCGGTCGGATCTAGAGGAGGAGCGCTGCACCCTGTTCACGGACCCCGCCCACGGGGGGCGGCTGCTGGACGCCCGTGTGGGGCAGCTGCTGCATTACGTGGGGAAGGCCCAGGCGTACGGGGGCTTCACGGGCTCAACATGCGAGAGCCTGGCGGACTACCTCCTGATCTCAGTCGTCCGGGTGACGACGCTGTTGGTGCTGGAGGCCGTCACGCAGCTGGAGGAGTACTTCTCCCCGGACTTCATGGCGCAGCTGGAGGCGCTGTCCCCCGTCCCGTTCTACGCCCTCAAGTCGTTCCGCTTCGAGAACCGGCTGTACGACATCATCAAGGCCCGCTCTCTGTGAGCGAGCGCACGCTCCGGAGGAGGGCAGGGGCTGGCGGTCTGGGGGGGGGACCAGGGCGCTTGCCGATGCGGCGCCCCCATCGGCCCTCCAGCGCCACGGGGGACCGTCCACGATCAGGACTTTCCTCGTGGGTCGGAAGGGCCGGGCCCCGCACACCATTGCCCCTCCCCCTTCGACCTGCTACGCCACGTACGCTCCCGCGTTGGGGCCTCGGACCGTGTGGCCCCCTAAAACCCACGGAGTGTCCGAGCCAAGTGGACCCGACACGACGCGCTGGATGGTGTGGCTGGGCTGGCCTAGCCCCTCGATTGGGGAACATTCACCTGAGAACATGCGTGTAGCAGCCCCTGGCTCTCCAAAGCCCGCAAAAGTGGATGTGGACGACCGGACAGCCCCTGCGCTGCGCGCGCGGCACTCTCCCTCGGATGACGTGCCGCGGCACACCCCAACGCAGTCGGGCCGCAACAGACGCAGCACACGCGACACGCAGCCACCCAAGGCGACCGGCGCAGACCCCCCTCCGGCACACACTTGCAGTTCGCCTTCAGCCTGGTTCGGCGTTGGAAAAGGAGTCCCTCGCAAAGTGAAGTTAGCGTCAGCAGGAGCAGCCCTTGCAGCTGGCGTAGCCCTTGACGAAGCAAAGCAGGAGCAGCCCTTGACGACAGCAGCACCAAAGATAGCCCAACCGCAGGGCAACAGCAGGAAACCGGCAGCGAAATGTGATCTGGCCAGCCTCCTGTGCTTCTCCAGAGGCATAGCTGCATACAGTCGTCATATGCACCACAGGGAGAAGTTGAAACCCACATAATACTCCTTCGCGGCAGCATTGTTTGTTTTGTCCTGCGAGCCAGGGCAGGGGCCGTGAACGGGTTGGTTCGAATCCCGGCCATGCACAAGTGCATTGTGGACGGTACTTGATGTCTTGGGAAAGTTGTGGCATGGCCCCGTGGTGCCACTGACCTGGCCGCGGTTGTTTTCAACATACTCACCGACAGTATGACCCACAACGTTGTGCTGCGAGCCAATGTGGCACAACGCCACATCCGACCTGCCGCCATGCACCACAAACCGTCACTACGGGGCCCCGAGCAAATTGTGCCACAACACCAACATTTCTTGGCGTGCCATGCGAGGCTGTCCAGGCAGAAATTGATGCCCTTTGGGCTGGAGCGACCGAAGCGAGTGTCCCCCCGCTACCGACCTTCACCGCGTCGCGATGCGTAGTCAAATCTCCCCCGATGCCTTGTCAACCGTTTTCGCCGCCGTCGCGCATCACCGGCGCCCACCAAAACACACGCCCATCATTCCCGCATCGGGAGGTGGCCCCATTCCGCGCCCGGAACCTGTCGGAAAGCAGCAAAAATTGCGAATGGCAAGAGCTATTACCGCAAACTCGACTTCTTCTATTTCTGAATCGTGTGCTGATCAGCTGCGAAGTACCCCCGTGATGTGTCCCATTTACCTCCAAATGCTCCAAAAGGCGTTGTGTCGGGCACGGTGGCTGGAGAGCACAGAACCGCAAATTGCCAGTCTAAACTTGCAAGCAACGGCACGCAAGTGCAATATTTGCAGGTTTAGGAGATGCCGTAGCCGGGGTCCGTCAGCTGTGAAGGCAACCGCTTGCCGGAGGCTGCCGGGTGTGGCGCCATCGTTTACCGGAAGTGGCCGGATGCGCGTTGTGGGCGCATATTAATAGGTTGTTGGAGGAAGACAACCGCACTTCCTTCCGCAGTCCGGACGTGGGCCCCTGCTTGTCACATACTTCGGCTTATACAAGGTGCCTTGCACGGAAGGTTTGCGGTCCAGTGCGGCCGACTTGGGGGACTTCCCAAGGTGAGGATAAGCTTGGGGCTGGAGATAGGACACTTAATACAAAGGTAGCGCGCCGGACAAACATCCCCCAAAGGTTGCTGATGGGGATGTCCTGCAGAGGCCGTGGCACGTTCATGTGCCTGTGGGTGCACTGCGCCATGAGTGGGGCTCATGGCATCAGCGCGGCACGAAGAGGCAGGCCGGCTGTGGGGTGCGTGGAGAGGGGGGGGTCAAGAAAGGGAGACGTGGGTGAGTAGGTGTGGGTTGTGTGCAATATTGAGTCTGCTTGCTTCTGGCATCACCATGGTTCTGTGTGTGTGTGTGTGTGTGTGTTTGTGTTTGTGTGGATCGCTTTATCTCCTCATGCAGTGTTTTTGTGTGTTCCTGGGTGCCTAACTTTTCCGAGAGGGTTTCGCTTTGTATAATGCTTTGTCTTCCACGTTCTGATTGGCCTGACGCAGGGTTCACTGCCGATTATGTACCAGTGCCTGTTGCCCTCAGGATTTGTGCTTGATGTGTTTCACATCGCGCGCGCGCGCGTGTGTGTGTGTGCACCCCCTTCTTCACCCCCTTCTATATCAATTCCCTATAAACGATGCCTGACGTCTAACACACACACACACACGGACACAATAGCAGCAGCAATAATAGTAGTAGCAGCAACAGCAGGAGGAATAGTAGCAACCCCTCCACAGCCTGCCAGTCCTACAACCACGGCACAACCAGCACAAAGGGGGGGGGGGGGTGGGGGGCTGCTCCAAGTTGGGGGGGGGGATGTAGTCTCCCACTGCATCACCCGGTTTCAGACTCAGCTAATCCTCACCATGTGTCAGATCCGCTACCACAACCATTGTGGGATCATCGTAGCCCTGGACAGCTCTGAACCTTGATCCCGAGAGGTGATCACAAGTACTATAAAGTGAGCAGGCTACGCCAGCTCATCTTGGTCTGGACCAAAAAAAAGTTTATAACAAGGAGCGAGGGTCTGGGTGGGTGCCTTGATCTTGGGTCGGTTGGTGTCTCAAACCCCGCCACCCGGCCACTAACAAAAACAATGCCTGTCACACATGCCTATTGTTTGACGCTGCACCTGACAAGGTTTCTGTGCACACAAGCTGCGTCCTGCTTCTGCCTGTTTGTGTGCGTGTGCGTGCCTTTACCCGACTGCACACAAACCGAGGCCTGTGTTTGGGTGTGTGGGTGTGCAGGTCGTTGGCTTGTTGCCTGCAACACCGGTCTTAACACGGATGCTTCGCTCTGTTTGTGTTTGCCATCACCGCACGTATCCTGTGACTGCCTGGCCTTTCTGCCTCCTGCCAATGCTATGCTTTCAGACAGTTTTCGTTGGGGGCCGGGTTGATCAGAGTGCAACAGTGCTCAAGAGTGCACATTGGCATCAACTCTTCCAGGCCGGCGTTCATATTTCCAGCGCAGGACAAAGGCTTCTGTCGCTGTCTGTCCTGAGGAATTCTTCCTCTGAGGAATTTTCTTGTCATTCAGTGTTGCTGCTCCGGTGGTGCTTTTGTGGTGTAGTGTAGGTGTGTGCGCTACATGACTCACCTCAGGTCAATAAAGGGATTCGCCTGTCCCACTAGGTTCACCTACCAACTGGGTGTACAGCTGCTAATGCTGAGCACGCCAGATTACCGCCAGGTGATTCATGAGATCCATGCGGGGCATGAAAGGTGAGCCGTGCCCACCTAGAGCTGATTGGATCACAGAACAGAGGTTTGAAAATCAGTGCAAAGCAATGGGGATACTGCACCTGTGGGTTTTCCCAGCTAGGATCCGATGGGCCCCTGGTTTCAGGTGACGGCACAGGCATCAGGCATCAATTGCCCAAGGCTGAAGGCTCGAGGCACAGAGGGTAATCCGGGGTCTGCAGGGTGGGTTGGGGGGGGGGGGGGGGCTTGGCATTCGGCAGGGGATTGCTGCCCCCAAGCAGCATGGGTCTGTGGTAAAACTTAGTGAAATTTTTTTTTAAAAAAAATACTTTTGAAATTTAGCAAAAAAAATATTTTGTTATGAAGTTTTGCCATATCTTGAGGGTTTTTACTATGTTTCCAAATTTAGCAAAAAATAACACCAAGTAAAAAACTTAGCAGAAAGAATTTATTAAGTTCTGGAAAATTATAAACACATTGTTTCCTCCCCGCATTGGGGACCCCAAGACAGCAGGGGTTATGTAGACCCAAAGTTACAAGCTGTTGTAGTGTGAAATGATGATTGTGCCCCCAATGCAAATGCCGCAAGGCTTTGCTACTCCTTTCACATCCTCCGCAAATCCCTTGTAAACCACAGCAGAATTTTTGCTCCCAAGATGCTCTGTGTTGGCCACTTACTCGTGTTTCCTCACTTCTTGGTGAGCTCATGTTGTACACCGGGTCTGTATTGCGTGCTATGCATGCGCTGTGCACAAAGTTTGTTTGAGAGCATACCTGGATAGTACTACCTAGTACCCCGAGCTATGACCCTTGTGCTGCATTTACATGAGTTGCATGTGTGTTTCCCCCTCCTTTCTAGCAAATTTGTGTGTGTTGTTGTGCATGCCATTGAAAAGGGTACCCTGTTTGGTAGTTTTGATTACTGAGCACTCACTGAGCAAACTGACTACAGGCAAGAATCGATTATGGTCTGTTGTGGATTTGAAGGATGCGTTCAATCAAATCCCTTTGGCCGAGATTACTCCATGGTACGCTGCCACATCAACTTCTGTAGGAATGTTGCGTCCCCAATGCATGCAGGCGTGAAAAACAGCCCTGCTATATGACAGCGGAAAAAAATATCAAACAGGCCCTTGCTAGATATGTGTGATCCATATAGTGATGACATCATCATTGGGACACAAAAGAAAGAAGGTGTGAGTGATTCGGACCTCATCTTTGCCGGGATGTAGCATGGGCTAGATAGGCAAGAATATTGCGAATTGCCCTGAAATTCCCCAATTTTGCTTTGTAAACTGCACACTGTGCGCATGTTGTGCACAAACACCCCCCACCATTGTGTTGTGCTGGGGTAGAGGGTCTTGCTCATGCTGACCTCCCCAGCAGCACTTGGCAACGTGTCTGCTGTGTCATGTCCAACCGGTTGATGGTTGACAGCTTGCTCCGAGGTGGTCCCAGTGGAACCTCAAATCTGAAGCAGTGCAAGGAGGGATCCTATTCTGTCGGCAAGAGGGTGTCCTTGGTCCACAAAACCATTGTGGGAAAGTCAAGGGGTACGGGAAACCAATTGATGTGCCATACACGCTCCCACATGCAGCCCTATCTCCCAGTGTCCCCAAATTGCAGAGCACCCCATTGTCAGGTGCGTGCTACAAGCAGATGTCGCCTGCACACACACTGTGTCAGAGGGCTTTCAACATTGTGCCTTCACTTGGACTTTTTTCTTTGCGTGTCCCATCCAAAACCAGTAGAAACAGCAGGGCTAATGGGTCTGTGGACATCGTGGCGGCTAGCAAGGTTGCTATTGGTACATTCATCATTCAAACAGCATCAAGCATCAGTGCAGAAGTTGATGATGAAACAGGGGCAGACCCAAGTCCCAATCCATCCCACCGCAAAGTCAACCTGAAAGCATGATACCCAGTGCCAAGTGCATTGGCGCATGGCCGATTGCGCATCACCTGCCAAACGCCACGTCATCATCACTTCCATGCACTTTATCTGCGAAAGCGCCATACACTGAATTTCTGAGTTTCTGAATTCCCGAGTTTGTGCTCACTGAATAGGAAGCCTCAGGCATGGCGGTCACATACCGCAATAGAGAGCGTCAGGACGTCCATCATGTGAGCTATGGGTCTATGCCTGGTGCCCTGTCTTCCCAGGTATCTAGTGTATCATATGAGCCTAATGCCCGCTTTCCAAGAACTGTCTTGAGTACTCTGCTTTGAACAAGTTTGAGTCAGTCAAGAAAAAAAAAACAATCGCATTGCACCCCTCCTTCTCGCTGGATACACCATATCCATCTACTTACAACCAACCACCCTGCATTGAGCACTCCTCTAGCCTAAGGCGGCTGTTTCATCAGCGGTCTGTATCATGTGCACATGCAAATTGGGGTTCGCCATCAAGGCACTAATATCTATGCGCTGCTATTGACAATCCAGAGGAAATAGATCAGTGGAAAATCTATCATGCGGTGATGCGGCCCCAAGAATGCTTGTCGTGCACAAGTACGGCCTTGTCTAGGCATGGGACAGGCATCTGGCTGTCGTTTTATCTGACTCTGGGGGTACTTGCATAAGGGCGGACGGGTGGTGGTTGCAGCAAAGCCCTGCTACTCTGCACCTCCCTTACTACGCAGCCTCGTGCTCTTTGCAATGTCGAGGACCACGAGAAAACTGAACCTCAAGCTGAAGAGCCAGCGTAAGGAGACGCCCCTGCCGCGGGGGCAGGTGGTGGCCGTTCTTGCAGTGCAGCTCGTGGAGGCCTTCCAAGTGAACATCATCTTCCCATTCGTTGTGTTCATGATCCGCGATTTCGGGGTTGCCGAGAGGGAGGAGGACGTTGGGCGCTACGCCGGCGCCATGGCCGCCTCCTTCTGCCTTGCGCAGTTCGCCAGCAGCTTCATCTGGGGCTACTGCAGTGACGGCATTGGCCGCAAGCGTTGCATTGTTCTGGGGACCAGCGGCGTGTTCTTAGCCACTGTGATCTTTGCCACTTCCCGGAGCTTCACGCAGGCCCTTGCTGGACGCATTCTTGCAGGGTTGCTGAATGGTGTGCACCATCCTGGATTCGGCCATTGTATATCACTTGCACTACCCTGACCACTTTTGTTTGCGTTTTTGTCCTTTTGCCATCCATCTTCCGTGCGCCCGTCCCCTCACTACCGCCCCCTGCACTGAGAGTCTTCCCAGAGTGATTCCAGAGGGTGATGACCACCGTCGATCTGTGGCCAAGGTACCGCCCCCGTTGAACAGTAGTTGCCCTTGGACACCCCTGCCGGGGGGAACAAAGGAGAGGCTTGGCATGGGAAAGACAAGGGTTGGTGGCGAGAGGCCAATCGGCTGCCGCGAGTATCAATGAGGCGTGGACCTGAGCGCTTTGGTGGCACATGTTCGTGAAGCCTCTGCTTTGCTCGTTGCGTGCAGTCAAAAGGCATGCGCAAGTATGCGTTCCGCAAGGGCCGGTACCTCTTCCAGCAGGTCCACGTGCCAAAAAGAGACGTGCAAAATGTGTTTGCTGGGGGCCGGTACCACTTCCAGCAGGTCCAGGAGCAAAAGATGACGCGCAACAATGTGTCTGGCTAGCGCCGCAACCACTTCCAAGAGGCCCGGGTGCAACAAGTGGCGCGCAAAAAAAAAAGTGTTCGGCGAGGGCAGGCACCACCTCCAGGAGGTTCGGGCGCAAAGACTGACGCGTCAAGATGTGTTCGTTGGGGGCCGGGACCAGTTCCAGCAGGTGCAGGCGCAAAAGGTGACACGCAAAAGTGTGTTCGTCAGGGGGCCGGACCAGTTGTGGGGGGAACAAGGCCTACACAGCCGAGCCCGTAGCGGGAGGGCCTATTCCTGTGGCCCCTGTCAAGTGTGTTCGGCTCTGCAAGGTGAGGCATTCATGTGAACAAGAAGTGGCACCCACCCTCCAGAACACGTGGCTTCACGATCTTCGCCCTACGCCCTATGGGGGCGCACCGTGCGCTGTGCGAAAAGGCGGCTGTTTTCCACCACCGGTAGCCATGGGTCCCAGGGTCCTGAATTCTGCACCCCCGATGCCCTTTTGAATGGATCACACACGCTTCTGTAGGGGGGTGGTTTGCAGGGGTGTTTCCGGGATAAACACCGTAATGATTGGCGCTGTGCACGCACTGTGCCTGCGCCCCTATGCAGCTGCCCCAGCCTGCCTCTGCCCGGCCTGCCTGCCTGCTGCTGCTGTGCACTGAGGCATTTCTGGTCCGGGGCCGGGGTGATCAGAGTGCAGGGGTGCCAAAGAGTGTAGGCCGACGTTGCCGTGTCCTGGGCCCAGTGCGGCGCACCATCCACGAGTTTCAGGCTCAACAGTAGAATCGGTTTGTGTGGGTGGTAAGTGTGCCACGGGCCGCAAGTGCGAGACAACGCAGGCGGTATCAAGTGTCCGCCAAATGACAGCGCACTGCCCGTTCAAAGCGCGGCCCTCCGGCCACAGCGCACTTTGCATCCCGTCATGGCTCATGGGTCATCCATTACCTCATGGGGCATTCAAAGGCGCCCATCGGCGCCGGCACAACTTCCCTCCGTGGCGTCTCTTGCCGCCCTACCCCCGGCCCCTTGGACGGCAGGCGGCCGTGCGCGACAGTCCCCCCACATCCCCAAGGGACCATGGCCAAATTGACCTCACGCCCCCCCTTCCCCTGCACAACTTGTGACTTTGGGTGGGAGGGGTCTGCCTATGGTCACGCGCCGCCCCCACCCGCCCGCTTCTCAATGGCAGGGAACGTCGGAATCCTGAAGTCGTTCCTGGCGGAAATCACAGACAGCACCAACCGAGGCCGCGCCTTCAGCCTAATGCCCCTGGCCTGGGGCCTTGGGTGCGTCTTTGCCCCCATGGCCGGTGGGCTGCTCTCGCGCCCCGCCATCCAGTACCCCGGCATCCCTTGGGGCATCTTTGAGACGTTCCCCTACCTCCTCCCCTGCTGCGTGGCCCTCCTCCTCCAGGGGGTCACCGTGCTCCTGGTCATTTTTTTGATGGTGGAGCCGGAGAACGACAGCAGAAGTGGGTCTGCGCTGTTCAAGTCTCCGTCCTCGAAGGCCTCGCTCGCCAGCCCCCGATCTGGGTCCCCTCTCCTCAAAGACCCGGAGTCCCCGGTGCAGGAGCTGGAGAGCCCTGTGGAAGGCAGCGTCGACGCCGTGCCCTCCTGGCCCCCTGGGCGGGTGTGGAGCCGTCCCTTGTCCCTGTGCCGACCCAAGGGGCAGGCTGCCGGAGGCTCTGTCCACACTGTGCCGCAGTTGACCTGGAACCTCCGATCCCCCCCCCCCTCCCAGAAACGGCGGACCAAAACAGCGGCTTGGTGGACCCTCATTCAAGGAAAGGGAAGGGAAGGGCAGCAAATGGCGATCGGCCAGTAGGCGCCGCCCGCTGCAGACAAGCAACACACCAAAGGGTACATGCCGAACCCCCCTCCCGGCGTTGAGGAAGCCCGACATTGTTTGTGGGTGCCAGCGGCAGGGCATTCGAACACGAACAAGTGGTTTGCTGCAATGTTAATGAACCTCGCAGGTTGAGCATTCATGGCCCGGCACCAGCATCGGAGGGAGCAGAGTGATACCTTTCCCACTCTCACCGACCAGAAATACGCTTCCCACCGTGTGTGAAGAAAGAGATCAGGCATCTTCTCCTGAAACCATTGCATACACCCTGAAGTACCAGGCACATTTACCGTTGATCGAGCCTTTATGGCACACACACCCCACACAAAACGAACCAACAATCCCCTCGAAGGCGATGTGTGGGGGCGCCTGGTGGCGCCCTGCTGACAATGGAACTGATTGTTTTTCGTTCTCAGTGATAGCCGTGGTTGGGATTATGGCCAAGCAACCCCCGTCCAAAGAACACCCGGTGTTGTTTCAGTCCATTTTTGCACCAGAGGTTTGGGTGGGTGCATTTTTTCAGGAATCAGAGATTGCGCTTCAGTGCTGTGTGGTACCTTGGAACTGAGTCGCCAGATGGCCATACTTTGTGTAAGGGAAGGCGATCTTTTTCGTAGCATGTTTTGCCCCCTCGGTTTCAGAATAGTGCACCATATCTTGTCACTGAACCCTGTGCACTGCAGTGCACAGACAACACCCTTGTGAACACAACACTTGGCGTTGTTTCCGTCGATTTTTAGGCTCTAGTCATCGTTTAGGCAAGGCGAAGGGGGGACAGGTTTTGCGCATACAGGCCTTCCTTCTGGACCTGCTTCCTGCCATTCCGCTCCCAAAGACATGGTGGAGGGTTGTTCAACTCCAGAGGGGAAAGCGATTTTTTTGCTAGAGACACCCTTGCTCGTCCAGCAGTACCCCGGTACCAGCACCCCACAAGGCAGGGGTCTACATGACGTGCATGGGCAGCTCATTGTCCATGGGATTCTTTGACGTGGTGGTAGAGCCACGTCATGTACTTCCACTGCTGCATGACAACGCGGCACAGGGCTCGGCTAAGGACGTAGATGGGGATAATTGGCACACTCAGCCCTGGTGTTTGCTTCAGGGCGTTCTTGCTTTCAGGAAGCGGTTCCCTGCCCCCCTCTTGCACAACAACCCCCTCGGCAAGGAGGCAACAAAACCTCCCACCCAAAACAACATAGACAACTTCAACATGGTGCAGCACTGGATGAAGGGTTTGTTCTCAGACCCAGTGAATGCATGAGCCATGTTGCTTGCATGGCTGCCCATGTGGTCATCAGTTTCTGCTTTTTGTGGCAGCAGTTGTTATATTCGGTGAACAGTACAAAAGGGTGACTGATCGTTGTGCAATGGTAGGATGGAGGGGGTGACAATTTAAGGCTACCGAGGGCGTTGAGATCATGCAGGAACCATCCCCAACCTGAATCAAACAAAGGGCCCCCAAACCACACATCACCATTCGGGGGGAGGGGGGGGTCCGGCGAGGAGAGGTGCCGTAAGTGTTTTGCGTTCCATGCAACACTCGTGGCATCCTGGCCGTTGATGTGTCTTGCAGAAAGCTGACCCCGAGGCACCGGACACTGCGGACACCGCCGCAAGCGTGACGGCCACAGCCAATTTCCAGAGGCTTGAGGATGAAGACGCTGCCCCGCAGAGCTTTCGCCAGGTCATATTGAGCCGCAAGTGCGTCACCACAATGCTGGCGTACGGCAGCTTGGCTCTGATTTACGTCGTGTTCGAGGAGATGTTCCCCGTCCTCGCTGCCACCCCGTCAAGCCTTGGGGTACCTATCCAGCGCCCGCCTGCTCCTTGGCCCCAGCCTTGGCTTCGCCCTGACGGGGGAGGGCCTTCATGCACGAGCCACTGTTCTCCTCCCCCCCAACTTGCCATGGCCCTCTCGCCCGGCTGTAGTGGCCTGCCATTGGGGATTGTGTGTGCCGACCCATCACAGAGTACATGGAGAGTGTATTGCCGTGGTAATTGCAGTGCAATAACACTTATTCTTTAATGCAAGAAAACCGTTTTTCATTCTTATCTTTTTAGTAGGACGAAAATTTTTAAATCTTTATCTTCAACTTTTATCAAAAACAAAACCAAAATAGACTAAATGGTTTGGAGCGGAGCTTAGTGGTGCGTACACCCTGAGGGGGGTGGGGTGGGGGGGTGTACCTTGTTCGGAAAATTGGGTGCTCCTTCAGCGAAGATGCATTTGTTGAGAGAACCGGTCATCAGGATGTTGTTGTTTCTTGCAGGCCTTTTGAATTTGACGCGAGCATTCCACGATTCCAGTGCCCGCAAGGGCTGCTGGAGGATGAAGAAGGGGTTTGACGGTTGAAAGGGGACGCCTTTGCACGCAGTGCACACTTTTTGTACCACTGCAAATACCGCGACCCTATTTCAAGGCTCCCTCTGCTCTGGGCATAAACCAGTATCAGGGATGATGGGCAGATGAGGGCGCCTCTGGAGAAGATGATGGCAACGAGAATTGTGTTTTGGTGCACTTTTTAGGTGCTCTCCCGGAGGGGCAATGGTGTTCATGGGTATACAATACGGGCTCCGGCAACACATGTGCACGCAGTGCAAAGTTGTTTTCAAACAGAGATTGAGCGAGCCGCCAGACCCTTCAAACCAGTGGTGCACATGGTTGCAAGGCTTCCACGTACACTTTCGCTTCGCTCACCTTAACTAGCCCCCCCCCCTCAACCCCCGGATTTGAATCTCCTGTGGGCTAATCATGTCCCTATAGGCCACAAGGCTGGCAGTATTTTCATGCACAGGTACACTGCCTTGCCTTTTAAAGCAGCGGCGTATTCTTTACTGAATTCTACGTTGCACGGAATGTGTGGGCCTGTCCTCCAAAAAAAGACAGGAGGTGGGATTTCTAGCGTTTGGTGTCTGATTTCCAGGCATACCCTGCCTCCGCTCACCCTCCATCTGTCCTCAGGGCCTGGACTACAGCAGTGCACAGGTCGGGAGCTGCCTATCCATTGCCGGAATCACCCTCTTTCTGACGACTCTGCTGGTCACCCCGCTGCTTTTGAAGGGCCTGAAGGTACCCCCTCCACACCTCCTCCTCCGAGAGAGTCTGGGTGTGCCCACCCACCTCCATGCCCAAGGAATAGGAAAGACACCGGAGACCAGGGACGCGAATAAGAACGGCTCTTTTTTTTGGTCCGGGTCCCCGGGGGGGGTAGGGGGGTTCCGGAACCATTGCCAACCATCCTAGCTCTCCGGATTTTGGAAACCTTCCGGAGAGCTCCAATTTTCCTGCTTTTCCATCCGGAGAGTCTGGAGAGTGAACAGTTTTTGTTTTTCCCCGTTTTTTTTTTCAGCATCCTCTTCAACGTTCATTTTGGGTGTTTAGACAAGGTTGGGCTTAAAGCTTTGCGGTGATGTCATTCAGGGTGTCTCCCTTAGTCCTTCACTGTGCTCTGCAGTTCATTTTTGATTTGTTCCCTCTTTGTAAATACACATGGACCCACCGGCCTTTTGGCCACACAATGGTACATTGTACATTGCGAAGAGGGAAGTTGTTTGTCGTGCGTCCCTTAGACAATGTTCAAAGAGTTTTCCCAACAGCATTCCGTGTTGTGCTTTGTATGTGAAGTTGGGCGCCTGGATACTATCTGTACCGTTATCAATTACCATTTCCCCCCGCTTTCCCCCGCTTTTCCTCGCTTTTCCCGCTATTCCCGCTTTTCCACACCGTCAATGTTGTCCGGAGAGGTCCGGAGATGGAGAGCCAGGATACCTGCATTACTCAGTAATGGTTCCCGAGTAATGGTTGAGGGTTTCAGAACCTACAGTACTACAGTTTTTGTGTGCACCTCTCTCCCCCTTCCTTTTGTCCCTGCCCTTTCTTCACTTTCTGCATCTACTCCTCTGATGCAGAATAGTTCTTTCCCCATGCCTAAAACCTGGCATTGTGAGCATGCCCCAAAATGTGCCTCTGCCAATGCTTGTCGTGCCAAAAGGTGTCGGCAAAAGGAAGGTGATGGGCAACATGAAGCTCAAGCACGCAAATACAAAAAAGAGGCACGCTTCCAAAAGATGCTCCCAACTCAAATACAGTTGACCAATTGTTGCGGGTGAAAGACATAGCTTCTGATTCATCTTTGAAACCTGTGTCTTCTGGTACCCCTACCTCCAGCCCTGGGTCTACTTCTAACTCCAGTTCTAGTTCCAGCCCTGGGTCTGGGGAAAAGGTCTTTGACTGTCCATGTGAAAATGTTTGCATTGCATGAAATACTTGCTCTTTCACGGTCACCCTGATGTATGCGTTCTCAGTCAGCCCCGGCGCAGGCGCCAAAGAGGGGTGGGGGAGCTGGTGCAGGAAACGGGCCTGGGCCCCACCTTCCCAATTTTCTCTCGCCTGAGTACAAGCCAAGCTGCAGCAGGTTGCCATTTAGCATGTGTACTCAAAGCCGTATTTGGGAGGTACCCCTCACTCTATGAATTTCCTCTGCTGATGATGTGTCGGGTGGGTATCCCCCGGGTACAGTGGTGCCACAACCCAGTCGTACAAGGTTTTATGGTATTGAATAATAGGGTAAGGGAAACGACAAGGGTTAAGGTGGGGTGAGGGCGGTGGCAAAACTAAGAGGGCGCGGATGTGGGCGAGGGCAAACTCCAGACCAAGGGCCTATCCAAAGCCCACAGGCGAGGGTGGCGGGGAGCCTGTGGGGATGACAATATGCGCGATAGCAAGGCAAGGGAAAGAGCAAGGGCAAGGGCAATTACCAGGTCTAGGGCAAGGTCAGGACAAAGGCAAAGGCAACAGCTAGGCCAAGGGCAGCAGTAACCAGCAAGCAACAACAACAAGCGGCAACAACAACAACAACAACAACAGCGACAACAATAGCAGCAGCAACAACAACAACAACAACAACCGCGACAACAACAACAACAACAACAACAACAACAACAACAACAACAACAACAACAACAACAACAACAACAACGACAGCAGCAGCAGCAACAACAGCAGCAGCAGCAACAACATTGTTATTCTCCGACATAGCATTGCCACTTAGAATCGTTATTTTTCTGTGTTGATAGCCATACCAACAGGTACTTTCTCCGGCTTACCAAACGAAGCCATCGGCGGCTCTCAGCGTCCGAAAAATGAGTGACAGATGGCCATTGGTGCCTACTTCATGGACTGACTGGAGGTGCAACTGTGTGTTTACTGCTGAAAAGCATTTGAGTTTCCCTCAACACCCAAAATATTTTTTTCCGGTAAATTGGGGCAAGCAATGTAAACAATTTGTTACCAAAAACTCAAACCAGTGCGTACACCAGCACGTACCAACCAGCACAGTTACTGCGCCTTTTTGGGAATACACCCACAACCACCACCCGCATCCCCCATTCCCCAAGTTCCACCCCCGCCCCCCATGCCCAACAGCTGTTGACTATCTTCCGGTGGCACTTGCTGCTGGTCAGCCCCATCTTCATGGGCTTTCCGTACATCCACCTGCTCGGGTCCCCGCGCCTCATCAACATCGTCGTCCCCATCGCGGTCTCCCTCAAGAACTTCATCGGCTGCAACGGCTTCACCGCCTGCCTCCTCCTCAACACCCACTCGGTCCCCATGTCCCACTTGGGCGCGATGAATGGCGCGGCCCAGTCCCTTGCCGCCCTGAGCCGGGGCCTGGGGCCGGGCATTGCCGGGCTCCTGTGGTCCATGTCCATCGACCCCGCGTGGAAGCCCTGGTTCCCGTTTGGCCATGCCACGGTGTTCCTGGCCATCGGAGTGCTGTGTTGGCTCACGTGGCTTGGGGCGTGGTGCATCCCCAGCTCCATCCAGCACCCGGTGGAGGAGCAGCCGGCCCCGGCGGAGGCGGCGGCCAGGGATGAGGACGACAACGATAAGGCCCGCTGCTGTTTCCTGGCGTGTGTGCCCCGCTGAGGGGCCCGGCGCAGGAGCACACGGTGATTGCAGTCCTGGACCGTGCGCGCCCTGCGCACGTCCCGGGGCAGCAAGTGGAACGGTGCACAGCGGTTTGTACCGTTGTGGGAATGCCGGGTTTTGCGGAGGATGTGAGCCGCTTTGTTGGTACACATGCTGGAGTTGTCCGACCTCTATGCAATGTCTGGTGTCTGGGGTGTCTCCAACTGCACCGGGCGTTGTGTTGCACCCCCAGACCATTGCAGTGCCCTTCGTCTATAATGCCACACGTGCCATTCCAAGCCTGGATGGCCTGAGACTGCTATCCGCAAAGGGAACCGGCCCAGGATCTGGAGGCAGCGTGCGCTAAAGAGGAGTTGGTGTGCGCTGGAGAAGGAAAAGCTGGACAGCTTTCGTTCTAGCTGGACAATCTGGCCAGTGCGTGTACCATGGCATGCCAGCGGATAGTCGCCCTGGGGAGTTAGTTGCCCCCCCCCCCCCCACCACCACACACAGACACGCACCCTTGCGACACAGACACAGACAAACACAGAGAAGGACAGTTGGTGGTCCATCTTCAACGGTTGATGGTCAGATGACGGCACTTCCAGGTCCCCCAACGGCTGTTGCCGGGGAACGGATCACGTGACTAACATGAAGACTGTGCAGCACGCAGCAGTCGATCACCGCTCACCATGAGCCGTGGCTTGGTCCGGTGCGCTGCAGAGCCGGAGGGGCCCGGCTTGCAACTGCGCCCGGATGGTGACGCGCGGCCCTGCGCATATGCAGTGGCATCCTGGCACCCGATGGCCAACTCCATGGGGCTGTTGCACACCATCCTCAGTCACCGTTCGGGCTGCGCCAGGATCGGGGCTATCAGCAGCCCATGCAGCAGCCCGTGAGTGCTGTCTCTGGACGCCGGGGGTGGCTTTCACGCTAAACAACGCTGCTGAGCTATGCTGTGTAACATGCCATCCTCCGAATAAATGCTTTTAATCGCGGGTCCTATCCGATCTCAGGGCATGGGTTGAGATTGCGATGGGGTCACTGTGAGCTTCATACGGTGTGACGCGATGTTTTTCGCTTGCTTTTCTGTGGCATGCCACGGGATGCTGAACACGGTTCTGATTGGGTTCACGGCGTCAATTTTTCTTTCGATGTAGTCAAGTTTGTTTCTGGTGGATTTTGGTATTGGTGATCTTTAGCAGCGCTGGAATCAGCTGACACCAGTGCAGCCGCCTGCATTCCACATGTCTACCAAATGCCGCATGCGATGCAGATTCGATTGACCCGGTGCTCACACTGTCGTTTTGGGGCCCCGTTGGCTCGTGCTGTTTGCATTGGGCGAGCTGTGGAACTCCCCGGTCACGAGTGTCCTGAACGCCCCAAACAAAGGGTTGGGCTTCTTGGACCTGACTCATTTGTCGGCAGTTCTATATCCCTATGGCAATCTGTCTCCAGTTGCTCCCCCCCTGTCTCGGGGACCCGGATCCCCAAAACCAGCCCAAGTCTTTGGCCAAATCATCACGTTTTGGCTGCAGCTTCCTTTGGCTGTCCTTTGTCGCAAAAAATTCTGTGCTATTGCATTCCCCTTTTGTGAAAAGACGACTTCTGTGGAGAATTGTGCCGTTTGTGGCAGCACGGGCTCACTGCCAACTTTGGTTTATGGACCCGCGTGCAACGCCGCAGGCCCAGTCTGAGCAACACCACCCTGGCCTTGGAAAAGAGGCGCTCCCGTGTTTGTTGTGTGTGTGGCACCTTCAATGGGCCCATTCTTTGCGGGGAAGGCTGCCACCTCATCAGCACAGACAATCACCGTACACAGTGTCAAGACCCCTGTCAACCAGAAAACGAAAGCTGATGACCAAGCAGCCCGGTGCCCGAAAGTGTGTTGCTAAACATGTGCCAACACGTTGACAAATATGGCACGTATGGGTTGTACACCAACAACGGGTTTTTGCCTGCGAATGTGCAGGGAAAGCCGGACTATCAACGGGAAGACAGCATCTAGAGCCACAGTACAACATCCCCTAAGACTTGCGAGCAACACGTGCCTTGTGCAGCATCAGACAGTATCCTGAAGTGACAGATGTGGGGACGTCTGTAGAAGGGGATTCAGACGCGGCTGTGTTGTTTGTCAAGATCCCCTTCGATTTGGGCCTCGGAATACGGCCATGAGCGTGCTGTTCAGTGAGGATATCTTTTGCCCACTGCTTTGTTCATGTCTCGCGGTTCCCTACCTGACCTCCTCTATCATGCCATCCTTCACTCCCTGCTCCCTTCGAATATTAGTGTGGTTCGCAAAGTAAACTGCGCAGCGGAAGCTGCCAAGGGTATCCAGCGGACGGGCAACTTCTGCAGCAACAACAGAATGAGTGTGACTGTGGTTTGGCGCGTGACCCCCACCCCCCCTTCCATTACAATATGTTCCTGAAAACTCAAACCAGTGCACACACCAACCGGCGCACTTACTGAGCCTTAATGGCACCCCCCCCCCCCCCGTTGCTTGTCTGAAAGTGAAATGGAGTAAGATGGGACAGTAGAGTGCCATCCTGTGGTGTACTATTGAAACACATGCCTGTGTTGACAAAACAGGCTACAGGTGCACAGAAAGTGCCGTACATGAGATGAAATTCGATGGGACTGCCGAATATTGCTGCATATGCATACCAGGACGTGCATGTGTGAAGCGCTTTGTGACCTGCTTGCGGCCGTTGCTTGTCTGAGCGAGGCGACCCCATGTCCACAATTTCCTGACCGCCTGTTTTTGTGGTCAGGAATGAAAGACGACATGTTTGCGAGTCGGTTGCAGTGCGAAAGAGGTGCGGGGTCAGGCCTGTGAAGAGGGGTGTCCGCTCACACCAACATTCTGCTGGGAAATGCAGGCCCCCGCTACGATTTGTTTTGATGTGACTGTCACCGTTCACGCGTGTAAGGGCCACCGTAGCTACATCCCGTATTGTCATCAGGTCCCCATCTTAACGACGACCCTTTTACGGCCCCTCCCCCCTTTGTCCCAGAGAGGCCCTTTTCCAAGGGGCAGGGCCGTATTGGTCCAGAACCTCATTTCAAGGCGGTAGCAAATGTAGTGATGCACCGAGAAGGCAAGGTTCTGGGTCTGAGCTGCTCGGTTTACAGGCCGGTGGTACACAGGGCGCTCCTTGATGACCCCGTCACCCCCTTATCTTGCACCAAGGAGCGCCCTCGGGGAGCGCGCAAAAGCAAGTGCTCAACCGCCGTCATGTACCGTCCAACCGCCGTCCGTTCCTACGCAACTGCTGTCGGTTGTCCTCCAGCTACCGTTGGTTACCCTCCAACTGCCGCCGCCCGATGTTTTTTCTTGTTGAATTAGGGAGCGCCCTGATTGGAAACTGCTTAGTGCCGTTTTGGCACTTTGGAGGATGTTTGCTGTTGTTATGACCATTCTGTCCATCAGCTCCACGTGCCAACCGCTCTGTTTGAGCCTGGCTGCCGCGGTGCGCTCCATTGTTTCGGAGTCCGGACCGTATTGGTATTGGACCCAGGCATCTGCTGGACAGGGGGCGGCTGAAATGCAGTGCAGCGCTTGACGGGCGCCCTGTTAGTCATCCTCTGGTGGGCGTGGGTGTGACCCGCGCGTTGGTGTGCACCGGGGCGTACTGCGTGTTTCGTACTTCGTACCACGTCGGTCAGGATGTTGCCGTGCAGGACAGAGGGAGGAGGGCTTTTCACTGCGTGTTTTGCTGCTGAAGGGGTCTTCGACTGGGAATGCGGACAGAGAGAACGGGCCCTTAGTCACGCCACCACTCATCCACTCATGCACTCACGCGCTCGCTCGCTCACTCACTCGCTCACTCACTCACTCACTCACTCACTCACTCATGCCATCTCACCACTCCACCATGAACGCACACACCCAGTCACAGCCTTCACACCGCTGTCCTCTTCAGCCTACAGTCATTGTGCCTTGTGCACACTGGGAAGCTTACGGGCGTGGCAGTCTCCCACTGCATAACCTGGTTTCAGACTCAGCAAATCCCCACTACGCGTCAGATCCACTACCACAGTCATTTGTGGGATCATCGTAGCACTGGACAGCCCTGAACCTTGATTCCCAGAGGTTATCGCGAGTACTGTGAAGTGAGCGGGCTACGCCAGCTCATCTTGGTCTGAACCCCCCCCCCCCCAAAAAAAGAACGCACACACCCAGTCACACACTCGACGACTCCGGTTCTGCCACACACTTTGTTGCCCCCTCCCTCCATTTCTCGGGCGTCCAGCGTTTGGGAGAGCGGTGTTTATCTGTTTTCGATGGCAACACGTTGCTATGCGTGTTTTCTCAGGCTACGTGCCTGCAGGCGTCCTTGAAGGGGGGGGGGGGGGCTACGGCACTATGCAGAAGTTAGACCCCCCAATCCGAAGTCCTTCTTGAACAGTGAATTTGGAGGGAAGAGGGGGGGGGCAATGCTGGACCTGCGTATCTGCTGTGGTGGCACACAGTTTCTACGTGCAAGACTGGCATGAGGTACACACCATGTCTCTGAGGACCGTTGATGACGGGGCAAGCCGCATTTGGACGTTGGCGGGAATTGCCTGGGCGGGAGCATCCAGTATCTTGATACCGACCATGATTGTGCCGGATTTCAAAGCGGGAAAAAATGAAATTTACAAAAAAGGAAAAAATTGATTGGGGCCAATTTTGGTACACAAACTTTTGGGTTCCAGACCCCTTCCCCCCTCCCCCTGCTCTATTGTAATGCATGCTGCCCATGTGCCACGGTGGTGAAACGGCCTATGTTGGGACCGTGAGCTTCGCCACGCCTCATGGTCAGGGGCCAACGACCACTCTTACAAGCAGGAGAGAGAGGCTCCCATCGAGTGCCATTTCCCCCCTATTTATGCGTTCATACCCAACCCCTGCCGAAGGGCGCCGGAATTCGCCGGAAGCCGGCGGTGAATCCGTCGATTTCTGTGCTCAAGGAGACTGGGGCTGCGATTTGTGGCGACGCTGCACCTGTACCCCGCCCCCTGTGCAGAAGCACAGCGTATGAGCGTGTGAGCGTAGTGTCCCTGTGGTGCCGCTGTTACTGGACCGCGGGTTTCATGGTGCCGTCGTTTTTTTTCTCTTACCGCGATTTTGTTGTCCCGAATGCCAGGTATTGTCAGCCTGAGCTGGCTGTGGTCAGGAAAGAGGGGCTGGCTGATGCTGGCAAGGATTGCGCTATGTTGCTTCAGATTGCCCCACTTCTGCCTATTTGATGTGGCCTGCAGCCATGGCTCACGTTGCCGTATGTTGCAGCGCACCGCCGGTCGCATGTAAGCACAGCCCTGTGTAGGGACGGGATGGGTGGGGCCGGTTACGGTACCTCCAGGTTTGCTTCGGAGGATAGGGCCACCGGCCATTTCTTCCAAACACGGCCCCGGTAGCAGACGGGGGTTCAAGGGTCCTCGACTCCGGACGTGGTCCCCCACGGTCCTTTGGGTCGGGTTGCCTTTGGACTGGGTGAGTGGGCATAGCAAAGCTTTGCCAGGGGTGTTTTCCCAACCATGTGCCTGCCTGCGTCCTTGAGGGGGGGCTACGGCACTTGTGCAGAAATTGGACTCCGAAGTCCTGGAACAGTGAACCTGGAGGGAAGAGGAAAGGGCAGTGAATGCCCTGTGCTTGGTGAGCGCGCTGAACGCAGTGGCACATGCCTATGATGCGACGCTTTGGCACCCTTGGATGTTTTGACCCGCAGGTGTCCACCGGTGGACGGTCAAGGTGTCCATTGAGTTATGAAGTGTGGGTTGTGGCATATGGCCGCCATTTTGTGGTTGTCGATGCACAATCCACAGGTTTGACAGGATGCACTGTGCCACTTTCTTTGTTGTTGTGCGATGTCCAGCGGTTGCTTGATCAGAAAAGCAGTGCTCAGTGCCGTGTTATGTAACAGTGCGTGCACCTAAACATCGCCGAAATGGAGTAGGCCACGGAGGCCGCCTCACTGCCGCGGGTACCGCCAGCCATGGCTGCCCCAGTGCATGCGCAACATCCAGGGCAACATGGCGATGACGGAGTCGTTGAATTAATACCGTGGAGCTGACCGGCGGAGGCCACGGAGCTGCCACCCCACTTCCTGGGTAGCCTTGAGGCAGCGAGCCAGGTTCTGGCCCGAGTGCACATCAGCGCTGGTCGAGGGGCATCAGGGACAGCGCCTGCTGGCCCAACAGGGCTAGCACCAATGGGCTGTGACTCCGCACCCCGAAGACACTGGCGCTGGCCATACGGAACCTCACCTGGACTAGTGGTGCAAGCACCAGTGCGTGCATATCGCACTGGCCGAGGGGCAACACAGGGACGCACCCCTGGGCCTGCACCCGTGGGCCCCTCCAATGGGGAGCGACCCGACCCGAGGATGCCAGTATGGCCATACAGGCTCAACCTGGTAAATCTGGAGACCTGGTGAAAATGGTGAAACCACCAGTGCATGCACACCCCGCTGGGCGCCCACCCCTGGACCCATGCAGGCCTTCCTCTTTAATATGGTATCCCCCCACCAGTGCATGCACACACACGCGCGCGCGTGCACCCTCTGGGTCTATGGTTTGGAGGTTGCGCAGAGGGATTGAGTGCATGTGGTCTTGTGCAGTGCCCTCCCGCCCCACCACCGGTTGCCAGTTGGACAGTATCCATGGGATGAAGTGCATAGATGGGGCTGTACAGGATAGCGGCTTTCTAATGGTATGTGTAGAAGAGCACAATGAGTAGCATTTCTGAAGGCACGGGTGTCCTCCACCAGGAAGACAGGAAACGGCTTAAGAAAGTGAGACCGAACCCGAGCGCGAACACCATTAGAAAACAAGTCCATCATTACACACCCATTACACACCCCCACCCAAAAGCCGGGAGGTTGGAGGAGACACATCTGGGATCTGATGCACGTTATCCCGGAAAACTGCCATGCTCAAGCAAAAGCCAAAAAAAAGACGATTTGGACAAATCACGTACTGTAACACTCTAGCGCAATGGCGTTTCAGATTGGATCAATAAAAGGGGGGCATCAGGGGATATGTCAGACGCACATTGGTTGAGCGCAGTCATGCCAAAATGGTAACACATAGAACACTCCTGTTGCTGCAGTACAGATGTGTATACAAAAAGATGTCCATTTGATGGTGCTGTGTGTTGGGTAGCAATCCGTATTTGCCAACACCTCAATATAAAGCATGGTCCATCTGTTCTAGGTGATAATAAAGCAGCATTGTGTTGCGAAGGTCAATCACCATTTTTAGTGGGCTGCTAGAGTTTTATCCCTCCTTGGACTCCAGCATCCCCAAAATAGTAGAAAGCCCCCTTGTTGCAAACCACCTCCTCTGCTCCTCCCCTGAAACCCACTCGCTTCAATATCCAATAACAAGCGTGTGTGCACTCGTATGCACTCATCAAATTCCCCCATCAAATGGCAACTGGAATACAACAACTTGAGAAACTGTAGAGTGTGCTGAGACCCTCTGTAACATTAGATCAGCATAGCTCCACTCCGTCTGGTGGTGTCTCCGGGGGTCATCAGTTTTGGTAATTTCGGACACACTGCGGTTTCACCTATTTGGGGGGGGGTCAAAAAAATCTGGGGTATTTGAAAAAAAGAACAGTAAATTTTGAGGGTTGGATAAATGGGGGCTGGGGTGTACCTGAGAGGGGGGCAGGCAGGGTGGTGGTTGGGGGGGGGGGACGGCACAAGGCCTCAGTATTTGGTGGGGGGTAGCCGCACCCCAAAATATGTATATATGTACCTCGAAATGATCCCCACATTGCGCCAACCAGTTTGAAGACACACATGTGAGACATAGAATTCTTTTTGTGGAACATTTTTCCACCAGTTGAGTGCCGGCAGTGGCAGGTTGGATACCGGGAAGGAGCGTTTGACATTGTTTCTGGTGTGTTTTAATCACATTTGATTTCTCCTTCCTCGAATTCTGAGCATTTTGAATGTAGATACACAGGGTAAAAAAGACTTTAACCTCTTGCTTTAACCTCTTGCTGTGGGGAAAAAATCACACCCCAAAAGTTAGCCAATTGACCAACTGCCACTCTTACTGCCATAAAAAAAGGGGGGTTTCGTGAATGTGCAGATTTTAATCTTTTGGTAATTTCAGGGTCGTGGAAAAACAGGGGTTTGCCCAAACCAGCAGTGTGCCTGACACCCATCAGAATCAATGTCCCTCGAGTGTCTCTATCGATGGGAGGTGCTGGCACAACAAGCCTTGTCTTGAGGGGGTCTTGCATTGCAGTAGCTTCTGGCGCAAACGAGAGCACAGGCAATGATGCGTCACACAGCACGGGCCTCTCAGATTCCACCACGTTGTATTTCTGTCCAGGTTTCACATGGCGACCATGTTGGGGGGTCAGGATCGGGTCCGGAGATTCTCCCTGTCTCGCCACGGCCCCTTGTTGCGGACGTGTTACAGTGATTGGCACACAGACACCCTCCCACTCCTCCAGGGAGCACTGCCGGGGCTGCCCATCCCTTGGAAGACAGTTTGGGGTCTGTCCCATGTGTGCTGGTCTCAACCTGGATGATAAAGATACAGTTGTGAGTACCCAATGAAAGGACGTGTGTTGTGCACAGCCAGCGTGAGCATCCTATTGTGCTACCCCCCCCCCCCCCCTTGTATAAGCTACGCCCTTGTCCAAGCTACAGTAGGCGTAGGGACCGTAATAATTGTGTACGTAATTTTAATTACGTACGAAATGTAGTGCGGCCACATAAGACATGGGTTTGTCGTCACATTTGCCAATTACATGGAGCCATGGACACATGCAACATGCCACATGCAAGGCAAATTCATTCACAAGAATTTGAAGTTGTCTGAGCCCAAACCAGCCCCTAAGCCTCAGCCAAAGGCATCTTCAAGTGGTGAGCATGTACAATTGTTCCGCATGGTGTATGGTCGCAAGAAGGGTTTCCAAGCCGAACATTTGTAGGCTTCGCATTCTTCATTGCTTGTGCCAACATGGGTGTAAACCTGAATTTTCATGTTCCCAAGGCTGTCTTGTGTTTGCATACACTTGGAAATGTGGGCAGAGGTCAAGGTGCACCCATACCATGCGCGCGTGCACGTTTTGTCGGTAGCTGTATGTGTTTCGCGCAAGCTACGCCCTTGTCCAAGCTACAGTGGGCGTAGGGACCGTAATAATTCCGTACATTGGCGTAGCTTATACAAGGGGGGGGGGGGGTACAAACCGTGGGGGCAATAGTGCATATACCAAGGCACAAACCCAAAAGTGGTGTTTATGGCGCCACCACCGTAAAATGAACAGCCTGGGATTATGTTGCAGAGCAACATGCACAATGTGCATTGCTTAAGAAATGAGACACAAAAAACGACCACGGAAAGGCCACATATCTTGTGGATGAAGATCCAAAGACGGTGCCACTAGAACTAGCACCAGTTCAATAGGAAGAGATAGATGTTCTCAACCGGACCACCTCACTTTGTGCACCAACCAGGGAGTCCAGGTGGACTCCCCAAATGCTGCATCATCACCTGCAATAGACTGCAGGTCTGAAGTGGCCCTAGGCTTGGGATGTTTGGCACGCACTGGCCTGGCATCACTATCTTGGGCGCGTAGTTATGCACGGTGTGCCAGGCGAGTGGAGGAAGCCAAAAAAAGGAAGTTGCTGCGATGCACCATCACTGCTCTGCATGTCATCTTGACTAACCCCTCAGACGGCATGGCAACTGCATGAGCTGCACCTGCGGCAGGCTGCCGAAAGGAGGGAAAAAAACAAGACGTGGGCGGCGGTGCATTTCAGGGTGTTTCCCAAAGGCAAATGCGTAACAAGTCAGATCCGCAATGGAGCCCCCCCTTCCCCCCTTCTCTACGGGCTCCACCCCCTCCCATGCTTCCCACACCACTTGTTGCTTTCCCAGTCCACTGCATGGACAGCCGCTTCCTGGTGGATGAGCTCTCCGTCGTCAACACCCCCGAGTTCTTTGCCTCCACCCGTGTCAATGACACCGTGTGGACCTGCCAGTCCGACGGGGCGGTGGCCATCCGGGCGCGCTCGGGCGACATTGAGCGGCATGTGGGCGACCATTTGAACGACGCGGCGTGCGCCATCTTCAAGCGGCACCAGCACGTGTGGGTGGGCTACAGGTCCGGCGTCATCCGCGTGTTCCACGCCGAGGTGTGTGAGTCCGCAGTGCCCGGATGCCTTGCAGTCTGTCGCCCCGCCCTGCGCTGCCCTGCCACACGCGACCCCGCCTTCCCTGCCTGCATTTCTGCATGGTCGCCGGGCCATAGCTTCGTTGGAACCTTTGTTTACGCAGTAAACAATCGTTTAATACATGCGTGCGACCATCGTGGTCTTCAGAACTGGGCCTCCGACCCCGAACGCCTTTGTCTACCGACTTTGAGTGCATGCCTGTGATGTGGGGGAATGGTACCACGACCATTAACCCCCCCCCCAAGGGGGGTGGGTGGGTGGGTGGGTGGGTGGGTGAAGAGGTGGGTGGGAGGGTTCGACCCAGTTTGTGGCCATTTTCCCTACCCTGCCCGCCCCCCCCCCTTGGAGGGAACAGTCAGACAAAAAGGGGGAGATTTCAAGGGGGTGGCAGGGTAACCGTTCCCGATCCTCCACCACTGAAGACGCAAAAAGAGCGGACCCTACCACAGAAGCCCAGATGTTGGAGTGACGCCCCTGTGGACAGTGAGGGTTCGTCTTCACCTTCTTCCTGCGGCGTCCCTCCTCCGAATCACAGCCAACGCGGGTTTTTGGGGGTAGGTGGGTTGGTGGGTCAGCTGGGGTGGCCAAGGGCCAACCCCCCCCCCCCCCTGGGGTCTGTATGGTTGGAGTGCTTGATCACAGTCACCGTGGCTGGCAGGACAGACAGCAAGTTATATGCAGGCGACTACGGTGCCGACCAGTTTACACATCTTCCTCTAGTATCATGACACTGGAATGTAGATATGGATGCCAAGTGAGGGATGGATACATCGTACTCCATCTGGATTGTCCATAGCATATCCTTCGGACCACAGAACTGATGCAGTGTGAATGATGATTGTGCCTGGGGTCTGTATGCAATGGCCTGACTGCTGTGCCCTGCCCTGCCCCGTGCATGGCATGGCATACTGAATCGTACTGCCCTGAAACGCATTGCCCTGCCGTCCAGCTCGTGCTTCAAGAAGCAAAGAGGCGGAAGGCGGTCTCGGATTCGATGGCAAAAAAGGCGAGTTGTGACTGGAAAAGTGGCTGGGGTCATGAATGGGTGGTTACAAAACAGTTCGACGGCGGTCGGGTGCAAATGGGACCGGTGCGGGCAGGATGGGACCTCAGTCCCGAATGGAGGTGTGGCGACGAAGCCGTTGAAGCAGGGGCCTACCTCCCATGCCAAAACCTGCCCTGCCCTGCCCTGCCCTGCTCCTGCCCTGCCCCTGCCCTGCCCCTGCCTTGGCCTACCGTGCACTACCCACTACATTACACACCCCAAGCCAGCCCCGTCTTGTCTCTCCACTGCGCTTCACCCCTTTCCAAATGCAATCTCATCTCTTCACCTGCAACACACATCTGTGCCCGATGCTGCACTGCCCTACAGAACCTGTTCCTCGCGCACACGCTGGATGGTCACCGCAAGGGCCGGGTCGTCCAGTTCACGACCGCTGGCTGCTTCGTCTTCTCATGCCTCGGGCAAGACGGCGGCTTTGAAGTGATCCAGTGGAGCCCCGACAGTTTCACGCTGGTGCACCGCTTCCAGCCGCCTGCCGGGGCCCAGGAGCTCTGCGCACACTGCATCGCCGCGAGCAGCCGCCTGACGCACGACCTGCGGCTGTACTGCGGGGCTTCCAACGGCGCGATCTACGCCTTCGAACACCACAAGCACACGCCCGTGCAGGCCCTGAAGGGCCACAAGTCCGCCGTGCTCGCCCTCGCCATTGTGGGGCAGATGCTGTGGTCGGGCGGCGAGGACTCCGCAGTGAAGGTGCCATCTCAGAGCCCGCACCAACCCTCTGCAACCCTCCGCAAGCCTCTGCAACCCCCAGACAACTCTTCACAATCTCCAACACCCTCCAAGCGGCTGTCCCCTGTGCTACTGGTGAGCTTGGGCACGGGGTAGCCAGAGTATGACTCTAGCCTCAACAAACTCCCTTCATCCAACCCATTGCAACTCGCTATCACCATCGAGAGCATCTCTTCGTCTCTGAATATATATTTGCATCTCTTTCGACACATTTCGCTCCTTACCCGGCCCTCTTCAGCGCCTCTACAGCCCTGTACTGAGATTTCAAGGCTCGAGACGGTTCGAGACAGTTGGGGACAATTGAAAAGGAAAGATGGACTGCCATAGCCCTCTGCTGCGGCGGTGCACAGCGCTCTCGAATCTGCCACAACCGCATGCACCTCCACCCCCGCGCCCCACCACAGCCTTTATGACCCTGCACCAAAGTCTTGGCCGACCGAGTGCCAGCTGTTGTGGTGCTATGAAAGGCGATGTGTAGTGTTTGGCGGCGCCACGTAGATCATCATCCGCTTCACAATGGCAGGACAGTGCGATGCCTTTTGGGTCTCAGATACGTCGCAGCCACACGTGATGTGCGTCGACAATGCAATGCACCCGATTAGGACCACCACAACTGCGCATGGCTTCGGTCTAGGAAGACTGTTGCAGTGTAAAGGATGACTGTGCGGACAGTCTTGGGCGCTACCAAAGTCCTTTTGAACGAGTATAGTCCTCCAACTCTTCACGACCCCCTCTGCACTTCTCCGTGTTGACCCGGGTGGTCATTTGCATCTTTCCTGATGCTTGAAGTTTGTTCCCCCCACATCGTTTCCTTTTCTTTTCACACCACACTACCAACACCGGTTGTCCGAAGCTAGCTACACGAGCCTTCGGTGATTTTTGGATGAGATGCGCACGTTTGTTCCACATGAATGTTGGTCCGGTGCCTCGTTACCTTTTTGCCTGGTTTTGTGTCGGACGAGGCCATTCCGCGGGCCATTCCCCAATCCAATCGATTACCGCCCTCAAATCCCCGTCCAAACAGGTGTGGGACACGTCCTCGGGGCGGCTGATGGACACCCTGAACCGGCACAAGGGCTCCATCGTCAGCGTCGTGGACGTGCGGGACTTCGTCATGTCCGCCAGCGCCGACCGGTCCATCGTCGTGTGGGAGGCGCAGTCCCGCCAGTACGTGCGCACCCTCCTGGCGCACACGGGGGCGGTGCACAGCCTCTCGTACGTCTCCGCGGCCGTCAAGCCCACGTTCTGGTCCAGCAGCGAGGACGGCACGATCCGCAAGTGGACCTTCGAGGTCGGGAGCTCAAACGTGGAGCGTGACGTGGGCTCATGGCTGGGGCTGCAGCACCTGGGCAACGAGGATGAGGTACACAGCCCTGCCCTGCCTGACACAACCCTAATTGGCTCTGCTCTGCCACGGGTAGTGGAGGGGTGCAGTGGAGGGGTGTAGTCAGGGACGCAGTGGAAGGGGGGGAGGTACCCCCCCTCTCTCCAGGGCGCCCAGCCTATGCCCAGCCACTGGCCCCCTGAACGCCAAGGTCCCCGTGAACGGCAAGTGCCAGCCTCAACGGCATTTGTAACCGACAGTAACCGCCCCCAACCACTTCGGCAACCCCCTCCAACCGCCTGTCTAACCGCTTCTGGGGCCGCCTTTGAGGTACCTTCCCTTCTAATGCACCCCTCCCGTGTAGTTGAGGGGTGTAGTTGAGGGGTGTAGTTGGGGGTTGAGTTGAGATAATGTGCTTGCGAAGTGTGGTTGAGGGACGTCGTCGAGGCGTTTGTTGACGGCCCGTGTCCTGCACTGTGCCGCCCTCTCTTTTCGCCCTGTCCTCCCCCCACACAGCCCTTGCCCTGCACTGCCCTGCTCTTGCCTGCCTTCGCCGGTCCCGGCACAGGAGCGTTCTTGCGCTGCCTCGTACTGCCCTGGCCACCCTTTCCCCCTGCTTCACTTCAGGAGGAGACGGCAAAGAAGGACAGCGAGGGGCACTGGAAGGGCATCATTCGCGACATGGAGCGGAACTTCCAGGACACCGTCAAGCGGTACGTTGCGGAGATCGAGGCTCTGAAGCAGGACCGGGAGAAGGATCTGCGGGAGCGGGAGCAGAAGTCGAAGGTACCACCTCAGACTCTGTGTTGCCATGCCCCGCCTTTGGGGGGGCGCGTGCCCTTGCACTGGGTACGGCAGGTTTGGAGTAGAACGCGCAGGAACCGGTTGCTTTGAGTAGCCCCATGCTTTGCGGCTGTGGCCACGTCTTTATTCGGGGCTGCAAATCGCAGCTGCAATAAGGGGCTGCAAAGCCACGGCCAATATGGGGAGCCGTGCTTTTACAGCTCCGGGGCCGTAAAAAGCGCGGCCGATATCGGGGAACGCGCTTTTGGACGCTTATTCGGAGCTAGTGCGGCCCCACAGAGGGCAGGCGAGAGGGTGTACAGAGTTGTAGAGGGTTAGAGGGGGTTGCAGATGGGCTGTCGTGGTTGTTGAGGGTTGTTTGCAAGTCTCGAGGGGTAGGCGCACATACACTCCTCGAAATGACGCCACGTTGCGCTGATCATGTTGGGGCAACAATGGGATCAGTTGAGCCCCAGAAATATGTCCCGGCGCCTTCGGCCCTCTTCCGTGGGCAATTAGGAGCAGATCTTTGAGGTGACAATCAGCCCTGCCAACCACCGCGGTCCGCCCCCAACTCCCGCCGATTTGTGCCCGCCACTTTTTCAACCGCCGGTAACCGCTTGTCGTACGACCGCGCTTGACACCTCCACTTCAGACCCTTTCGTGAGACGCTTCTGCAGGTGGACTGTTCGGCCGGTGCTCTGCTGGGTCCAGTTGGATTAGAGCCTGGCAGGGCATTGGTCGGCAATTGCTGGGTGATGCCCTTTTCCATCCTACCTCAAGAGCGAGGAATTCTGAGAGAGCGAGAGAGAGAGAGAGGGGGGGGGTTACCCCGCGCAGCGCACGCTACCCGCAACCAGCAAGGAACGCGCCCTGCGCACACGCGACCCACGGAGTGGGGGAGCGTATGTGGTAGACGGCCGGGACAACACGTGGAGGAACAGGGCACCTGGGCCTCACGCACACGGAAACGCAACGAGGCAGGTAGTGGACGGCCTGAGGACGGAGGCGTGGGGACAGCAAAAACAGTCAAACGACCCCCGCAACAACCAGCACAACCCCCAATACGCCAACTACTGGGCGCCGCTGACACGCAAACGGCACATCACGCCACATTCAGCACAGCCCCGGCACACCAACGACTGGGACGCGGAAACGACACCAGCAGGAGCACCGGCCGCAGCGGCTGACAGAACGCAGTGACCCGACGCAACATGCGAAGGGGAGAACGGGTGACTGTCCAGGGCCCCGTAAAGAAACAACAACCCGACGGCATGTCACACAGGGGGTTACCGTGCATGTCCTTTGTTGGTCATTTGCGGTCCTTGTGTTCTCTTGTGTGCAGGCGAAACTCCCCAATACTCCGCCGGAGAAGGGGGTGTCCCAAGCGGAAGTCCGGCGGTACGTGGATCAGATCCAAGAGCTGAAGAAGCAGCAGGCGGTGTATGACCGCAAGCTTCAAGAGGCCACGGTCCTGTACGAGGTTCGCATTGTGCACTGCCTGTGAAGCGATAAGCGTGGCTTCGTCTGCATGCGTCAAGAGCTTCAAGGGCCAATAGTATTTGGCATTGTGGGCATCGCGGGATACTACGAAACCTGGCGGGGGAAGGCACAACCGACCGCCTCGTGGCGGTTGGCACAAAACCGACGGCGGCCCTGGTGCGGTGTGCGGTTGTCGGCTGCTGCCGTCACCGCTAGTCGTAGTGATTGTGTCATCCGGCGAATTGCATCCCGCGCTTCGCACAGCGCCAGACCGCCATTTAGGTGAGCCCCAATGAAGAAGCCACCATATTACATGGGAGAAGGTGGATTGAGTGAACCCAGTATTAGTACTAAATTGTGCCAGAAATCCATTGCTGTTAAGGCCCCAATCTATCAAGGGTCCATCACACCACACGTTCTGTTGCCGTTGCTGATGTTGCTGTCACCGCTGCAGCCGTTGCTGATGCCGTGACTGGTGCTTTTGTGAATGCTACTGCTCGCCCTGCTACTGCTGCCACTTCCTCGGCTGTCGTCGGGGGCCTCCTTGGATTTCCGCAACACAGACATTGTACATTAGACGGATGATTGCATGAATGTGCGACGGGTGGCCGCCTGGATGCCGCAGCCAGATACGTGTCTTCTTCGCTGCACTGCTGGGTCTCGCTGGGGCTTGGGAGGTGGAGGAGGTGAAGAAGGGCAGTATTAAAACACATTCCACTGTCATCTGGGCTTTCCCCATCAGTCAATTGCGCGTATGATACGACACCAGGACAGAGGTTAGAAAGAGTAGAACGAGCCAGGGATGGGGTGAGCCGAAGCTGCAGGGTGGCCAGCTCTGCATTTGGGCCGTGCTGAGGAGCGGTTTAGGGCCAAGAGGGGAACCAAGCAGCTGCTGTGCACTGCCAAGTCACCGTGACGATGTGGTATATGAGGACCCCTCACCGACACGCTACCCCACGCTAAGGCGTGGGTCCATCCCGGGCTCCAGCCCTCACCTTTGGAGGGGAGTACGGTGAGGCGTTACTTCCGGCTCCGGTCGACCAGCTCCGCCAAACCTCTGTGTTTGAGCCTGGGCCCATCGGTGTGAACGATGTGCCCTTTTAGGTCTCCACCGCCGCGTCGTCCGGGCCCCAGCCAGTGCCAGGCTCAGCCCCTCCCCACCCTCACCCACGCAGGGCTGCTGCATATGATGTACCCTGTTCTGACCTTCAGGGCATTATCAAGCACACGGAGGACATCAAACGGGACTACGAACTGGAGATCGCGTCCCTCAAGCAGCAGCTGAAGCGCAACACCCTCGCTGCCCCGAAGGAGGAGCCCGTGCCAGCGCGCCTCCAGAAAGCGATGCAGGAGAACCAGGCGTTGCGAGAGCAGCTCGCCGCTGCGCAGACGAGCGAGGACCGCGCGGTGGAGGGCGTGGCCGGCTACACCCCGACCGAGACAAGCTTCATCATGCGATCACGCGCCGACTTCACTCATCAGCTCTGCGACCTGCGTGCCGCCATGGCATCCGTGCACCAGCAGTTGTCGCGCGTGCAGCAGGCGGTCGGTGAGGTTCTGTCGCCCGCGCTGAGCGGGCAGCTGCGTGATGTGACGCAGCAGGTCCTAGCGATTTCTGACCGCACCGCGGAGGTCCTCGGCAACTTCCTGACCGACAAGGAGAAGGGAGCGCGTGCGAAACCGGCCGGCACCCCGGACGGGCGGCAGCCCCGGTCCAAGACCCGTGATATCCCCACCGCCGCCGCCCCCAAGGGTCGCTCTGCCTCGTTGCCCAAGCCAACCGTCAGTTCCCAGGCCCGCAAGTCTTCCGCATCCCCGGCACCGGGGGCGGCGCGCGCGCAGAGCCGCGCAAAGTCGCCAGCCCTGTCCTCTAAAGGCGGCGCCGCGGCAACGCGCAGCCGCACCTTGGGGCCCGGCGACCGCGACAAGAAGCGGGGTACGGCCCCCGCCAAGCCCGGCCCCGCGTCTGCCCGTGACCCTCCGGCAGAGCCATGGGCAACGATGCCCAACCCCCGGGGCGCCGTGCGATCCCCGGACCGACGGGAGTCGCCGCGGCTCGCAGCGACCGTGCAGGCCCAGCAAAAGGCCGGCGGCTCCGGCGCGCCGGACCGCCGGGGCAGCAGCGACCGCCGCGGCAGCAGCAGCGGCGGTGCCGGGAATCAGCAGAAGGCCAGCTTCGCCTTCTTCCACGCCGGCAAAAAGGGTGCGGACGCCGGGCCCGCGGCGGAGGGCGCCCGGACCGCCTCGGGCCCGACACCGGCGAACACCGCCGCGCGCCGCGCGGTTCCCGCGCCGCAGCCCCTGGCCGCGCCGGCCATGCCCCTCTGGTCGATGGAAGACCCCGGGGAATCGCCCCGGAACCAGGCGCCGCTGCCGGTCTCCTCCGTCGCCTCGGCCCCCGCGTCTGCGGGGAGCGCCCTGCAGCGGGCCTCGCCGTACCGACAGTCGCCCACATCCGCCAGGGGCCGGCCGCAGCAGCTCACGACGGAGGCTTTGCAGTCCCATACGCAGAGACCCTCACGGCGTTTCGGCTCCGGAGACCCCGACGAGTTCAAGAACAAGCCCGCGGCTGGTGGGCCATGGGTCGTGGGCATGGGGGATGCTGCCAAAAAGAAAGCACCCAGCGCTACCAACGGCCCGAGTGATGTGTGGGGGCGAAAGGGGGACATGGTGTCGCCGACTGCGGAGGATGGCAGGCCCCCGCTGTCGCCGCTCCACGGCTCACATGCCGACGAAGCCACGTACGTGAGTCGGGGTGGGATGTCGTCCCCAACCTCCACGTTCTCTGACCGGAGGGAGGTGGAGAGTGATGCGGGCAGCAGCAGGGACAGGGAGAGGGAGAGGGAGAGGGAGATGGAGCGGGAGCTGCTGCTGAAGCAGAGGGAGCAGCAAGAGCGAACGCAGAAGGAGAAGGAGAAGAGGGAGAGGGAGCAAAGGGAGAAGGAGGAGAGGGAGAGGGAGAGGGAGAGGGAGAGGGAGAGGGAGAGGGAGAGGGAGCAGATCGAGAGGCAGCAGAGGGAGCAGCAGCAGCAAAGGGAGAGGGAGAAGAGGGAGAGGGAGCAAAGGGAACGGGAGCAAAGGGAGAAGGAGGAGAGGGAGAGGGAGAGGGAGAGGGAGAGGGAGAGGGAGAGGGAGAGGGAGAGGGAGAGGGAGCAGAGGGAGAGGGAGCAGAGGGAGAGGGAGCAGAGGGAGAGGGAACTTCAAGAGAGAGCACACAAGGCCAGGCTTCTGAAGGAGAAGGAGCAGAGGGAAAGGGAGCACAGGGAGCAGCAGCAGCAGCAGCAGCAGCAGCAGCAACTCGCGAGGTTCCATGAAGATCATAGTGCGGGCAACTCCACCGCGCCTTCCCCCAGTTACGCGGTGCCAGCCCCCGTGCCCATGACGGACACTGCCACACCGGACCTCTCGTCCAGTCGTCGAAGCTCCGGCGACGGGGGCCGCGACGCGAATGACCCGCGGGCCGCTCTGGCGAGGGTCAAGGACCAGCACAAGGCACTGCTGGCGAAGCTGCGGTGCCTGGAGTCCGACAGCGACACCAGCACCGCGGACGTGCCGCAGCGGCGGAAGACCAGGACCGCCAGCAAAGGCCGGATCAAGGCCCCCCCGCCCAAGCCGGCGAAGTCCCACAGCAACCCCCACACCCACGACAGTGACTACGAGGTATCGTCGACCAGCGAATCCGACACGGCGAGCCGCATTTAGGGAGGGCGAAGGACTGGGATGCCCCGGAGATGTGCCGATGTTGCAAATCCCCTTTTTTTACCGCTCGCCTGGACGGCGCGTCCCTCTGTTTTGGTTCGCCATTTCAGGGGCAATGTTCGTGTGGGCGGCTAGCCACGCGGCACTGCGAGCCCGGCCAACGCAACCCGTGCCCAAACTGCGTGTTTCAGTGCAGCAGTTGCAGATGCTTTCTCTGTGGATCGTGCCGACGGTTGCGTTGGGGATCGATGCGGTTGCGCTTCTGTGGGCTCGGCGCCCGCACGCTGGACGGGCAGCTGCTGTCGGAGTTGTGTGCGTGTGAGCCCCTCCATTCGGGACGAAACAGGATGGGGGTGTCCTGGGACACACGGAGATGCTTGTGCACACACCCACACTCACAGGACTGCAGGACGGCCGTCGCAGGTAGGCAGTGCGGAGGCAGGTCAACCGACGGCGGTTGGCCTGGTTGGGCTGGTCACCGGGGGAGGGGGGGGGGGCGATTATGCAAAAGCTAGAATTTCTGCAATTCAAATTCTGTACGAAATTTGTGTACGGAATTTGTTCGGTGTTTTTACGGATTTGCGGAGGTATACAGTAGGCATTGCGAGCGCCCACTGTTTCTCATGAGCAATTAACGGGGACCATACACAATTTATTTGCTCATTGTTAAGAAGTGGCACAGATTTTGTCGTGCCAGAATTTGTAGATTCATATTTTCCCCCGCACGGAATACCCCCCCCCCCCCCCGGTAGTTGCCATACGCCGGTGGGACGAGATGGTGGGGTCTATGAGTCCTGCATCCAGGTCCCCGCTTTGCCGTGAGGTTCGGGATCGGTGTTCGACCGCTGCCGCAAGTACACGCCCAGAGTCCCAACGCCGAGGGTCCGAACCCGAGGCTGACGTCGATGGTCCGACAGCAGCAGCGGCTGCCCATCGATGCCTTCTTGGTCCGGGGGGGGGGGGGGGGACAGCATTGTACAGTTGATGTATGGGGCAGTGGCTGTGGGACTGCGATGCAGCAATGCCTATCCCGATGGCCATGCCCAAGGAACGCTGCGGTAGACGGGACCGGACTGTGTGGCGCGGCAGCAGCCGACTGCCGATACTGACGTCGGGACCCGCTTTGCCCAACCTCTCGGGCCTGAGCAGGCGCCTGGGGGCCCAAGGGTAGCCTCAGGCGTGGCTTTGGGGCGCACTCTTTCGTGTTTGTTTGTTTTTTGGCGAGGACTGCCCTCCCCAGACGCTTGGCGATTGACGGGCAACCGTTGTTTTGTAACGGACGGTGTTTACCGTCGACGCGTTGTGCTCGTGGGAGCCGTGTAACGGACGGATATCGGCGGTTGCACGACAACCGTCGAAAGGGGGGGCCCACTGCCACGCGGGACCTTAGGGGCATCCCCGAGTTCCGCGTTGTTCTTTGCTCGCTCCCGCTGCGGTGACGCAGTGGGCCCTTTTCTCGGCAAACAGCATGCCGTGCCTGCGCCGTCCTCCGCGGCGTTCCACGCACTGCCGGCCGGGGGCATCGGACCCCCACCCCCACCCCCCACCCCCCCTCTGCCTTACGCCCCCCCTCGGGCTGTCGTCTGTTTGACAAGAAGTGGGATCTTGTCTTCATGACAGTCCAATGCATCTGCCTTCATGCAACCCTTTTGACTCCCCAAGGGCCAGCAGTGCCTCCAACCTTCTTTACGGCCCTGTGCCCTCGAGGCCTAGCCTTTTGATCCACCTTCGACTGCCTCTCGAACAAACAGCGGTTGCACAAGTGCTCGCAGACATGCCACGCGTGTCGGGCAGGGGACTGAGTTTTTGGGGGGATGGGAATCTGCCCCATACCATCTGCCACTCACTAATATCCGCTGCTGTTGCACTCGAAACTCAGTGGGAACCAGCTGCTTTCTGTGACCAACTCAGAAGGATCCAGACTGTCCATTTCTGACCGGGCACATGCGAGTGGCAAGTCCGGATGCATGTCTCCGTCAATGTCGGCAATATTTTTTGTTCTGGGGTGGATTCCCGATAATGGCACGACTTTGTCCGTTGCAGTGGGATATACCCTCAGGGAAAGTCGCCTGCAAAGACCCGGATGTGAAGCAGTGAACTTGCTGATGAACAATGAGTGGAAGGGTCTATGGCGGGGACATCCAGTTCAGCCTTACCAACCATTTGATGCCCCTCCCCCTCTTCTAAGACTTCCCTGCTCATAGGTCCAGCCTGGCCACATGGCACCATCACATCGCCGCCCTGTGCCGTTCAGGCCAAGGGGATTACAAGTCATGCCGAGGTGATACATGTGGTCAGGGTCCCGAGGGTTCTCAGAGATCACCGTTCATTCCTGGATCCACGTGCTCAGGTCTTGCGGGGCATTGCCCCTGCAGGTCACCCACTATGTCGTGGTGGGATCAAGGTCCCGCTGACCAGGCCTCATCATATGAAGCGCCCCTCACCTCTAGACACACAAGGTCGCGTACTTCAGTTGTCATGCACGTGACACCTGAACTAGAGGTGCTTGGTTCCAATCCCGCTGGAGCCCTAAGCAGGAACGCAGTGTCCTGGGCGCTAGGGTGTCTGTGACCCCACGAGCCGGAAGGGACGCTGCGAGGGATACGAAGGGTAGCTTTACGCTGGAGTTTGGAGCACGCCCAAGTACCTTACCTTACCTTACCTTACCTTACCCACCTCTGGACCCGTTTTCACCAGCAGTCTGAATGCCAAGCATTGCTGAGACCTCCCACAAAACGGTTTGACGGGGCCCGATATCCGGTCAGCCACCGTCACCGCGACATGTGCTGCGTGCTGCTTGTTGAAGCGCGGCGCCGCCGTATGTTTCCATCGTGCCAGTCCGTCCCGGGACATGCCCAGGGTGGTAGTGTATGCCTCCCTCGTACCGGGCACCTTCATGCGTTGTTGGTGCTGTGCACGTCCGGCTTTGGGACATGGATTTCGTATTGCGAACCATCAAAGTGGCGGGTGTTGATTGGCATGGGGGGTTTGCATCCGCCGGTGTCGTACGCTGCGGCGGCGCGTTTTGTGGACCCACATGTGTTTTTCATCGGGCGACCGAGGGCCTGTGTCCCGCTACGTATTTTGTACCCCGAATTTTCTCCAGTGAGAGAGTGGCTTCTTTGGTGGGGGCTGGGGGGCGGGGGCATAGAGGATGGGTGAACACACCCGAGCCAATGCCCGTACCGGTGACGGTGTGGGTAATTGCTTTTTGGGTCATACTCCAGACCTCCAGCAGCACCATTTTGGCAAGCAGGGCGGCGTTTGGGCCTAATTCTGATTTCCGAGGATGCAGTGCATGTGCCGGAGTTGGAGGGACGCAGGTGCGCTTGGGAATGCCGACGAACCACGCATGCACTCCACAGTGTCAGTCTGCCAGCCTTTCTATCCTCCTTCCCTGCACATCCACGATTCTGTTTGCGGTGTGCCGAGCGCACGGTTTCGGCTGCAACCTGCCCTCTTTCGTTTTTACCATACATTTGTTTTGCCCTGTGCCGCGTGTGCACAGCGGCCTTGCCATTTCGCCATTGTGCCGTACCCCCCACCGAGTCTTTCGCCAGATATTTTGGGTGTGGATCGCAGTAACACACACACGCGCGCGCACACACACACACACCGTGGCTCAGCTGCGATGGCTGCTCACGTGTAACCGAACCAACGTCACACCCCCATCCTCCCCCGGGACCTCCATGAATAGATGCCTCTGCTCCCTCCTCCCTCCCGCCTGACATGTGACCTGTGACCTGACCTGGAGGCTGTATCCCCCCCCCCCCCCCCGGGGGGGTCATACCGGCGCCCCTTTGTGCCCCGGTGGAGCCCGTGCCAGCGCTACCGCGTTTCCTGGAACGCCACCCACTGCCCGGCCCTATCAGCATTTGATAGTGCTTTGTGAAACCACGACCGCTGTGTGTGCCCTGAGAACCTCCGTCCCTACGGCCGGGGACTTGTGGGGCCGGGACCGCCGAGCGGACCTTCAAAAAGAATGCGACGGTCCTGGGCTTTGTACATATTCATCGGGGCGCACCGGGAGGTGTTCATGTGCGTGCGTCTGTATGCGTGTGAGGGGGGGGGGGGGGGCATAAGAGTAGGTTTGCCCGTTGGTGCTTCCGCATTACCGCTTTTGGATGTGTTGTGGAGTCGGGCGTGTTTCCGGGCTGTGTGGGGCTTTTGGAGAAGTGTGTAAGTGGGCAGGGGAGAGAGTGTGTGGGGGGGGGGGGGTGGGGGTGCGGTAATGCGTTGAGGCATTTGAGAAGTTGAGCACACGGTTGGAGGTGCTCTCTTCCAACAGGTACAAAAATGGTGTTGATCTCGTCCACCTGATGCTACGTCAGGTTGAGGGTCCTCGGATTGGGCACCAACCAAGCCCGTGTCGTGCTCCTGTTTCCAAAATGGGGGGGGGGGGCGCAGGCCCCACGCAATCATTTCGTGCCTGGCCAACCGACTGTGTGTCCCCAGACATTTCTCGCAGCCTCCCTGGCAGACTTTTGGTGTTATCACGGACGTGGTTTTGGTGAACTCTAGTTTAGACGCACTTTGGCCTTCTCTGAACCCGGTGACCTGTTCCCACTCTGACGCGCGCATGTCGTCTTTGTATCCTCCTCGCGACACATATGAAGAAAGGTACGCGAGAGAGGACCCCAGCCACATTGGCGTTGGGATCACAGCACCGAACATCAATGCCCAGAACTGTAGGGCAGTGAGACAGGGAAAGGGAAAGTGAGAGGACCGGGTGTGACAGAAGGTTACAATGGTCAGCGATAAAGCAGGACCGCCTGTTTGAGCCTATAAACAATTTTTGTGTCAGATAGGGTAAGAGGCATGGACGGTCTAGTGGTATGCGCCATGGCTGGCGCTTGTCGTGGTCGGGGGTTCGAACCCCGGTTCGTCTGTCCGTCCAGGGGCCCGTTGGCGAGGCCCCCGCCACCGCCCCCTTCAACATCCCGCTCCACCACCGGTACCGCCGGTGCGTCGGGTGGCGTGTCTCCTCCATTTTTCCCACCTCCTGCCCTACCCCTTACCCCCGACACACGAAAAACGAGGCACCAGGCACGGCACACCTGCAGCAGCGCGCTCCGTCACTGCTACCGCCGTCCGCCGGGCGGCGCATGTCCTCCTCGTATTCCTCTTCCGCTTGCCTGCGGAAGAGGAATCGAACTCGGGTCTTCAGGGCTGCACCTGGCTGCACAGCCGCTGCAGCACGCCGCCAGAAAACCTCCTGTGGGCCCTGCACACCCTGACCCAGCGCTGGGCCACCCTCCCGCTTGCTTGATCTCGTAGCCAGAGAACCGTAGACGTATATGTACCACTGATGACTGAACCACTACAAAGACGACACACCAATGAATGTTTGAAACAGTTGTGAACTTACACGTTTCTGGGTTGCTTCGGCGTGGCAGTACCCGCTGCACTACCATGCATTAGTATATACTGCAGGCACAGATCCAGGTTTGCCTTCGGGCCACACGTTATAACGGGTGACTGTACTGCGCCCTGCAGCACTGATGCAGAGACCGGGTTGCGAACCCGAGAGCCTTGTCGCTACTCAGCGCAGGCCTGATGCAAAAAAAAAAAGTAAAATAAAGCAGGAGCGCCTGTTTGAGGCCATCGGAAGGCCCTGGGTCTATTGAGGTGCAAGAGGGGGTGCCCCCTTCCTAGTTACCACTTCCATTGTGATGGAGCTCTGTTCGCGTGGTATCGCGTAAGAATCACCCTTGCGCAATCACCGCTGGGCGGCGGGCTTATTCAGGTGGAGGTAGGGTACCCGGACGATGTCCGAAGTGCAGCACACCATTGTTACAATTATCAGGGGAACCCCTTCCGGCTAGACCTCCCTACAGTGGACAGCCAGCCACAATTGAGGTTCAAACTGGTGGCCTTTAATCAGCAGCAACACAACACAGCGACTGAATTGCATACTCCTCCCTGTGCAGCGGTGCGGAGGCCATGTCAGTGGGTTGCCTAAACCTGCAAGAGAATCCAATGGGACGCGCTGCTCAGCTTCCCGTGTTGTCCGCGTAGACCTTACTGTACAGTGTCAATTCAGCAGACCCTGCCCTTTGCGGCCACGCTTCCATAGACCTACGCTTGCTCTCCCTTTCCACGAATGCTACAGAATCAAGAGCTTCTGATTTCTCTTCACCATTTCCCTTCTGGCAAAAGGCGTTGTTTCAAGTACCTCGATACTGGTCGCATGCCTTCCGGCTGAAGCATCCATGACTCTAGTCACTGTGGTTAGTTACCATGCCGCGTTGCTTTTGCCCGTCTGGATCGTTTGGATGTGGATGGTACGTCTGATGAGGATGTACCCCCCCCCCCCCATTGTAATAGCTAGGCCCTTGTCCAAGCTACAGCGGGTGTAGGGACCGTATTAATTTGGTACCTAATTTGATTCGGTACCAAATGTAGTGCAGCCACATAAGACATGGGTTTGGTGACAAATTTGCCAGGCACATAGGGCCATGGACACATTTGTTGTGAGTGGTTGCCCACTTGAACCCACAGAGCTCTGATTTTGGGGATATCTATGCATTGTATTCCCCTTTCTTGCACCAGCTCCCCATGTATGTGGTACGTGCAAGCTACGCCCTCGTCTAAGCTACAGTAGGCGTAGGGACCGTATTAATTTGGGACTTTTGCGTAGCTTTTTTAAGGCGGGGGGGGGGGGTAATGAGGGCTGCACGAATGAGGATGGGTTGTTATGGATGGATCTACTGGAGTAGGGGTTGCGTTTTGCTTGCTGTGCCATAGAGCGACAGCCTGCACAGTAAATATCCCACAGGAAATGTCCCGGCAACAGAGCCTCGATTAGTTCACCGAAAAAATGTGGCAAAAGGTAAGTGGGAAGGGACTGGACTGCGGCAAAGCGTGTGCTATCCTCCAACGCATTGCCCATCTATTGCCGCACAACGCAAACGATGGGGGTTTAGGGCACCACCTGAGCGCTGAACAGTGCAGGTGTAGCACCCAAATCGCCCAAAGGGCAAGCGCAGCAGTCGCACAGTGCACGCACGGTGCGCGGGACTCCCCACGCACGCCCGGTTTCGCTCTCCCCACCAGGACCGTGGCATGCCAAGCGGGAGGACACACAGCTTGCGCTGCAGGACCACGCCCGGCAGGCCGGGAGCCACGTGTCAAAGCCCACCAGCACGGCAGTACCACCGACTTCTGTTCTCGATGTTGGTGGTGCCCGGAGGGGCTGATTTCACGGATCAGAATACACGTCACTTGGCTGTTGTGTGTGCACACGCAGTAGGAGGACATTTGCGGCTGGTCCCACACTGTCATGCTGTTGCAATGCATAGTGGTTCGGTAAAAAGTTGTCGGCATGCTGCAAAAACAAGGGGCTCCATGGGCCCCGCCCCAGCTGCGCGATCAGCCTCTTGGGGGGTTCCTAAACCTACTGCCTCTGCGGGATGGGATGCCATGAAAGCAATCATGATGAAGTGGGGGTTGCCGGCCTACCTTCTATGCGCCGTGAGTGGAATTGAAAGACAAGTGCCGAAGATGTAGCAGGGCACGTCTCGGCCATGGGGGCAACAAAACACATTCTGAAGAACTGCCTTGTCATTGTCTCATCCCATTATCAGCATCTCCGTTAAGGGTTTACAAGGCAGTCTTCCTAACTTCTTGTGCAAAGGCTTCCTCAAGTTAGCTTGGCCCTACTTTGGGCCACACAAGCAACCCAGGGATGTCCAATCCATGTATGCCCACCCACCCCACCCCTCTTCCAGGGAGCGCGGCGTGTACCAAAGCAAGCAAAGCATCAAGTCATTGGGCAAGCAGACCAGCTAGTGGTCAAATCGCACTGTTTTACCTTTAAACACTGCCTAACGACCTTGTGGTCAAATGGTGAAACATTAGTGGTGGTTGCGCAAGGGGTTGCGACCCCCCCCCCCTGCCCGCCGCCCCCCTCCTCGCCCTCCCACCCCAAGTTTGGTTTTAATAGCTGGGGTTTTGTCGAACACCCCCCCTACCCAGGTTCCCACAATCAGCTTGAAGCAGTGGATTTCTGGCTGCAGCCATGAAAAGGGCACCTTAATCAACAACGTTGGTTTGTGACGAGAAACACCCCTATTTTTGATGGTGGTATCAGGCATTTTGAATGGAAACAGAGTGCTGCTTGCGGCAGCCAGGGCCACCAATGGCTTCCATAGACTTTGGTGCTCAGGCCCCGTACAGGCAACAACACCCCGACCCTGCAGAAGGGGGCTATCATGTTCACTTTGTGAGCACTACCTTCGACCTTAAAAGGCCCCCAACCAGCACTATCCCACTGTTAGAGCTTCACGGCCTTGGGGACCCCAATGCGGCCGCGTTTGTGCAGCCATGTAAGTCGTCCCTTCTCTGGGGGCTCGATGCCGCACAGGTGATGGACAGACATGCCACTAGCGTCTGGCAGGGAAACTGGTTCTCGGTAGGAATTGGCCCCGTATGAGAGGCTACTTAGTAATACCCGCCCCCTGCACCACCAAAACTTGGTAGGAACGTGCTGCGTCCCACGTGTGGCTCCATAGGACCCTGAGTGGCAAGTCTGGTGATGGACCCACTTGGATGCTTCCATGTGGCATGGCATTGTGAATGAGGTTCATCAATCAGTACACATTGTATTGCACTTTGCACACTTTTGCACTTGGAGATAGGCCCGTTGCCCCGTTTTGTGGACCGTGGGAACATGTGTGGACTGTTGCTGATGCAACCAACACAGCTACCGTGCAAGACAACGGTGGGGAGGACGTGTCCTGCGTTCAATGCACCCAGAACATTGCTTGCAGTGCTGCTGGTACTTGAGAACGCGTCGACTGATTGATCAAACACCACCACCCCACACACACACAGCGGATTTCCACACCTGGTTGGCGCATTGCCGTGCTGTACAGACGTGCTGGGTTGTTATGGATCTCCCATCCTGTGGGTTTACCAAGTACGCATGCAGTGCACGTGCAGTGCAACCGAAGTTATCCATTGGGGGCAGCAAAATGTACTGCGGACTTCATGAGTGCCTGCTGGAGGGGTTCCGGGGTTCATGCTTCAGGGTCCAGGGTCGGGGGGGGGGGGGGCAGCGAGAGCATCAGGTGCATACCGCTGCATAGTTCCTGCTTACTTGTCGGTGTCCCACCCACAGGTTGTCTTCGCGTTGCACTCTTTGTGACAGAAAGGTACCTATGGTCTTCTAGGCCACTGACGAGCCATTTTCTTCCTGCGCTTTTTGTGCTGATCGCCTCTTGTGCGCACGTGCAATAGCACAGGCTTCCTCCGGGGGGGCAGGGCCATTGCATCCAAAACGACATTCCCCAGGTGTGCCTGGACGACCCGGGCTTCTGGCACCAACCTGAACTCTACTTTCTGCAGGATGGCAGCGACATGCATGCAATGGTCTTTGCTGGTGCTCCTCACCTTTGGCCTCCCCTGCGGCACGTGCGACGGCAACAGTGACCCCATCGCCGACAAACTGAGAGCGCAAGCCCCCGACTTCATCCCCGCGCTGGAGCAGCAGAGCCAGAGCTGGTACGAGGCCTGCTTCCACGACAGGACGGTGTGTGGCGACCCGGTGGCCACGGTGCGGCTGCTCGCCAACCTCAGTGCCTGGGTGTACGGGGTGACGGAGGTGGACTCCCCGGCCGTCACCGACACCTCCCTGCCCGGCTGGTGCCGCAGCTGCAAGCTGCTGCTGCAGAAGCGGTCCGGCACCACGGGGCTGTCCCCCGCCTTCGTCGCGCTGGACGTGAACGGCACGTGGGTCCTGGTGTTCCGGGGGACCAGCAACGTCAACGAGGCGCTGGCGGACGCCGCGGCGTTCCCGATCCCGTTCGACCGGGACGACCTGAGCGGGGCCTACGTGCACGGCGGGTTCCACAGCATGTCCGTCTACGTCATGCAGCGCTACGGCGCCAAGTTCGCGCAGCACCTCCGCGCGCTGAGGCCCTCCCGCATCGTCCTCACGGGGCACAGCCTCGGCGGCGCCGTGGCGCAGGCGCTGATGTTCGACTACATGGCCCAGCAGCGGGGCGACGCGCGCGACCGCCTGGGCGCGCGCGGCGGGCTGTTCCAGAGCCCGGCGCGGGTGCACGCGGTGACCTTCGGCGCGCCGCTCGTGTTCGCCAACCCCCGCTACTGGGAGAGCACCGTCAACACCACCGCCACGTACAAGAGCTTCGCGGACAACTGCGTCAACTACGTCAACAACGACGACATCGTGCCCCGGGCCATCTCCTTGATCAACTGGAACTTCGCCGTCTCCGCCCTGCACACGTTCTTCCGCCAGGCCTCGCACGCCTTCCTGATGTCCTGGCCCTTCCTGTGCACCGCCCTGGGGGTGCTGCTCGGCACGGGGGCGTTCGTCAAGCTCCTGTGCGGCGCGGTCCCATGGGGCCGGCTCCTCGGCGTGTGGCTGGTCTGCTACAGCGGCTGCATCATCGTGGGCGACGCGCTGATCTGGCTCCTGCCCCGACTGGCCGGCGTTCTGCTGCTCTTTGAGAAGCCGTCGTTCACGACCCTGCGCGCCCTCCAGCACTACACCCACGACTGTCAGGTGGTCCTGATGAACTCGTGCAGGGACGACTTCGTCCCCTTCCTCGCCAAAGGCCATGCTGCGTCCGCGGCCCTCGGGCATGTGTCCCAGTGCGGCATCGACCCCGTGGCAGACCATGCGATCCAGCGGTACATCGACACGTTGGCCACGGGGGACGCGGGCGCGCGGCCGATCTCCGACCGGCGGATGGTCATGTGTTTCTATGGGGCGTTTCTTTTCGGTTGGATTCTGGTGTTCTGCCATCGGAATCGGAATCGGATTTGAGAGGCAGTGCGGTGGTTGCTGCCGGCGGTGGGTGTTGCGCCGGACCAGCGTCGTAACAGGGGATCGTGATCGTCACCGGGGGGGGTCGGGGTGTAATGGGATGCGTGGTCTGGGGGGGCAGGCTCCCCCAAAGGGCATGCCTGACCAGCGCTCGGTGCTTCAAGCAACTGGCAAAGACACGCCGCCCACCGTTGAGCAGGACGGTCGCGTGCTCCGTCCCGCGTGTGGTCTGTGTTGGTCATTGGTTGCAGGCGAGGCGACATCGTGCGTCACCTTTATGAGGGTGTGTAGAATGGCTGAAAGGGGGCGCTGGGGTTGTATTGCAATGAATACCGTACGACTTGGATGTCAGCCACGGGGGGGGGGGGGATGACCGGTGAGGGCCGATCCCCCGCCCCCCCCCCCGCGCGCCTTCACACCCTCCCACCAACGCCAAGGGGGAGGAGGAGTGGACACCAGATGACTGATGGCCGGGTTGGGCCTGACAGGCCGAAGGGTCCGGAAGGAACACAAAGTGTGCCCTATTTTATTTTCACTCATGATGAATACCGAACGGGTTGTGCCCCGATTCGTGGGGATCCAAAATGCTCAGAATGAAACGAGGCGTTCAAAAAATGCCCCCGACCCCAAACCTGAAAAAATTCTGACCTGCCCCCCTCCCCCTCGTGGACCCCCTGCCCACCCTCGGGCAGTGGGGTCCAGAACTGAATTGAACTGAACTGAACTGAAATCCCCCCTTTCGGAAAGAGTCCAGCCTCAGAGTGCACCCCATTCCTGCACAAGGGACAGGAGCGCATTGGGAGCGGCGATGAGGCAGCGTTCCGCTTGGAGCCTGAGGCGAAATGCGCGCTTGTGGTGCGTGGACACGGCCCTGTCTCAGGGCGTGCTTGCGCAGGGAGGGGGAGGGCGAACGAGAGCAAGTCCCATGGCATACCCCTGTGTCTGAGGCCACGTCGCTCAGCAGCGTCATCGCCGCATGCATTTCTCTGTATGATCCCTTCCATTGGGAGGCCTGTTTATAGGACTGATGCTTGCGATGGGAGAAGGCCGCTACAGTCCCTCTCGATTTGGGAGCCTCGTTCTTGGGGCGAAACGCCATTAAACCAACGCGTTATCACGTGATCCGACGGCCCGGATTTAGCGGTCAGCAGCCAGTGGGCACGATCAGCTTTGCATTTCGAGCAACGACCATCACATCCAACCCCCCCCCCCCCCCCGCTGCCCCCGCACACCCGGATGACGGACGACAGAAGGGACCAAGGGAGGGTGGACACCCAACATCATTCAATTGAACTCAGATCCATATGTGCAACTGACGTGGCTACACCTTTGTTTCTAAGGGAGCAACTGCTCCTTAATGACGAGCCACAGGATGGCACCCCCCCATGCAGGGCTGCCGTTTTGCGGCGGGAGAGGGGCATCTATCAGAAGCAGATACAATGAGTAATGACGGTGACATAATGCAGCAACCGCCTGGCCACCAGGGTGCCGGCCCTTGAGCAAGGGCCTGAGGGGTATGCAAGGGTGTCCATAGTAGTGGAATGCAGGCCAGTGGTTGTAGCGGACAAAACACGGCCAAACGACGAATCATTGAGCCCGAAAAGAGAACTGTATGATAGACTCAGCTGTGTGGAACTGCTGAACATTGCTGCATATGCATACCACGACGTGTATGTGTGGAGCGCTCTTTGACCTGCGTGCGACCCCGCAGATCCTGATTGTGCACCCTCTGCCCATTCCAAATACTGAACGTTCTCTGGCTGGATTGCAATCACGAGGTGCACACAACAAAGGCCGTGTAGCCATGGACTGCTGCAGGCAAGAGCATGGTGGCACATCTAACCAATTTGTGGCCCCCAGTACAGGGCGGTCCTTAAGGGACGAGTTTTTTTTTGTAAAGGACCGCCCTTAAGGACCGCCCCTAGAGGCCTTTTTGCGCTGGCCCCACGTGGGCCATAACTATCCCCCCTTTTAGGGGATCACCGGGACAGCAGGGGTTATGTAGCAATTCCGCCCTCTTTTGGGCGCCACAATAAGAGGTTATGTAGCCACCTTGCCCACTTGTGGGCCACTTCTGATTCTGCCCCCCGCTCCGAAGCGGTGGGGACCCCCCAGGCGGCAGGGGTTATGTAGCCACCTTGCCCACTTGTGCCGCTCCGAAGCGGTGGGGACCCCCCAGGCGGCAGGGGTTATGTAGCCACCTTGCCCACTTGTGCCGCTCCGAAGCGGTGGGGACCCCCTAGGCGGCAGGGGTTATGTAGCCACCTTGCCCACTTGTGGGCCACTTCTGATTCTGCCCCCCGCTCCGAAGCGGTGGGGACCCCCCAGGCGGCAGGGGTTATGTAGCCACCTTGCCCACTTGTGCCGCTCCGAAGCGGTGGGGACCCCCAGGCGGCAGGGGTTATGTAGCCACCTTGCCCACTTGTGCCGCTCCGAAGCGGTGGGGACCCCCAGAGCAGCAGGGGTTATGTAGCCACCTTGCCCACTTGTGGGCCACTTCTGATTCTGCTCCCCGCTCTGAAGCGGTGGGGACCCCCCAGGCGGCAAGGGTTATGTAGCCACCTTGCCCACTTGTGGGCCACTTCTGATTCTGCCCCCCGCTCTGAAGCGGTGGGGACCCCCCAGGCGGCAGGGGTTATGTAGCCACCTTGCCCACTTGTGGGCCACTTCTGATTCTGCCCCCCACTCTGAAGCGGTGGGGACCCCCAAGGCGGCAGGGGTTATGTAGCCACCTTGCCCACTTGTGGGCCACTTCTGATTCTGCTCCCCGCTCTGAAGCGGTGGGGACCCCCCAGGCGGCAAGGGTTATGTAGCCACCTTGCCCACTTGTGGGCCACTTCTGATTTTGCCCCCCACTCTGAAGCGGTGGGGACCCCCCAGGCGGCAGGGGTTATGTAGCCACCTTGCCCACTTGTGGGCCACTTCTGATTCTGCTCCCCGCTCCGAAGCGGTGGGGACCCCCCGGGCGGCAGGGGTTATGTAGCCACCTTGCCCACTTGTGAGCCACTTCTGATTTTGCCCCCCGCTTTGAAGCGGTGGGGACCCCCCAGGCGGCAAGGGTTATGTAGCCACCTTGCCCACTTGTGGGCCACTTCTGATTCTGCCCCCCGCTCTGAAGCGGTGGGGACCCCCCAGGCGGCAGGGGTTATGTAGCCACCTTGCCCACTTGTGGGCCACTTCTGATCTGCCCCCCACTCTGAAGCGGTGGGGACCCCCTAGGCGGCAGGGGTTATGTAGCCACCTTGCCCACTTGTGGGCCACTTCTGATTCTGCTCCCCGCTCCGAAGTGGTGGGGACCCCCCAGGCGGCAGGGGTTATGTAGCCACCTTGCCCACTTGTGGGCCACTTCTGATTTTGCCCCCCACTCTGAAGCGGTGGGGACCCCCCAGGCGGCAGGGGTTATGTAGCCACCTTGCCCACTTGTGGGCCACTTCTGATTCTGCTCCCCGCTCCGAAGCGGTGGGGACCCCCCAGGCGGCAGGGGTTATGTAGCCACCATGCCCACTTGTGGCTTGTTCAGGCGCTGGACCTTGCGCGCGCTCCAGCAGCCCATTGGGTCATGACGCGCGTGCCTTCTCCTGTGGCTATATGTTTTGGCGCTATTTGTTGATTTGTCTATTTTTTGGGCCTGCCGGATTGATTTTTGTTTGTTTTCAGCTGATGAGGGCTTAATTTAAGCCGAAACGCGTACTGTTGGGGACGCCGCTTATCCAGGATTCCGTGATCGCATTGCATTGCTTCTTGTGGGCTTGTATTGCTACCTGTGGGTGTGAATTGAGGTCTTGAGGCTTCTTCCTGAACCATAGAGGGTATTTGAGCCAAAGGCATTTATTTTCCAAAAGTTCGTCAATACCGCCACATATCTCTACCTATCACCGAATTATGGGCCGTGACTCCGTGGCAAAGAGTTCACCTCAAGGTCCGCGCTGGGACCTTAGCGGCGTCCCTAAGGAGTTGAAGAAACCTATCATTGATCATCTTGTTTGTCACCGCCACCATCTATTGAAGGAGAGCGCTCGGAAGAAGTTACGATGGAGATTATCCAATGACTTTACGCCCCGCACCACTCATTTTAGAGATGGAAAAGCTCTTGTTAAAACCGTCATCGAAGAAGGTAAGCAAAAAGAGATATTCACCCGAGAAATGGAGAAGAAACTAGAATATTTGGGCAAGGACATCACTTCTGATTCACCACTTCTGATTCTGCCCCCCACTCTGAAGCGGTGGGGACCCCCCAGGCGGCAGGGGTTATGTAGCCACCTTGCCCACTTGTGGGCCACTTCTGATTCTGCCCCCCCTCTTTGAAGTGGTGGGGACCCCCTAGGCAGCAGGGGTTATGTAGCCACCTTGCCCACTTGTGGGCCACTTCTGATTCTGCCCCCGCTCTGAAGTGGTGGGGACCCCCCAGGCAGCAAGGGTTATGTAGCCACCTTGCCCACTTGTGGGCCACTTCTGATTCTGCCCCGAAGCGTGGCCGCTCTCCCTTTCCACGAATGCTACAGAATCAAGAGCTTCTGATTTCTCTTCACCATTTCCCGTTGTTTCAAGTACCTCGATACTGGTCGCATGCCTGCCAACTGAAGCATCCATGACTCTAGTCACTGTGGTTAGTTACCATGCCGCGTTGCTTTTGCCCGTCTGGATCGTTTGGATGTGGATGGTACGTCTGATGAGGATGTACCCCCCCCCCCCCATTGTAATAGCTAGGCCCTTGTCCAAGCTACAGCGGGTGTAGGGACCGTATTAATTTGGTACCTAATTTGATTCGGTACCAAATGTAGTGCAGCCACATAAGACATGGGTTTGGTGACAAATTTGCCAGGCACATAGGGCCATGGACACATTTGTTGTGAGTGGTTGCCCACTTGAACCCACGGAGCTCTGATTTTGGGGATATCTATGCATTGTATTCCCCTTTCTTGCACCAGCTCCCCATGTATGTGGTACGTGCAAGCTACGCCCTCGTCTAAGCTACAGTAGGCGTAGGGGCCCATCCTGCCCTCAGTCCCAACCTGGGCGTCAGCCACCTGGCCAGCACCAGCATCCCCACCAACAGCAGCTTGAGGCCCTCCAACATCATCAACGCCAGCCCCAGTCCAAGGGCCAACTCAAGCAACGCGAGCACGAGCTTATTCAGCATCAACAAGCCAATGGAGATGTGAAGCGGTTCTTCAGCCACTCGCCTTTTCCATACCGGCCTGCCGTATGCCTACACTATTTGGGCATGCCCTCCCCACTGGAGGCAGGCGCTGAAGACAGGCAGCAGTGCGCTCAGAGGATGTCCAATGAGCTGCACATTGGATGATGCTCAAGCAACCACAGTTGGCTGGTAGCCGACAGCAGCTACTGATCGTTCGTTGCGTTGTTGAGGTTCAGCGCACCACAGTGCTCCCCCTTCCTCATGACCTGCCCCTGCCCACCTGTGAACCCCCCCCCCCCCCCGCTATAAAATTTGCGCTACAACAGCAAGCGTTTCCACTAAGTCGACCTTGCTGCCAAGGAGACATGCACAGCCTGAAACATGCGATGTTGACTCACATGCTGCATCCTCCTCCTCGATCAAAGCACAAATGTAAAGAAGCTGCACTTGTTGTGCATGATCACCCACTAGTGGCGATGCTTTCTGTGCCTTTATACACTTGCTCGCCCAATTTCAGTCCCCTTGCTGTCTGCTTGGTCTCTGGGGAGCACATGACGCAGCATGTGCACGCTGAGTCCGGCGAACTAGAGTCAATATTCCGCACTGTGGCTGTCTTTTGGTGAGACGTCCAAAAGGAACATTCTGGTCGAAGACGGAAACACGCACGTGGTGCTGCAGTGCCATGTGCAGTGCACCCGCAGTGTGCAGTTTGTGGGGATATTCTATGGATACAGCCTTTTTGGTATGCGGGCTGAACACACCACCAGCATAGGTGCATTTTGCGGGAGGACAGCGGGATCAAAAGTTGCAATCCACCACCTCCTTAGACAAGGGGAGGCACTCCTGTAGGCCGTCGTCCCTGAGAAGGTGGCTGTGGGCCCATCACCGTAGAGGACAATGATGATGAGATCAGGAGGAGGACTCAAAGTAAGTGACATGAGATTCTCGACACGCAAAACGAAGTGAAACAACCGCCTTAGGGAATGAGCACCCCATGAGATGGTGATCGGAACTGTGAAACTTGGCCAATCGACTTGGGTTGCCTCACACGCCTTGGGCACCCTGTGGGGCACCCTTTTCGGTGTGACGGGCCGCACTGAAGAAATCTCTCTGTCGCAGGGGGTGTGGGCGGCTACAATCACCATGATGTTGGTGAGGAGCTAGAGTGGAGGCCTCGGTTGTTGTGTGCTAACCCTTAGTGCCTTAAGGTGCCTTAGACTGCAACCCTGGAAATCTGCCAAAAAAAAATGCATAAAATGGCAATGAAGAACTGACGCGCGTTCACAGCCTGTCTTTTTTTTTTGGCTCATGCACCAATCACCGTACGTTACACTTATGTTACCTTATGTTACGGTCAGGCATGTGCCTGGATCGATCGCATGCCAACTGCCGCAGTCAAACGCTGATAGTGGAAAGGGCTGATGCTGCCTTAGAAGAACACCCCAGGCCAAAGCATGACATGATCTTATCGGTGCAAAGACCTACACTGAGCAGTGTGCAAAACAGGGAAGTGGGAGGGGGGGCAATCAAGAAGTTGCAGCAAATGTGCTCCAGCTCAAGAGTGGATGCGTTTGAAAGCCTGGAACTGGAATTGTGCACACCTGTGCCAGAGGGCCCTGTGAGTGTGATGCATCATAACTGTGGCGAGATACATGCTTGTCACACCAAGCAGGGCCTTTTCTGAGGGTGGGATCCCCGTCTGCCTGCACATTCTACCGCAGCGGGCGGGGGGTCCCTCATGTGAATATTACTTGCAACCGAAAAAGGGGGGCTTAATAGACGTGTTTGGCGCCATCCTGGAAACGGAAATGCCACCAGAAGCTAACATCTGTTCGTGCAGAGACTTTGGCCCAAAGTGTGACCCAAGGGGGTTGGGGTCACGTGTGGGGGGGCAGGGTTGAGAGGAGGAACTCATGGGGTCAGGCAGGCGTGGGCAGGCCAGCGTTGCAAAACCAGACAACGCACACGCGCCCAGCGATGCAGCAGCACAGGGCATGTGATTCGACAACTCTGAGGCACCCCAAACGAAAAGAGGCCCAGTGCAGCAGCAGGAGGAAGCTGCATGCATTCATGTCACAACCGAGTCACAACAGTGGGACGATGCCGCAGGAACAGCCGCCTCGCGCGCGCGACATCACTGACCACAAGTACTGTGCTGCAGTCAGCCATTTCGCCGGTTGCGGGTTCCGTGGTCGAATGCGACTGTGGAAAGGGATTTCGCAAATTGGGTCACACCTCCTGATTCTAGTACGCCAGTGCGCACCTGTTCCGCCAATTGTGGCCCATTCGTGCCCCAGCCGTATCCGCGCGGCGTCACACCCGTGTGACATGCGCGCAACGACCTTCTCAGAACCCGAGCCAAAAGGCCACATGCCAACTCACGTTTTGTTGTAGACCACAATGTTGGGTGTCCCCGGCCCACAGCTGCTGGTGGACAGGGAGAAGGCGGTCCGCAACATCCGTCGCATGCAGGCGCGTGCGACGTCCAGTGGCGCAGAGTGGCGTCCGCATTTCAAGACACATCAGTGCGCGGCCATCGGAGAGTGGTTTCGTGCGGCAGGTGTTCGCAAGATCAATGTGTCGAGCCTGGTCATGGCCGAATACTTCTTTGCGCACGGCTGGAGGGACATTTTCATCGCCTTCCCTGTCAATTGCTTGGCTGTGGACCGGCTGAATGCTCTGGCCTCTGCCTGCACTCTGCATCTGATGGTGGCCGATGAGGCCTCGTTGCAGGTGTCACTCTCAAACAGGCTTCCCCAAGGGAGTGGGACGGACTGCGCGCCCCCGCCCGTCCTGTGGGTGTCCGCTTTGTACAGTGCCTGTCTGAGGTGAAGCAGGATCAGAGGAATCAGCCAAACCACGCGTGCGCTGTGCACCTTTTTTCACGGGCCATGTATTCACCGAACCCGTGGTTGTACTCACCCTTGCGTCAGTGCGCCTCCAGTCCGGTGACCCCGTCTGACCATCGGGTTCCTGACCATACCCCCCCTCCCCCTTTTGTAAGAGCAACACCCCCTGTCAGAGCAACAGTAAGTGTTGTTGCCGCAATTTTGGGGAGCGTTTGCCCTTTACAAATACCCCCCCCCCTTTGTTAGAGCAACGGTAGGTGTTGCTTCTGTCCCGCGAGGTTGAAGGGGGAGGGGGGGGTAGTTTATGTGGCCAAGAATGCCAAATGCAAACCGCCATCAATGTGAGGCGGTTGTAGTGGGACAGAGGGGCTGGGTCACGCCTGTGTCCCTCATGGTGGCACAGGCATTGCGCTCTCACCCACAAACCTGCACTCCCCTCCCTCCTCGCCCCAGGGACGCATTAGAACAACAAAACTGGAAGGAGGCAGCCCCCCCCCCCCAGTCCAAATCCCCCACCCCCACCCCCACCCCCACCCCTCCAAGTCACCCGAAGAAAATGTTCTTCGGCACCAAATGTTCTGTGCGTTCCTCAGGGTCATGTTCAGGGTGTGAGTCAACTGTTCAAAGTGGACGGTATCTCCATGAAAATGGACCGTCATGCATTGATGCTGTCTGATCGGGGACACGGATTTTGCCACAAATTGATAGCCTTAGTCTACCTTTGCACTGTGACCTTTGTTGACAAGGAGGAGGGTCAACCAAGTCTGGGCTTTTGTTTTGCAATAAAAAGAATTTCTGGTGCCTTTTGGCCCCGAATATCTTTAGGAGTTGCCCCAATTTGACCCACTCTCTCAACAGCTGCCGGGCGTCTCGGAGTGCAGTGGGTCAGGCGTACACACGCATTAGAGATCACCCCGGTGCTGTTGCTGGTCCCTCTCTGGTTTGTGGGTGGGGGGGCGAGGCAGGCACGCGTTGGAGCGAAGAGGGCGGGGGTGTGGGGGTTTGGACCGGGGGGGAGGGGGGGGGGGGGGGGCACGTGAGTGGCACTAACAATCAATGGACAAGTGGGGAAAGGATGCGGGTAGTGAAGGCCGTGGTGTGGCAGGCGCGGCGAGCCTAAAAGGGAACATGGCAACCTGACCTGCTTGCAGCCCCACCCACAAACGACCTCGATCAACAGAAGCAGATCCCAGGAACAACGTCAGTGGACACCGGTGGTGCTGCCCCACCAACCGTCATGGCGCAGCCCCTGCGGCCGACCCTCAGGTTCTCGTGCTACGCCCGGGGCTGTCTTTTTAGGAAGGACGGATTTGTTTGTTTCTGGTTTCTTCTGATTTCGACGAACGACGGCCGGAGGCGTTGGGTGGCAGGACTGCGGTTAACCGACGGCGGTTGATGGTCAACCGATGCTGGACGGCGGGTGCCCGCCGGCACGTGCGCTACTGAGGTGCCGGTGGTCCGGAGTCCGGCAGTCCGGGTAGCCCTGGCTATGCCTCGGACAACGCCGTCGCCCGTGGGAGAGTGCAACGCAGGGGGTCGGGCCTCTACCGGCTGCCGTGGCCCTGCTCTCTTGCACTTCAGGTCCTGCAGTCGGCCCTGAAGGCGCCCGTGCACGTGTGGGTGGAGGTGAACGTCGGGGGGGACCGCAGCGGCCTCCGGTGGGACCAGCCCGACGCGGTCGTGGGGCTCGCGGCGCAGATCGCGCGCGCCCCGGCGCCGCTGCGCTTCGGGGGGCTGTACGCGCACGCGGGGCACACGTACAACGCCCCGACGACGGCCGCGATCCGCGAGGTCTTCCGCACGAGCGCCGCGCGCATGCAGAGCCTGCGGGAGGCGGTCCGGGCCGGCACCGGGGCGGACCCGGCGCTGGGGTACGGGGACACGCCGTCGTGTAGCCTCGTGGAAGACCTTTCCCCCTTCCACATGGTGTGCCCTGTGCCCGGGAACAGGGGGGCAGGGCCTGCGGACCATTGCATTGTCCGAGGGAGGGGGCCCCTTCGACCCGGTGTGAATTAGGGGACGGCCGGGACAACACGTGGAGGAGCTGGGCACGTGGGCCTCACGCACACAGAAACGCAGCGACGCAGGTTGTGGACGGCCTGAGGACGGGTGTGTGGACAGCAAAGTCAAACGACCCCCACAACAACCAGCACAACCCCCAATACGCCAACTACTGGGCGCCGCTGACACGCAAACGGCACATCCCGCCACATCCAGCACAGCCCCGGCACACCAACTACTGGGCTCCGCGAACGCGGAAACGACACCAGCAGGAGCACCGGCCGCAGCGGCCAACAGAACGCAGCGACCCGACGCAACATGCGAAGGGAAGAACGGGTGACTGTCCAGGGCCCCGTAAAGGAACAGCGACCCGACGGAATGTCACACGGGGGGGGGGGGGGTCTGGAAAACAGGCGCGAAGGGCCGGGCCTTGTTTGTCCCCAGGGCCAAAAACACGGGTAGTGAACCGGATTTGCCAAATTCATGTGTAAAATCATGCGTTTCAGCGATTTCAGACGTCCTGCGGTGCTTTTGGTGGCCCTTAGAGCCTCATTAGAGGAGGAGGGGTCTGGGAGAGAGGCTCGCCAGGGCCCCCCTCCCCCGGAGTTGCACTGGGCCGCGGCCCCAGAAGTGCCCGGACTGCCACAACATCTCTGCACTCCACACGGACCGCACGTCGCCGCGGTGCGAAGGACGCGATGGCGCGTGCCCTCAAAAGGCGCAGGCAGGGCCAGGCATGCGCTTGAACAGGGGGCGGTGAACCCCCCCCATCCCCCCGTTCGGGGGAGAGGGGGGGGGGGCACCCCGTCCCCGTCCCCCCTCGACGGCCCCCCCAAACCGTTGTGTACCCGCCAGGCCTTACAACCGCGTTGCCAACCGCCAGTAACCGCTTTGGCGGTCGCTGCTGAAGCCGCCCGGCCGGGGCTCCGCCTGCTCAATGCGATGAGGCGGAGGTGCGGAGGCGGGGCACACCCGGACCACGACGCACAGTGCAGACCAACGCAGCTGCATCACGCCCCAGAACATCCGATACTTTTGGGACTCCCCCCGCCCCCAAATGTCTTGTGTCCTGGTTTCAGACTCAGCCAATCCCCCACCACGTGTCAGATCCGCTACCGCAGTCATTTGTGGGATCAGCGCAGCACTGGACGGCTCTGACCCTTGATTCTGAGACGTTGTCCAGAGTTTTGCTTAACAACTCAGCATCTCCTGAGGGGGGGGGGGAGTGGGGGTGGGGGGTCTGACACCCCCCCCTCGGACCCCCCCCCCCTCTTAAGTAATTGGGCAATTTTTTCTCCGGGCATTCGGCCAATCAAAAAATTTTTCCGGCGCCTTCGGCGCAAATCAGTTTAGGCCAAAAAATTTGTTCAGCGCCTTCGGCGCCTGCAACAACTCAGGATCTCCTGCGAGGGGGGGGGGGGGGCCTCAGCCCCCCCCCCCCCCCCCCTCGGACCCCCTCAGCCCCCCCCCCTTTGAGGAAAACTCTGACGCTGTCTCGAGTACCGTATGATGAGCCGGGTACCCCAGCTTCCCTTTGGTCTGGCCCCCCCAAAAAATATGTATCGTGCCCTACGCAGGCGCTGCATTTGCGGTGCGCTGCCGTGCCTCCCGGACCCCCCTCCGGGCCCTCAGGGGCTTGTCCGGACACTGCCCCCGGGGGGCCCCAGCCCCCAACGGCCGGTGGAGGACGCGAGCGCACGCCAACACAGCCCTGGGGATGTCGCGTGGCCCTCCTGCCAGGCCCACAGAGCGCGGGTGCCACCAGACCACCTCCCAAACACAAGGCCATCAGGACTTCCAGGCACCACGAGGCATTCCTCCGGGTGTTGCTGCGCCGTGGCTGCCCTTGCAATCCCCTGCATTGCACTCCAGAACTGTCCGCAGGCTCTCGGCCCGAGGTCTTCTAAGGCAATGGATCATACGTGAGCGCAGAGCGTTGAGGGACGCGGCTGATAGAGCCCGGAGCCCAGGGATGTATGAGAACGGCTGTACCGCGTAGGAGGGGGGGGGGTACCCCCCCGCCCCCGTAGCAAAACGCGTTCGGACCCACAGAGGGTCAGAATGAGCAGTGGCGACCAAAGGCAAACAACCTAATACCGAGGCCTTGTGCCAACCCCCCCCCCCTAGCCCCCCTTCTAATACATCTCTGCCAGAGCCCGAGGGACGGTTTTTTTGGTTTTTTTTTAAGTTTACGTTTAAGTTTAAGTTTAAGTTTTTAAGTTTAGGGATAGCCCTTCGGAACCGCCTGAAGTGCCCCCTACCACCGTCGGTCACCCTCCAACCGCCGGACTGGCGTTGACGGACGCCAGCAGTTTTTCCTTTTCGTCGTTCGGGATCGCCCTGCGCCTCTGCGCCCCCTCCCAACACGTGCCCCGCTGCCGTCCAGGTCACCCCCGGCAACTGCGTGTTCTACGACCTGCAGCAGCAGCGCCTGGGCTCCTGCGCCGACGCCGACATCGCCCTGGTCGTCGCGTGCCCCGTTGTGTCCAAACAGCCACAGACCCGCACTCTGGTCGTGCACGGGGGCGCCGTGCATTTCTCGAAGGACACGGCCCCGCGCGGCCCCCACACCCCCGACCGCGTCTACGCGCAGGCGATGGCGGTGTCGGGGTCGCCCGCCGACGGCGCGGCGCCGCCCGGCTGCTCCGTCGCAGTGCCCCCCGGGCGCGCGCGCGCGCCGCCGTTCGGGCCGCTGGTGGAGGGCGTGTACCTCGTCTACGTGTCGCAGGAGCACGGGCTGGTGCAGTTCGACGCGTGCGCGCAGGCGCTGTTCGAAGCGACGGGGCCGGGGGACGTGCTGTACCTGGCCCCGGCGCACTCGTGCCTCGCGGTGGCGTGCTTCACGGAGGTGCGGGTGTGCGGGGGGGGCCTGGAGGCACTGCCGACCATCAACCACTGGCTGGGCAGTCCGGCGGCGAAACTGTGAGCCCGACTGGGGCGTGCTGCCGCTGGTCACGGGGCCTCGGAGGGAGTCGTTGGGGGCGTACAGAGGCGGTCACTGAGGCCTTTGGTAGTGATTGGGGAATGACTGATAAGTGGCCGGCCTTGGGGGTCCCTTGGGGGGCGCAGTGCCTCAGACTGTGCGCAGCCGGGCCGGCCGGCCGCTCCGCTGAGCCCCTCAGGGGACGCGCGCGGCCACGCCCGCGCCGGGATCGCACAGTCCCCACAACTCCGCCGCGTGACTCGCTAGGACCTGCCCCGCAGATCTGCTGTGGCACTCAGTCGGACCTGCCCACGAACCGTTGCCCCGCAGATGTCGAGCAGCTGAGGACGTCGCAGGCGCCCCTGGGGAGTCCTCATGAGTGCTGTGGGCCACACCGCAGATTTGAGAATCCCGTCGGGGGGTCGATAAAGCTGGCCACGAGGGCCTCAACGCGCGCGGCTCGCAGACCTCTGATCCTGCAGGCAGCTGTTGTGATTTGTCGATGATGTGGTGTGGGACCTTGGCTTGGAACGCAAAAGGCAATGCCGGGGCCCTGACACGCCGGTGGTGTCCGGCAACGGAACCAAGTCCCGTCAGGAATCAGCTCCGTGCCCTGTGCAACTCAGTAATACTCGCGCACATCACGCTCAGAACTGAGTGGAAGCAGCTGCGCCCACCTCACGACTCGGGCAACCCACCTCCATCGAATCATGTCTGATGCGGCGCTAGTGGCAAGTCTTGTGGAGTCATTTTCGTGGCACACACGTGTCTTGTCTAACACGCACACGTGGGGCGTACTCGAACCCGAGATTGTCCGACTGGAACAGGTCGAGGTGGCTGTACGGCCGAGGCAGAGTGCTTGCGTCGGGATCCAGGGCGGGTCGCAGGGGCCCAAGGTGCTGCCGCTGAACGACGGCCGAAAGGCGGGCTCAGAGTTGAGGTTGCGCTGGGGCATAGGGTGGCATTGCGACAGCAGGAGGGCGCCCATGTCTGCGGCTTTCGCTGTATATGGCGTGCGACACCTGCCATTGTACGGCATCGTTTGGTGATGTTGCAGTGTTGCGGCCTGCCATCACTGTTTGCCTTCAGTGGTATGCACGGCGAACGATACCAGGGGTCTCAGATTCCCCCGTTTCCCGTTTGCCCGCCGTGGGCTCCATCGTTTTGGACCGTTTTTATCGCTGACATACATGTTTCGGTCCCCCACAGCATTGCCCACGCCCCGTTCCTGTTGAGCATCACAAACACCCCTAGACAAAGGTGCCACTGATAAGGATCCAGGGCGGATTGCAATATAGCCCCCAGGCGGTCGTTTTGAGCCTGTCCAAGCGTTCGTTTGTGTCTTTTGGTGAGAGTTTAGGGCTATTTTGCCGCACAGTGATCTTGACTGCGGGGCTCTTATTTGTGAAGGTCCCTCGGAGACTTTGCTGAACTTCCTTCAGTCGGCTTGTATTATACTGGACCCTTCAAAAGTATGATGCTGGAATGCAATTTTTTTTTTTCAGCGACAGGAAGGACCAACGGCGCTGATGATCTGTGTGGGTTTGTGTGCCCTGATCCACACACAGGAGGACCCCCCTGGAAACATGCACTCTGCCAAGTGTCCTAGGGGGACAACAAGACTCTCCCACTTACCACCATTCTTTCTGATTTGTTTTGCTACCGTTCCAGGAACTGGAATTTAAGTGCGCTCATGAACTGACCGTGACAAAAGCTGTGACGGCAGGCCCCGTTGGAGTCAGGCGCTCTACACCATTTGACAGTCTGCAGAATGTCAGAAAGTTGCCTGCAATTGTTTATCCTGCAATTGGAACTCCATCCCCGACCGCAGAGACAACAAAGCCGCTGTTTCGTCGAGTCACACGCCGTTCAGTGGCCATCTGCTGTACAAACAGGGAAGAAGAATTCGCCTACAGAGGCCCATGCACCCCAAAAAATTGCGGAGGCAACACCTTGTGTGTGGTTTGGCTTAAGATGTGTATGTTTCTGTACGAATAAGCGTATACCAACACCATCTCTGGGGAGTCTTGGAATATGCGTATACATGCATACATGTAGACACTGTGCTCCAGTTTGTAGACACTCTGCACATATACGTTTGCCCAAATACAGTCTGTAGATACTGTGCATACCTGTAGACACTGTGCATAGTTCGTAGACACTGTGCACAGTTTGTAGACACTGTGCACATATACGTTTACCCGGGTGTGGCCTGCAGACACTGTGCGTAGGTGGTGTACAATGAATGTGCACATGTTGTAGACGCGAAGAGACAATATGAAGGATGGGCCGCAAAGCACCCCCCTTTAAAAAAGGTTGCATAGGTCCCTTTACCCGAGTATAGTCTGTAGACATTGTGCATACATGTAAATGCTGTGCACAGTTTGTAGACACGGCACATATACACATTTACACGGGTATAGTCTGTAGACACTGTACGCAGGTGGTCTACAACGTGCACATGTTGTAGACGCCAAGAGACACTTTTCAGCCCCCTTCCCAGAACACAGGGCAGCAACAGCGTTCACCCGTGCACAGGGGCCCGGCGGTCTGTAGTCTGCAGACACTGTGCACCACACGTAGACGCAGCCTGCTGATTGTAGACACTGTCGGCATGTTGTAGACACGAAGAGACACTATTTAGAAAGGGGACCAAGGGCCTCCTTCCCAAAACACAGGGGAGCACCAACGTTTACCTGTGCACGGGGGTCTGGCGGTTTGTCGTAATTTGCAGACTGTGCACTCAGTAGACGCGGCCTGCTAAGGTTGTATATGTATAGACGCATGTGAGCGTACACGACGTATACACAATGTCTAAAAATACGCGTACATGCGCGTATGCGTACAGCCCTCTTTGGCTGCCATCTATGTGCGACTCTGCAACACCCAAGGGACAATCTGGGGGTAGGGACAGCGTACCGCAGACCCTCAGACAGCCCGACTGTTCCACAAAAGCACACAAACCCCCCTCCCCAGCCACACCACAGCAACAACACCTCTGTCCAAAGCGAGGCCGGCACCGTGCAAGGGCTCGTGCCGGAGGGGGTTGCGTGGCCATCGACTGGGTCATGCACCCCTCAGGCCACCCCCTCAGACCCGCCCACTGGAAAGGCTGTGTCCATGTGCCCGGCAAACCACAGTCTTGCCGGCAGGGCTGACCCCATGTCATCGCCAAGACTGAGGCCACTGCAACACAATCTGCAGCATGCCTCTCCATGCGGAGGTGGTCGAAGGCTTGGGGCATGGCCACAATCTCCAAACATTGAAATGCGTGCACATGTGTACAGTCCAAATACACGCCCCAGCGCTGCAGGCGGCATGTGAACCTTTTCAAACGGGACACATGTGTTGTACTTAGACTGTCCGCATGATCCGGTCCGTCTGACCGAGCACTTACGAGGCACACGTGAGTCTGAGCAAAAGAAATTTTGGGTTCCAGAACCCCCCCCCCCCTCTCTTCTAAAACATGCTTGGCTGGGGCAGTGCCTAGTCATGGGTTGCAATGATCTTGCCCAGGGCGCAGCAGGAAGAGATACACTCGGACGGTTGTGTTTCCATTGCACTCCCTCCATGAGTCTGAGCAAAAACAAAAAAAAAAAAGAAAGAAAGAAATATGTGCACATGTGTAACAACCTGCGGAAGTGTGCACGTACGTGCGTACATGTGTTTGTACGACGCAGCAGACATATTCTGGAGGGGTTGCTGCAGATCCGTGGGCAGAAGTAGAAGATCACGTCCATGTGGAGAAACAGCGGAAAATGGGGAAAACACGGGAAGTGCGCAGGAACCCTGGGAAATGAGGCCTAACAGCACGCAACTTTCTCGCTGGGATGTGCAGAACTGTCATGGAGTTGTATTGCGAAGCGTGTTCCCACCAAATCGGGGATGGTTGTCCCATATCGACGGAACGAACAGGGCTGCGGGAAGTGCATTAGGCCGTCGGTCCGTCATACCCGCAGGGAGAGGCCCTCTGCATTTCTGAAACCATGCCACATGTTGTACTGCAGGCAGGTGGTCGATCGCTGCTGTACCATGACATGCCAGCGAATGTTTTCCACTTTGATGGCAGCGCGGCGGTCCTGTCCGTGGTCAAAGGGGCGCTATGGCTAGCGTTCCTATGCCATGCGGCCTCCGCAGCGGAGGCGAACCTCACCGTGGCGGTCATGACGATGCATGACGCTAATCTCTGCATTGCAGACGGTATGTGTGCCCCATAAGTGACTGGGGGCATCTGGAGCGGGGAGTTCGGGGGTGTGTCCTGAGGAATGAGGTGTGTCTTTTCTTTTTCCCTTTCATGAGGGACGGACGTCTCTGCACTCTGCCCCCCCACCCCCCACCCCAAGGTATGTTGTATGATCAATTGTATGATCTGTGAGACTACTTTGGATTACGAACTGCCGAACATTGCTGCATATGCATACCAGGACGTGTATGTGCAGAGCGCTTCTTGATTTGCGTGTGGCCACCCCCCCCCACCCCCTGAATAGTCGTTCGGACCCACAGAGGGTCAGAATGATCAGTGGCGAGAGGCCAATAGGCGCCGCCAAAGGCAAACAATCCAACACCGAGGCCTTGTGCCAAACCCCCTGAATAGTCCCCACACTCACAGTCCCAGGGGGGAGGGGGGGGGGGGGGGGCACCGTCACCTCAGGGGGGGGGGGAATATGCGATTCGCATTTTTCCGCATTTTCCGCATTTTTTTTCGCATTTTTTGGGCAGGTCCCTTAGTGTAATGTTCAAGAGGAAACATTCTAGTGGCATTGTCTTGTAGTCAGTTAGTTGTGAAGAACAATGGGTTTTGTGGGCGCCAGAGGCGCCGGAGATTTTTTTTAGGCAGATGGCAGGGGGAAATTTTTTTGTTTGACCCTATGTGTGTATGCTCAAAATACTCAGAATTTTGTGGAGAATTCAAAAATGGATGAAAAACACAAAAAAGGACATTGACCCCGACCCGACCTCCGGGTCGGACCTTTGCTGATGGGAGCCTGAGTTGATGGGCAAATTTTTTTTGAAAAATTTTTTCCCTAGTTGTGTATATTCAAAATGAACAGCGTGTCATGGGGATCATTTTGAGGTATGTATGTTGGGGTATCCCCCCCCCGGGGAGCCCGGCGGTTTGGGTCAATGGGGGAGCACCTGATGCGGCGCGGAGATTCAGCGGTCTGGCCTGACCAAGCAGCTGCAGCTTCTGCCCCTAGCGGTTTTGAGCCTAGTCCGTGATATTCTTGAGTTGAACTACTGCACTAAGTTGTTCCATCGAACCGTCCATGCTTTGAGTGCCCAATTGTGCAAGACGAGACGAACCATAGGGGTTTCGAGGGGCAAACACCATTCTAACAAAACCGCATTTTCTATCGCATTTTTTGCCGCATTTTCCGCATTTTTTCCGCATTTTTCCGCATTTTTTGCCAATCCCGGCGACCGCATTCCCCCCCCCCCCCCCCTGGTCACCTGCACATTTTTGCGAAACAAAATCTATAAACTAATAGCAAGCACCCAGAAGTATGGTGCGGATACTGGCGCATAGTCCTGGAGGGATTTGGGGGCCCGTGGGGGGGGGGGGGGGTGCCAAAAAGGTTGGTACTTCCGGGTGTACATACGTGTTCGCCTTGTGAGGAGGGAATCTCCGCTTGTGGATGGAGGGGGTTGGTTGTCCACCCGTTGGGTTGGGGGCGAAGGGGGCGGGTTCAAAATGCTGCGAGAGGTGGGGAGCCTCCTCGGCTGCCCGTAACATCTGAGGGAATTACTTTTACTAGGTGAGGGTGGGACACTTGTCCCGCCACTCACAAGTGCTGCTCCTGCCCCTTGGCGTCCCTCCCATGCCGGCACCAGCGCGCTCCACACAAAATCCTCCCATCTGGGGAGTTTGGAGGGTGCTCACCACATCCGATGTGGCAAATGTGACACAGGGCCGGGGGCTTCCGGATCACCAAGTGTTACCAGGGCGGTCCTTAAGGAACCCCATTCTTTTTTTGCTGAGGACCGCTCTTCCGCCAACGGCCAACCGCCAACCGCCATCAACCGCCAACCGCTGCCAGCCGTCACCAACCGCCGACCGCTAATTGCCACCAAACCGCCGATCGCCACCAACCATGGTTGAACATATGAGCTACACACGGTTTTTTTGAAAAACTGCAGTTTTGGAACACTTGTTTTTTTTTTCCCCCCTTAAGGACCACCCTGAGTTTTACCCATCGGTGGTGCGCAGCGTGTTCAGGCGGTGCCTGATGGATGGCACACGCAGTGTGTTTGCTTTTTCTTGTTTTCACTCCTACGATGCTCTGCCCGAATAGCCTGTGACACGGGGGCCTTTGGTAGCTAAGTATCTGCTGCTGCATCACTCCGCACAGGCCACTCCCACCCACCTCCCCCCTCCCGTGTTGTCCAAGCTGCGGCCACTGATGGGTTTGCCACAAAACTTAGTGACGAGGCGCGGGAGAGGGTGCAAGAAGACACGGCGTAACTCGGACAAAGGGGTGCTAGCCTTCAAAACATGATGATGTATGGTCCTCGCGCAAGCTACGGCTTGCCCAAGCTCCCCGGACTTGTGGGCCTGGCTGTAGCTTGGACGAGGGTGGGGGGGGGGGGTGGATCATTTCAGTCCTTTAAACACAAAGGCAAAGCATTGACACGTCAGCACTTTGAAACGTGCCTTGGACGACTACAACTCCGAGGTCAGCGAGCTGCCTCGAGCTGGATTTGTGCTGGGCCTAGCGTTTCCTCAGACCCCCCCCCCTGTCCCCCCCCCCCCCTCTGGGCCGCGTCGCTGGATAGCCAAGCTCAAGGCAACATTCGGCACTGATCTGGTTTGCGCTGCAGTGCAGCAAGGCAAAACAATGTACTGTGAGTCGTGGCTATGACCGTATGCCTGTGTCACGGGGCATGTGTGAGCTCAGTATCCGTTGCTCATGGCCCTGGACCGCGTCGCTGCCCCTGCCTGTGCCCCGGTCTCCGCACAGGCGCTACCATTCGCCTCCTGCTGGCCCTCGACGTGGTCTGCAATTTTCCTTCGGTGAACACAATGAAACTGAAGCCCCTGAAGTGCACGACCTTTGCGGAGGATGAGGAGGTGGACGTTGAGATCTCAGTATGTTTGCCTGTGAGTGCGTGCGTATGCAGTCGTGTGGCTGTGTGTGTCTGCGTGTGTCTGCCCATGCGTGTGTGTCCTGTCTGTGTGTTGCGTGTGTTAGTGTCTGGTCCTGGCTTGCGCTGCAGTTTGCACTGCAGGACCTGAAGGCAGCTCTGATAGCAATGCTCCAAGTGACCACTCGCTGTTTGTACGGCACTGTCTGGTATACTACAGGCGTGTCTGCGCATGCGTGTGTGAGTGTGTGTGTGTGTGTGTGTAGTGCGTGTGCGTGTAGTGCGTGCCGTTGTGTGGTGTGTGGTGTGTGGTGTGTGCGGGGCCGTGGTGTGTGTGTGGGATTGTGAGGTGTGCGGAGTGTTTTGTGTGGGGGTGTTGGCATTTCCGAGGGTGTTCCGCTAGGCGCCCGGTCTGCAAGCCCCTACACATTTCACGGCCGTTGGAGGGCGTCAGCGGCGGCCGCAGGAGACTCTGACCCCCCGCGACGTGCTGCCTTTGCTGTCTCTTTGCGCACTGGGCCTTCCCACGTTGTGACGGTGCATCGTGTAGGGGGGGCATGGGGTTCCGTGTGTGTTGTTGGGGCTGTTGGGGTCCGAAGTGGTGGACAGCCGTCAGACTATGGCCCATCGGCACCGTATCGTGTGACGACGACCAGGGCTGTCCCTGAAAGAAAAAGCCACGCCGCCCACCCCCCCCCCTCCGTTGGGACCCACAGAGGGTCAGAATGCGCACAGGCGAGAGGCCAATGGGCGCCGCCAAAGGCAAGCAAACCGACACCAGGGCCTCGTGCCAATCCCCCCTCCCCCCCCTTCACACCGCCGCCCAATGACAGCCCCTGACAGCTTTCCAGCGGTCACCGGCCCACTTCCCATGGGTTGCCCACCAGTCGTCGTGCCGACCGCGAGCACTTGACCGCCAATTGCCCGCCAACCGCCGCCAGTGACCACAACCGCGGTCCACAAAACTGTCCTCGTGGACTACATTTTCTGCTCAAGCCCAACGGCAAGAGTTGTTGCCGTTTTTTCCTGCAGTTCTGCCGTACCCTCCCTCTGTACCTCTTGTCTGCCATCACATTATTCTGCTTCAGGCCGCGGATCTATGGGACCGCGCCCTGTCGCAGGCCAATGCTGCGCTGGGGCGACCCGAGTCGCGTCCGTTTCCGTTGGGCCTGCGCGCGGGCGACTGCCCGATGCCGCCCCGGCTCCCGGCCATTGCCGCCGCGTGGCAGAGCGTGGACCACCACCGCGCGCACGCGGCGTACGCGTTCTACGACTCCCCGTTCACGGAGGCCCTCGTGCTCACGATGGACGGCATTGGCAACGACGGCAGTTTCCTGATCTGGCGCGGGTCGCGCGCCGCGGGGCTCACCCGCCTCAAGAGCGTCCCGGTGTCGTTTGGCGCGTGGTACCGGTTTTTCGCAGAGGCGGCGTTTGCAGGCGAGTACGAGGTGTGCGGACGTGTGGCTGCCGCAGAGGCCGGCCCTGTGCCGTGCCCGGAAGTGTGCGGCTTGGCCATGTCCCTGGGACATGGGAACTGGGCAGCAGGGCCCCGTCATGGGCCACTGCCATGAGTCGCTGGTGGCACTGCCCATTGGGTTGGGGGGTGAGGCGGGTCTGGGACAAGGCCCTCCGATGTTGCTGCTCTGCTGGCAGTTGGCAGTGTCAATCGACTTCTCGCCACTCACGAAGATCCACCAAAGCCGCTGTGTTGGCCCACCGTGTCTGTTTCTCCATCGGCGGCGGGTCGTGGCACCACATGAAGCATCCACACGGCAATAGTCATCAGTGCGGAGTGCAGGCACTCCGCATGGCGCAGTGCAGTCTTGACTTCACCAGGCTTGCACTAACAGCAGACGTTCCTTCTCCTTGCCCTGGGGTGGGGGGGTGGGGGGGTTTGGCACAAGGCCTCGGTATTAGGTTGGTTGCCTTTGGCGGCGCCTATTGGCCTCTTGGGGGCGGATGGGGGGGGGAAGTATGCCAGTCGGCACTTCCAGGTGTACACACATGGTCGCCTTCTCGGGAGGGAATCCTCCACTTGTGGAGAGGTGGGTTGGGTGCCCACCCGTTGGGTTGGGGGTGAAGAGGGCGGGTGCAAAAAGCTGTGTGAGGTGGGCATCGGAATTCCCCGTTCAATTCCGATGCTGAGCATTTTGACTGCTCATCAGTGGTACAAAGTCGTTGACCACTCATCATCATTGAACGAAAAACAGGAAATTCTTGTTCTGGCAGACGCATTACTGAACCCCCAGAAGCGCGCAACAAGCCATAACTCAGCCCCACTGTGTAGGAATGCACCCTGCTGCTCCGGTGTAGGTCTAGGGGTCCGGATGCGTGGGGTCCTGGTCCGGAAATCCCCCCATGGGGCATTCCCTCCAAAACCCTGCACAAGTCGTTCCAGTTCTCTTGGCCTTGATCGGTAATCCCCCGTCGTGTCTGCCATATCCCGCAGCCGCAGCCGGGGAGGGGAACACGACTCCATCGTGGGTGCCACTGGCTTATTCAGAGGCCTGCATCGTTCCGCCCTCCCCTCTGCAGCATTGCTGGTGATGGATGGCTGGATCTCAGGGGCAGACTCTTGGTCCTTGCCAGTCAGTCCCGGTGCCCCTTGGAGCGAGCTCTTTGGAGCAGTGGACGCGGGGCGGGGGAAATTGCGGTACCGTAACCAAACCTGCCAAAGCCTCAAGGAGCAACACTCCTGCACAGCAGACACACAGGGCACGCAAAGGGGGGACAAGCAAAAGGCAATTGCGGAAAAAGTGTGGGAGAAAAAGAAAATTGCGAAAAATTGCGAAAAACTGCGGACCTCATTCCCCCCCCCCCATTCCCCTGCCGGCTGCTAGTCAGACCCTATCTTTGGACCGCTGTCCAGGGCCTCTGTGGTGAGCTCTGCATGGCCCGCGGGTGTCCGCCAGCCAATGTCGGTGTACCCACAACAGCCGGTGGTTGACCGCCAAACGCCTGTCGGTTACCGTGGACAACCAACCCCCCCTATCCGCACATGGAGAACGCCCTCCTCAAAAGGTAAACAAGTACGTTCACCCGGAAGCGACACTCAGCATACTCACTGAGCCTTGATGGCATCCCCCCCCCCAGCCCCGCTCCCCCCACGCCTCGGGCGTTGGGGTCCACACCCAAACACCCGCCTACTGCCTCAACCCGACCAAGACACATTTGATAGCCACGGATGAGTGGCGAACTCAAGGCAACATTCGGTGCTGGTTGAAGCCGACCTGAGTAAGTATGGCGCGAGGTCAGGGTCATGCTGCTTGTTCCAAAACCTGCCGTCATGGCCCTCATGCCACGGGTGTTGGGGTCCAGAACTACAATGACAGGGCCCCCGCGGAACGCTCCACCGAGCGGCACTGCGCCGTGCATCTGCACGAGCTGCGTGCCCCCCTGCGCTCAGGTGGCCAAGAAGACCTCCCACAACGTGGCAAACCCCTGCGCGGCCCTCTTCATGGACCTGGCGGCCCAGGCGGCCCCAAACCCGGACCTCGTGCAGGCCCTCAAGCGCAGCCTCAACATCCGCAATCCCGTCCGCAAGCAGCGCCTGGAGCACTGGCTGCATCGCGCCGTCCAGTCCTATGGCCAGGCCGCCGTGGCGGCCAGTGTGCAGGAGGTCCTGGAGCTGGTGGTGACGAGGTGTGTCCGCGGGGCCGTGTGTGTGTGGGGCATGGCATCGCGGCACGGCTTTGCATTGGGCGACCAGCGGTGGTCCGGGCGGATGGGAAGCAGTTTGGGGCCCTCGGGCGTTGGTGGCGCCGCTGGAGGGGCGGTTTCGAGGGACGGCTTTGTTGAGGCCAGTGTTTGAGGCTCCGTCTGCGCTGTTATCTGCCGGTCAGACATGCGTCGGCTGACTTGGAAATGCTTGTAGCTGGTGTATGCCGGCTTGCCCCTGTGCCCCTGTGGACCCCCTCCTCCCGGTTCTGCCCTCACCTTTTTTCCGGCCATCCCCATGCAACGCCCGGAGGCATGACTTGGGTTGACACTTGCTCTTTTTCTGTGTTGTATGTGTGTGTTGTTCGGAAGTTAATTGTTTGTTCGGTAGTCTGCTCAGGTTCAACGAGGTTTGGTTGGGAGAATGCACCCATTTCAGACTGTAGAGGGCATTGCCTCATCATTTCTTCTGAAATTGCTGGTTCTTCTTTTGCGTCATCTCGCATTTATTGGTCAAGCCTCCTCGCTCAGTCCACTTTGGTGGAGCACCCATTGGGCTTTGTGGCTGCTCGACCCGGGGGAAGCACAGCGCAATGGTGAACCCGGACGGAATCTCGACCTTACGCTTGTCTGGTGGCCGGAGCCCCAGCCGGGGGGGAGGATTGACAGTGCACTTGTGTGGGTGGTGTGTATGGGTGCCACCAGCTCCTCCTTCAGCGGCCTGCCCTCGTGGTTGCGGCCGGGGCAAACGGTAGCGGTTTGGGTGCTCACAAGGCCCTGACCTGCCCTTGGTCGCCCTGGCATTCCCGCCCTTGACCCCGCCTCCGGCAGTTTTGCTGCAACGCTTTCAGGCACGCCACCGACCACTTGTCTCCGACGGACGAGGGCATTGCTGTTGCCGGGGGCGTTGCACTGAACACGCGGCTGAACGCAGCGCTTCTGCGCCGCCTTCGCCGCCCCGTGCACGTTCCTGCGGCCCCGACGGACGGCGGCATTACCGCCGGGGCGGTTTGGGCCCATGCGCCCCCGCCGTCGCTCTCCCCGACGCTGCCCCTCATCACGGCCTTGGGCCCTGCCCCCCCGGACCTCGCGGACCTCCCAGCCCTGGCCGCGCGCCACGGCGCGGCGCGCGTCCGCGTGACGCACGTCGCCGCGGCACTCGCGCGCGGCGCTGTGGTGGCACTGATGCGCGGTGGTTGTGAGGTAGGGCCGCGGCCAACTGGCCGGCGCGCGGTGCTGGCCCGCGCGACCTCGGACACGCGCGCGCGCCTGTACGCCGCACTGGGCTGGCAGGCGTTCCGGGCCCCTCAAGTGGCGGTGCTTGCAGAGGCCGCGGCGGACGTGCTGGATGGCGTGCTCGACGGGTTCGCCTCCCCCGCCATGGCCTTCACCGTCCCACTCCGACCGGCCACGCGCGCGCGGCTGTGGGATGGACCCAACGGGAGCTCGAGCCACGGGGCGGCGGTGGTGCAAACCGTGATGCGTGGCGGGTGGCATGAGAAGTGGCTGCGGCAGCTGCTGGAGGCAGAGGGGAAGGCCACCGGGTCGCCCGGGATGCTGTTGCATTTCCCGTTCGCAGCGCCCCGGCGGCCCTACGTGAACCGTGTGGGGCAGGCGGTGCGCCTTTTTCTGCAGACGGAGATGCTTGACTATCTTGTGGTCGAGGATTGGATGTTCTGCAAACCTGTGGGCGTGCCCTGTTCCGTCCGAGGGCTTCGGGCGCATGTTGGCCCCTCTTAACGGAGATGAGCGGCGGGTGAACCTGAAAGGCATGGCCATCCAACGGTGTACGGCGATAAAAGCTCGGGATTGCCACCATGCACGACTGCGTGTTCAATGTCTTGCAGTGGCGATTGCAACCCCGCTGGGGTGCCTGGCTTGCCGTGCAGTGCCTGGGTTGCCGTGCAGTGCCTGGCTTGCCGGACAGTGAAGTTAGTTTCCCACTCCAATCGGCGTGGGGGGGGGGCATACGCTTTTTTGCCTTTGCGGACTCCCACAAATTGGGGCCCGGGGGGCTGCATGTGCGTGCACACACCTGAATGTAACTGGGCTCTCGGCGCAGCAGTGTCAGTCAGACGTCACACACACAGATCTTCAAGTGACAGACGCCATCGGTTTGGGGTGTTGTGAACTCGCATCGGACCAAGTTCCTCCGTTTCCCACCGATGGAGGGTGGCTTTCAGCGTTCGCTTTGCGTGCAAGTATCATTCACTACAGATGGGGCAACGATCGCGCGTGCTGCTTGCTTTTGACTGCTGGGAGATGTTGCTGCTTGCTGCCAAAGACCAGTGCCCCACACCTTAAAAGGGATGTAAGTGCCTGGATGGGTGGGGTTGCTGTGCAGCTGTGCAGCTCAACCCTCTCGGGCCTCTTTGTACCTTTCCAATCCGATTCCAGCCGCTCCACCCGTTTTCCAATCCTACTCTTCCACCCTCGAACCCTCGATCCCAAATTTGTCAGGGTCTTTTTCAATCGTACTCAATCCTCCCCATCCGATGTTTATCAACCCAACCATCACCCAGCGTGTGGTGGCATTTTCCCAGGACCCCACTCTCGACCGACGCCGAGGTGCCACTCAACCCCCTTCTCACCGCCACGCTCCTCAATTGCCATCTGCCTACTTTATCCGACAATGGCTGGCCTGTACAACGTTTCACAACCCTCTGATTCTCTCATTGGCCTCTGACCTCAGACTACCCATTGTGTTGCATTCAGACAGAGCGAGCAACGAAAATTTCTCAGAATTCGGAAGTGGCAGGAAGTGGAGTCCATGTCGCGTTTAAGATTCGGATACTAAAAACTTCACATGAAGCACAGAAGCGGACATACCCAAGTGTTTACGGGGTTTGACTCGAAATCAAATGAATGCGGAGGTTGCAAGGAACGGGAGTCCATGTCGCGTTTAAGATTCGGATACTAAAAACTTCACATGAAGCACAGAAGCGGACATACCCAAGTGGTTACGGGGTTTGACTCGAAATCAAATGTGACCTTCACGCGCAGGTTCGAATCCTGCTGTCCGCGGAATTTTGTTCCCAGCCTGGGACCACATGATACGGTCGGCAACCCAACTGAATTGAAGGTGTGCGAAAATGTGATGTTTGCAATTGTAATGTAATGTAACAGGCGTAATTTGCGGAGGCCTGGGCCGTCACAATCCTGTTGCCTTCAGAAATTCTGGCATCAGATTTTTGAGCACTTTTTGGACGCTTCAGGGTTGGCTCACAATGAAGATTGATCAATCGGATGGGACCATGGCGCTCGAGGCAACCCCGCAGAAGAGGAAACACCACAGTGGTACGGGGCAAATAGTGGGAAATCACCCGCGTTCCCCAGACATCCAAAGGGTGCGCCTGCGTGTTGTATCGTTTGCAGTGGTGTGTTGTCGCGCAGAGACTGTGCTTGATGCAACACAAGGGCAAGCACTGCTACCCCGGGAACAGACCCCGGGATCAATGGGTTCACAAACCCCTGAAGATTATTGAGGATTGAGTAATGAGGGGTCTGGTTCGGTGCCGATGGTAGTGGGTCGACAGCGGAATGCCATTCGGCGCCACATCAATTTTGCAACAGTTCTGATCAAACCGACAGATATGCGCAGATGGCACTCAGACGTACATCGCACAGATACGGACAAGGGCTTGTTCGTTGCAGGGGAATAATTTATGTCGCTCGCGGCTTTCAGAATGAGAGCGTGCACATGAACTGCAATCGCTCAGATGGCCTACACAAATGCAGAGAGGAGGGCATTGGAAATGAACCCCTGCTTCGGCAGCCGAGGTCTTGTTGGCGGCTGCATGTTCCCCTGTCAAAAGTACGCTCTGCAGCGGTGGGGATCCCCGATACGGCAGGGGTGAGGTAGCCAATTTGCCCACTTGTGGGCCACTTCTGATTTTGCCCCCCGCTCTGCAGCGGTGGGGCTCCCCGATACGGCAGGGGTGAGGTAGCCAATTTGCCCACTTGTGGGCCACTTCTGATTTTGCCCCCCGCTCTGAAGCGGTGGGGATCCCCGATACGGCAGGGGTAAGGTAGCCAATTTGCCCACTTGTGGGCCACTTCTGATTTTGCCCCCCGCTCTGAAGCGGTGGGGCTCCCCGATACGGCAGGGGTGAGGTAGCCAATTTGCCCACTTGTGGGCCACTTCTGATTTTGCCCCCCGCTCTGCAGCGGTGGGGATCCCCGATACGGCAGGGGTGAGGTAGCCAATTTGCCCACAAGTGGGCCACTTCTAATTTTGCCCCCCGCTCTGAAGCGGTGGGGCTCCCCGATACGGCAGGGGTGAGGTAGCCAATTTGCCCACTTGTGGGCCACTTCTAATTTTGCCCCCCGCTCTGAAGCGGTTGGGCTCCCCGATACGGCAGGGGTGAGGTAGCCAATTTGCCCACTTGTGGGCCACTTCTGATTTTGCCCCCCGCTCTGCAGCGGTGGGGCTCCCCGATACGGCAGGGGTAAGGTAGCCAATTTGCCCACAAGTGGGCCACTTCTGATTTTGCCCCCCGCTCTGAAGCGGTGGGGCTCCCCGATACGGCAGGGGTGAGGTAGCCAATTTGCCCACTTGTGGGCCACTTCTGATTTTGCCCGGATCCGAAAACTGCCTCCATGACCGCTGATGGTGTCTGAAAAATCATTGGCGGCCAGTGGGTTGACCCCTTCATATGGCCCGACCGTGTGCACTGCGTTGAAGCGCCTCGGCCGCGGGCCCGCATCACAAAGCAGGACACCGGTTCAGGGTACCCATCCTGCCTTCGTGTAACCAGCCCATATGTCCGGAATCGAGATTTAATGGGCATCGCGTTCTCCCAGACCGGGTGGCATAGTGGTGTGGGAGTACGGGGGTCTGGGGGGCATAGTGGTCTGAGGGTGCATCGTTCCGCCCCCCCCCCCCCCCGTGCTCAGGATATCCGTCCCCCTGTCGCTCCTGCTGCGCCATTGCCTTCAGTTTTGTGGTACGCCTCCCTAATGTTTGATGGGGCCCTGTTCGGTGCGACCCACTCCGGACTTGCCCAGCAGCTGCAAAATGAAGATGACCAGAAGCTGCCCATTTCGGCGTTCGCGCTGGTGGTGTCGCAGCTCGTCATCGTCGTGGCCGTGCATTTGATGTACAGCACCATCCCCACGTTTGGCAACCCCGCGGTGGTCCTTCGGAACGCGACGCTCAACGCGAGCAATGTCACGCCGGCAGTGAACGGGACCAATGCCACCCACCATCAGAAGGCGGAGCAGGGGCCTCGTGCGGCGGGCGCGGACCCGGACACTGCACCGGGCCCGGGAGCCCGCGACGAGCCCGCGGTGAACGCACCAGAGCGTGCGGGTGCATCCCCGGTAACCGGGGACGGGAATGAGGGATCGGCGTCGGCAGCAGAGGGTGAGCCCGCAGTGCCGCTCCCGGTGACCGCCGATGACGGTGAGAGACCAGTTGCGGCAGCAGAGGATACGCCCGCAGCCCCGGGTCCGGCGCCCGCAGGCGAGACCGCCGGCACCAGAGGGGACGGGGACGCGGTCGGCGTCGTGGACATGTACCGCAACGCGGCGAACAACCCCATCACCCGCGCGTGCGGATTCATGTTTGCCATCCTCTTCCTGACGTTCTCGGGAGGGGCGGGCTTCGCGCGCGGCGTCTGGGCCCGCCGTGTGTTCGAGGCCGAGCTGCAGGACGAGGCCGACAAGGAGAAGCGGCTCTTGAAGGTCCTCATCGCCGGGGAGGTCGCGGGGGGCACCGCGGCGGTGCTCTTCGCGGGGTTCCCACTGCTGCTGCACAACTCCTCGGCGCTGGTTGCGTGGCTGTGGCACACGGCGTACATGCTGTTGCACGGGGCGTACCAGGGCTCGCTCCTGTGGCTCATGTTCAAGGCCGGCGAGGTCCCGGGCGTGTGTCTGCACCCCAAACTGGTCTGCACCGCCACGGCCCTCGTCCTGCACGTGTTGTGCGTGCTCGCCGCCCCCGTGGGCCTTGCCCTGCCCAGCACCGAGTGGCTGGCGCTGTACCACATTTGGGGATGGTCGTTCCTGTGGTCCGCGCAGGAGTTCTGGCACGACTCGTTCACCGTCCTGCACATCAACCCGATGCTCCAGTTGTCCGCGAATCCCGACGCGCGACCGCGCGCGGCGGAGGGCCCGGAGCCGGCCCCGGCCCCGGCCCCGGAGCGCTCCGAACCCGAAACGCTGTATTCCAAGCCCGCGGGGCCGGAGCGGCCACCCGGGGCGTCGGGGAGCTCCGAGCCGACGCCTTTCCCGGGCTTCAGTGCGTTCCTGGGGCCCAAAGAGGCGGAGGCGCTGGAGAAGCAGTTTGGGCAATCCGCAGAGACGCCGGACGGCCGGACGGTCATGTTTCCCGATGGCTTCGACCCGCAGGAGATCATGCGGCAGCTTGACGCGGCAAAAAAGATGCAGTAAGGCCTTGGCCGGTGCCTCTTTGCATCCACGACCTGAGTGAACCCCCGGGTGCACTGCGGATGCGGAAGGAGGAACAGTGCGCAGGGGCAGAGGCACCGCATCCGCCGAGGCCTTGCAGACGCTGACCGACAACAGGCCAGTCAGGCATGAAAGGCGCGCAGCGCCCTGACTGAACACCTTCAACTGTTCCCTTCTGCTGCCCCTGTGCCGTCCCTCCATGTGTCGGTTTGGCCTTTGTCTGCTCCTACCCCGCCCCCATTGCCCAATCGTGAGTACGGACAACCCACTTGCACCCACCAAACTATAGCCCCCCCCTCTTCCCCGATCCCTATATCCCCCCGTTTTGCATTTCCCATGTCAGTGACGGAGAGCACCCGCCGATCCTTCACCGTCTGGGGTTGACTAAGAGCGAAGGCTGCGGGCGAATGGGGCAGAAGCAGCGCTTGTGAGCACACTATCCCACTCTCACCTCCACAGATGCTTTCCCCAACCGTCCGGGGGACAGCTAAGGCAGACAATTTCCTCCCCCAGCCCGGAAAAATGGCGCCCGGAAGTACACTTGCTTAGCCCCCCCCCCCCCATTGCCCCCCTATGATGACCACACCTGGACTAACGGCTGAAAGTGTCAATGACGGGGACATTCAGTCAATCAGTACCGACCATCGATCCCCATTGCCCCCCGTCCCCCTATCCGTCGCCAAGGGCGGGAAGTGGTCAGTTTGTGGTAGGCCCCATTGAGTGCAGGTGGTGCCTGACAATGCACCCTTGGGTATGAGAAGCCACTTGGAATGGCGTTCTAGCCGTTCTCAGGACCGCCAAAGGGGGGCTTTGGAGGGGTGCATTTCATAAGACCCTGCCATACCACTGCAGAGGCATCGCGTTCAGTGATCAAGACAAGACGGCATTGGTGCGCAAAGCGTGTTGATGAGCCAAGTTGTGAACGCATGTCAACGTGCCTTGACGCGTTGGTTGCTTCCTCGGGTGACGCAGGCAATGGTACGCAATACGAAACAGCCGCTCTTCGGGGCACACAATGGCCCTGCGTTGCAGCCTCTGTTTGGATGGTGTGCTGGACCGCCGGTGGTGTTTTCACATGATTTGCGCCCCCCCCCCCCCCCTCCCTGCTCCTCCTCTCCATCTACACACTCCCCAAAAAACAATTTGGACTCACCCAGAGCCATGCACCACACCTGACCTTGACCGACAAGCAAGGCATGCCAAGACATGCCACTGGACACCAGCCGTACTACACGGTAACCTGCCAGCCTCCATGGAAGCAGCCCCCTTGCCAAGGCCACGCCACTGGAGCACAGTGGCGGGGCCACACCTGACCTTGGAGGCCCAGACCATGCCTCATTCCAAGCAACGCTACCTGCACTCGTGGTGCGCGTTACGCGCTCTTGCTTTGTGCACGTCTGTGTGTGTGCCACGCGTCCCGATTCGCGGGGCAAGGGTGTCACTTTGGCCATGTTCCTGCGGGGTTGGAGGGAAACTGTCGCTGGGAGGGAGGGAAGGTTGGTGCCATCACTTGTTGCACAACGCACCGCGGTGGTGTCGCGTGTTTTGATCAGATGGAGTTTGCTGTGCGTGATACCCTGACATTGGGATCCATATCGCCCCTTGTACACAACGCTGACCAGTCCGTCCCCTGAGGGGGCACACCTGATGCCCGGCGCACGCGGCGCCGCTATTTGGCAATGTCCATGGGAACGATGTTGTGTTGTCGTTTGGATTTGTCCTCTCACGCCGGCACCTCCGCGGATGTACTTACGTGAGACCACAAAGGGCCATAATGGGCCAAGAGAGATTATGGAGTGGGTGCCAATTTTATTGTGCTTGTGATTGTGCAACGTTTGTGGGAACAAGGGGGATGCAATTTTTGTGGTCAAAGTGTTTGCTCTCCTGAGGGGCCCTTTTGAGATGGGGTAAAAACCAGGATTTTCTGGGTGCACTTGCCGCAAAAGTAGCACGAGGCATGTGTGTGGCATGCATGCGGCGCAAGTCCTTGCCCCTGGGGTGGGGTGGGGGTGGGGGGTGACCGTCATCCAGGCATGTGCAGTCGCCTGTGTTCTGGCGGCGTGTTTGTTGTGGAACGGTGGTACCTCCAAAAGTTGATTGCATCGGGGACGCTGGTGGAGTGGTGGGGTGCCTGCAGTTTGATTGGGAGCTTTGGAGCAAGTTGGTGGTGGGTGACTGAATCCATGCGTTTGGTCGGCCACGGTGTGAAATGTGTGGAGTGCTGGACAAAAAGCCACATGTGCTGTCGGCATGCGAGTGCATTTGTTTACGGCAGACACAGTGGGAAAGGCATTGGGGCCTGTGAGAGAGCCCGAGGGGAGGGGAGGGGAGGGGAGGGGAGGGGAGGGGAGGGGAGGGGTCAGGAGTCTGAAGTTGCGGGTGTGCTGTTTGAATTCTATGTAAAGATTGCTTGGCAGCTGAAATAATACCGCCGTGAACTTTGCAGGGTTGAGGAATCTTAGTCATAGTACCTGCAGTGCCAATGAGACAAGACGTGGTGTTGACATGACGCTGTGTTCTCTGTAGGTGTGCAACTGATTTGATTGTCACTGCAGAGCCGAAAGGCGCCTATGGTACTACTGACGAGGATTTCCTTCTGCTGACGTGTGCTTGTTTTCTGTGACCTGCACACCACACGTCTCCGTAGCGGGGGGGGGGGATTGCTCCACAACATCCAATCATCGCGTATCTGCTCCTCTTGTTAACCACCACGCAGGGGCTAACCCTCTGGGCGCTGGCGTGGGCATCCTAAACCCGCTTTTGTAGTGAAGAAACAATGTCAACAATGGTTGAAGTGGCTTGCAACCCCAGAATACGTTGAAGAATCTCCCCTAAAAGGCCCAACTCAACAACAAGAACAACAAAACAGGAACATGTAATGAAAGTAGTGAACGCGTAGCAACTTTCGGGGGGCTGTCTTGAGTAGTCTAGCCAAAGTTAGGGAGGGCAGCGGATGGGTCCACGAAAAGCAGCGTTTAGAACCTGCCCAGAGCCATCCTGCACAAGCCAAATTATCGAAAGGATGAAGATCAAGATGGAAGCGGTGACATTCAAAAGCCCTAGCAGAGAGAGCGGAGTTAATGCTCCATAAAAAGATGTGCAAACACAGTAACACAGTTTGCAAACTGCCAACGACCAACAGTAAACAACGCACGGCCGTTTGGTTTGTGAGTGTGTGTACTGACTATGAAGGTGGCATAGGCAAAGAAGGCACAAACTGCTCACAGGTGCATTTGCGGCTGTAATCAACTGTGCAACTGTGATGCGAACTGTGATTTGCATCGCATTCGGCGTGCACACACTCACATGGACAAATTATGAAACGAATGAAAGAAATGAGCACTTTCTCTTTTGAAGAGTGGTGTGCAAGGTATAATATTGGCGTAGTTGCGAAGACTTGGTTGGAGAATAACAGTATCAACGATGGGCCTGCTCTACGCAGCCTGAAGGAGCATCATATCCCGGTTGAGGCGGTGGGAAGTATTGGAGACCGTCTCAGAATTCTGACGGGTGTTGCTGATATTAACGTGAAGTTAGGTGTGCTGCCGCTTGAGCAAGATGTGGTAAAGGTAACGTTGCTGGTGCATCAAGTAGTTGGTGTCCCATTTTGGCACCTCGGGGTGCGATCTTTCGGCAGCCCAACCGATCTTTCTTTTCGTCAGCCCAACCCCTTTTGGCACCACAAGTGCCAAAATGGGACCTCCGGTTGGCACCACATATTGTCTTTTTGTCAAAATTCTGTTGCAAACGAGTGAAACCCCTGTTTGTGATTTTTTTTTTTTGCACGAAATGTTTTTACTTACTAGAGGGATATATCGTGAATGCCCCTGGATATATCTTGGATGCACCGAGCTGCATCTCCAATGTGCTGGGATATATCCGGTGTAATGTCCCCCAGGGGGGAGCAGGGATACCGTCCCTTTCATGACCGTTCCCCCCCTCCATGGGGGTTTACTGTCCCAACAAAAGGAAGGTGCTTTCATGGGGGGGTATGAATGAGTCAAGCATGATTCGTGCCTGAAACCAGGAAAAAGCACAATGTAGTAAAAAAACCAAAGAACCAAGACTCCACCCAAATGTAACGTAGGGCGTTGAGCAAGGTGCTTTCATGGGGGGGGGGGGGTCCAGCACAATGCAGTTTGGGCAGGACCAGCATATGCGTCCTGGCACATGCCCCACGCAGGGGCCTGCAGCGATATTTGTGCTGACTGGTGCCATGATTTTCCTATCCTCTCTTCCCTCACCCCCTTGTTGAACCCGTCGACATCCATCCGTACGGGGCCTCGGCCCCGGGGGGAGGGGTCGCCTGTCTTTCCAACCATCTGTGAACTCAGTAGTATTGATAGTTAGATCCAGTAAATGCTGCATGGCGGTGGTCAATGGCGTACCGCTGCACCTTTGCTGAACTTTGCCTGCTCAGTGGCCAACCCACTGGCATCTTCGCGTCTCACTTTTGACAGAAAGGTACCTATGGTCTTGTAGGCCACTGACGAGCCAAATTTCTTTCTGCGCTTTGTGCTGACTGCCTCTTGTGCACACGTGCAATAGCTCAGAGTTCCTTCGGGGGGTATGAATGAGTCAAGCATGATTCGTGCCTGAAACCAGGAAAAAGCACAATGTAGTAAAAAACCAAAGAACCAAGACTCCACCCAAATGTAATGTAGGGCGTTGAGCAGCAGCAGGCATGATGTTCGTCTTTCGGGGTTGTGTTCATGGATCCTGCTTGACATGGTAACTCAAATTCCGTTGCTCGGTGACGAATGGTTTGTTTGTGGCAGCTGCTTCAGGGCAGGAGACGGACAAGTGCAAGTTTGTTGGATGTGGTTGTTGCAGCTCTGCATTTGTGTTGAAATTTTCACCTACTTGCAACGCCCCGTCGGCAACACAGTCGGCTTGATGGGTGCCACAAAGACGACACAGACATTCGCAACAAGAGGACACAATTCATGCTTTGCAGCGTTGGGGACCCCCTGGACGGCAGGGGTTATGTAGCCACCCACCCCACTTGTGGGCCACCTCTGATTTTGTCCCCCGCTTTGAAGTGTTGGGGACCCCCCGGGTGGCAGGGTTTGTGTAGCCACCTTGCCCACTTGTGGGCCACTTCTGATTTTGTCCCCTGCTTTGAAGTGGTGGGGACCCCCCAGGCGGCAGGGGTTATGTAGCCACCCTGCCCACTTGTGGGCCACCTCAGATTTTCTCCCCCGCTCTGAAGCGTTGGGTAGCCCCCAGGCAGCAGGGATCATGTAGCCACCCGGCCCACTTGTGGGCCACTTCTGATTTTGTCCCCCGCTTTGAAGCGGTGGGGAACCCCCAAGGCGGCAGGGGTCATGTAGCCACCCGGTCCACTTGTGGGCCACCTCTCATTTGTCCCCTACTTTGAAGCGTTGGGAACGCCTCAGGCGTAGGGGTTAACACCCGGCCCACTTGTGGGCCATCTCTGATTTTGTCCCCGCTCTGAAGCGTTGGGGACCCATTTACCGCAAAGAAGATTACACGATTGGATATTTGCTAGATCAGTAGCATGCCTCTGGAAAATGCTCACACCCCTTCCACGGCCAGTTCTTCTTGAGTGCTGTGCAAACTACCTTCCAGCCCCGGTGACAAGGGCCGATCCAGCAAAGCCAGTTGTGGGAATGGACCCGGCATTGCGAATTTGTTGTTTCTGTGCAGGTGGCGTCTTTTCTATAAGCGCCACAGCAAAACGAAAATCCAACCTCCAAACTCCAAGAACCAAATGCGGTAGGTGAGGTTATGTTGGTGGAAACCCTTGGAATGAAAGCTCTTATTTTTGGTTGAGCTGTGGCAGTGTTTAAGCATAATCCTCATCCTAAAATTCTGCAATTCCTAGGCCCATTCTTGCCAAATGCCCAATCTCATTTGCATGATATGATGGAGAGGTCCACATTGGACCGTGTAACCAAGTGAATGGCTTGTGGCATGAGCGTGTTGTGCTTTGACCTTTGCCATGCATTGTGTCTCTTCCTAACTGTCCACGAAGGGTGGTTGGTTGTGGTCGTAATCACTTTTGTTGTGGCTCAGCACCTAAGGTTGTGCCTCTGACTTGTGGCTAAGCATTGGAAATGAAACTCTCGTGTGCCAGCCTGTTTGGTTGTTGCTGCTAACCGTGTTGCTAGTTTGGATTGCAAGGTTTCAAGGCACTGTTCCACGCTATGCCCAAATATGCCTCTCGAAGCAAAAGCCCACTCCTGCAAAAAGAACACATAAGGACCGAATTGGCTCAGTGTTGCTGGTGCCACAGCTATCCCAAAAAGCCACGCACCTTCGTTGGATGAGCACTGCTGAATTGTCATTGTTGTTGCCTGGGTTGGATCACGACTGGAGGCAAAATGTCTTGCAGTGTCTTTCGTTCAGTGTTGCAAGGAGTGTAATTTCTGTAACCAATCTGGAAAAGAACCACCTTTACAATTGCTGTTTTTGCGAAGCCGGCCGAATTTTGGGCCATGGTACACTTCCACACCGGTACATGGCCACAGACTCTATCACAATGTTAGACCACCGGTTTGATGATGCTTCGGCCCTCAAAGAGTCTCTCCTATCAAGAGGGGTTGACGAACAGCATGCTGCACAAGCTGCAACTGCCCTTTTTGCAGCAGACTTCAAAACCAAGAACACCTTGTACAACATCACAGCTGCTGATCTCCGCCCACCTCTGTCTGTTCCACTCAGCAACGCGATTGCGAACGCATGCCACCAGCAACAAGGTGCACAACCTTCCCCGTGGCCAGTAGTCGGGTGATGAGGTACTGTTTGTGAAGCAAACACCCACTGCAGGTTCTGTGTGGCAGGGTGTGTCGTAGCCAGAGCATCAACGTGGCCTAATGAGTGCCTGCCGCTTGCAGCGCCGGCGCAGGCATGTGGGTATGTACGTGCAGCTCTTAGGCGCCTATGTAGCATGCAGTCGGATCGCTCTGGTTGACTCACGTTGATGCTGCGTACTGTACCCACTTTACGGGCACGAGAAGAACAGGCAGATCCGATGTGCTTTACAGTGACCACCACCCGATCGCCAGAGACCATTCTTCCTATCCGACGCGATGTTGGACAAAGAACTGCATAAAATCTCTACAAAGCAATCAGAAGTGTGGCCCTTGCTAAAAATATGGGCTATTAAAAGTCCATATTTTGTGGCTTGGCCGAAAATTCGGCCAACACACTGCACCTGCAAATACAGCAAGGACATGTTGCTGTTTTGTGCAGTACACCCCATATGGACACCCAAGCCCACGTGTCCATGCGCAGCTCAAAGTGGCGTGCGCACCACATGTAATTCCCTCTACATAACCGAAAAAACCGCAGAGGGGAGGGCGCGCTGACCCTTGGGAGTTGGCTGAGACCTCCAGGGCCTCACCTGCTCGGCTTGAGACCGAGGGCACGGGGGTTACGCACAAAATTGGCCGTCATGCTTTGAGTTCTGAAATCACAGCCTCGCTTGTGTATGACACGTGTAACAGCAGCAAAGACAGAAGACCAACCGTCCCTTGGTTTTGCGTTTCGTGTTGCTCCTTGAAAGCATGGCGGCATGGACCGCATGCAAAGCAACTGTTTGCTACTTCGGCAAGAGGTACTACCAGCGATGTAGCGTAATGGGGCCAACCAAGCACACCCCATGGACCCAGCAAGATAGGCCAGAGCTCGAGCCAGCCCACCAGCCAGTCTCCGCACAGGCGCAACAAAGGTGCATCTTCCGGCAGTCTGAACACATGTATTCATTGCCAAGCACCCACGCAGCCTGCCGTGCATCACCCCAGCCATTCTGGCATGTTCTTTGTTGCCATGCCTTCTGCCTCCAAGGTGGCACCAAGTGTGCTTGCGTGTGGTTGTATGTTGAAGAATGTTCATATTTTTCGCTGTGACAGCATTTCATGTCACTTGACAATCAGTCCAATAGAGAATACCAGAGACACACTGCGCAAGCTGCAGTTGGGGTCATAGAGGTGGTGCCGAGTTAGGACCCCGTATGCCATCATAGATTCCAAGTTGGGACCCCCATGTAACACCATCGATGGGCCAGTTGGGGCGCCATAGACATTCAGTCTATCGGAACCGACCATTGATCCCCCAGTTGGGGCGCCTGGTGTGACAGACACCAAATGTGACAACCCCCCCCCTTTGGCAACATCAGTGCCAACCCCCCACCCCCCACTGCTTTGGCACAAGTGCCCCCCCCCCCCCCCCTTCGGCTTTGTCGTGACCGCCCCTTGGTTTGCATCAGATTTGAAGCAAAGGAATGTTGCCCTGGAGCAAAGGAATGTTGCCCTGAAGCAAGAGAATGTTGCTCAGGAGCAAGAGAATGTTGCCCTGAAGCAAGGGAATGTTGCCCTGAAGCAAGATATAGTTGCCCTGCGACATGCATTGACGGATGTACAAAGGAGGTTGCAAAGCGGTATGTACCTTGTAGCAAGGCTTCAGAAATTGGTCGCAAGCAACCGAGCCATGCGCTCCCACACCACGTCGCTTTTTTGTTACACCGTTTACGCCTTCATTCGACGTTTTACTGGTGGGTGTTGGTGTGTATCTGTTGTGCAAAGTTGCCAGGTATTCACTTTAAATGAGATAAGAAGATTGGGGATGTTTCGGCTGCACCCAGATTGCAGATTGGGCATTGAGGGTTGAAGCAAACAATGAGCGTCCGTTTCGCTACATGGGACGGATCACCTGGTTGTGGAATTGGCATGATTCTTAAGTGCTTATTTGTAGAGGCTCGTTGTAGATACGACACCATATTCCGGGGCAGACCAGCTTACTCACTCGGCTCTACCGTTTTTTTTCTATCCATTGGCAATGAGTCGCACAGCCCTATTAGGTCATGTACATGGGAATAGCACATCCTCCTCCGATGCATGCTTGCACTTCTCCATCCGTGGGCGGCGCGACAATGACAACGAGTACACGGAGGTGAACAGGCAAAGGTGCTATCCCATGTTCAGATTCCCCCAGTGGACCTCAGGGGAGGCATGGCATGCAGCACAGGGCATTTTTCTGGTTAAACCCCATTCCATGTTTTGTAGGCCGAATCACTGTGAAGAGCCAACCGGCAGCCAAGATTCCCCTGACATACAAGAGACTGGATGGTGGTACCGTGGATCTTGTAACCAAACTGGACACTGGTTGTTGGTCACCCCATGACAAGGAAAATCGATTTGACTGTGTCATGTCTGAGGAAATGGCAAAGGAAATTGGACTCAATCTACCAGCCCACTACAGTGAGAGGTGCAAGGACACGACTCTGTATGGTGACTTCCAGAAGGATGCGGGTTGGGTGGAGGTGAAACATCCTCTTAAGAATCAATACCACACAGCAAGAGTCCGAGTCCTTTACAAATTTGATCCGATCAAGCGTTCACCTGTGCCAGTTGACCGACAGACCTCTCTCATCTCATACAATCTCATGGCTGAAATGGAGATCAAGGCCGATCCTGCTCGCAATATGGTATTCGATTGTCCTGAAGAATATCAGGAAGAACTGGACTAAAGTACAGAGGGGGTAAGTCGCAAGAACATGGGCTTGGAGAACAACATCAAGTTTTTGCAGCAATGTCTAGATTCGAAATTTTGTTGTGTGATGCTGGCGATCAACGAAATCAAGGAGTGATGGATTGGGGCACCAGTCGCACAGCATGGTGGGAATTGAAGTGGTGAAGCTTTGGATTCTGGGCAAGGTAGCGAGCAACACCACTACGAGTATTCTGGGGCATGCAGCAGTTAGAACATCCGGGGTGGCGGTGGGGTGGGGGTGCACAAGCAAAACCGAAGAAGGAGTTCATGTCGCTTGGTGTCAGATTGCTTGTCTCTAAACAACTGTGTACATGACACCTCCTGCAATGCCTTTGCCGATGCAGGTCAACGAATGTCGCTTGGTGTCAGATTGCTTGTCTCTAAACAACTGTGAACTACACGGCGCGTACACGACACCTCCTGCAATGCCTTTTCCGATGCAGGTCAACGAATGCCCTGACTTGGTTGCTTGAGGGCTCAGAGTTCTACTTGACAACTCAGCCCCCATAGGGGTGTGGTGCTGAGCAGAGGTACACAGGGCCTCGTTCGCAACACAGGGCTACATCATTTCAGCATTGTTCTCCATGGTTTTTTGCGCCCTTCTCATGCATGGATAGTTTTCTAGCATTCTTGGCATCGTTCCTTCGTAACTCCAGTTGATGATATGTGCATCTCTGGTGCTGAGGGTCAGCCGCGTCTCCGCAAAATCCTCTTCAATGCCATTGGCCAAGCCACAACCTTCTCTGGCGCGTTGTATGCGGGTCAATTTTACGCCAAAATTTGGCTTCCGTGCGTTTGCAACAGACAGAGAAGCGAAATATTTTGACCAGTTTCAAACAGATTGTTGTGCACCACTGTCAGTGCCGTTGCTTCCCTATCCATCACTGGTGTCCCTTGACAACTACTCCTCCTGCTGGTGTCACTATTACTGCCGCTGTTGCTGTGGATTAAGGAATCATTGTCAACACCAAAGTGTCAGCATGAAGGAGGATGGAGAGCAGGCTTCAATTTCCTTTAGGCACGAATTCACATATGCCATTCGCGACACCGGGTATTATTTTTGACAGCGAAACGGCACCCAATTGAGCAAGCGTGCCTTGCTTCTGCTCGCCCTAAAGAATGGGATTTGGATCAGGATTAGGGTGGCTCGGGCCGCCCTTTGAGACTGAGAAAGCTAAGTGTTGGGGACGCAGGGGACTGCATTGTGCTTCACATTCCCAAGCGGCTGCTGCCCCAGTGCCTCCGCATCCGACAGTTCTACTGGGGCCCAGATTCTTGTGCAATACTGCAGAGGGTTTCTGTGGTGTGTTTGCACCAAGTTTTCACGGCAAAAAGCGTCAAACGTGTTAGGACAGTGAGGGGCCGTGACCAGCCATGTGGCGTTGGGAGGGGCAATGTCTATTCTCGTGAAACTGCTCCCTGCCAGTCGCAGGCTGGTCATGAGCTGCTGCGAGACCTCTTGGTGTCTACCATTCTCTGCTTTGACTTCGCTGCACCTGCGCCTTTCCAGAGGCACAGGCAACTGGTCAAGGTGGATGAGAAGATTGCAAGGGGAAGTACAGGCCTGTGCTTGAAAGTGGGGTGGTATCTCGTTTGGAGTCAATGTTACTGCCACTGCAACTTTCCCATGCGCCCCTAATTGCCATTCAACTGATTTACAAACGCACGGAGTTGCCCCCACCTGGCCGGAACAACATGTGCAGTATTTGCCCACCCAACTGGCAGCAGCATCTGTAATTGAGACCCAGGGGGGGGGGGCTTGGTCCTCGTTAGCGACCCCCCCCCCCCCCGCCCGCCCCGGTTTTTGAGAGATAGTGGTGCGGGGGTCATGGCGCCAATGGCACCGCTTTTTTTTTTTAACATGCTCAGTTGAAGGGGGTACTCTGTGTTTGGTCCTTGTCTCCCTTTGTACAGCCCAGTGACACACCATGACAACCCTCGACCTCGCATACCTCCATGCCTCCATACCCCTAGACACACATCCCCCCTCGAGGGTTGCATGTGGTCGAGCGCAGCCCCCCCCCCCCCCCGGCCCTACTGCCAATCGCCCCCCCCCAGCCTCCCGCCGATACCCCCCCCCCCACCCCCGGCGCTGCCAGTGGGCCCGATGTATATCGACCCCTGGCTAGCGGCTACCGCCGTTGTAGCAGCCCCCCCTCCCCCTTCGAAATCGCCTCACCCCTCCCAAGGAAATTCGGCGTGGAAGAACTGGAACCCTGCCCCGGTGCCACATGGGCCATGAATCGACATGGCCCTGAGCGCCTTGACGGCATGACCCTCGCTCGCTCCGCGCCCTTGGGCAACAGGCGTATAGCGCCACCCAAGTCAGACGTCCCCCAGGCAGGAGCCACCCTCCACCCCTCCCCACCCCCTGCGGCAAGCACACCCCAGGGGACCTCGCCCACCCCATGGGGGTCCCTCACCACGACAGCCCCCCCCTGCACGCGCAGCACTTCATTGTGCACGGGCAGCACTTCATTGTGCACGGGCAGTACTTCATTGCGCACGGGCAGCACTTCATTGCGCACGGGCAGCACTTCTTTGTTCATCACATTTCGCTGCCGGTTTCCTGCTGTTGCCCTGCGGTTGGGCTATCTTTGGTGCTGCTGTCGTCAAGGGCTGCTCCTGCTTTGCTTCGTCAAGGGCTACGCCAGCTGCAAGGGCTGCTCCTGCTGATGAGAGGCATAGCTGCATACAGTCGTCATATGCACCACAGGGAAAAGTTGAAACCCACATAATACTCCTTCGCGGCAGCATTGTTTGTTTTGTCCTGCGAGCCAGGGCAGGGGCCGTGAACGGGTTGGTTCGAATCCCGGCCATGCACAAGTGCATACACAGGAGCTAAGTGGCGGGTCCACCCCTGACCAATCATGCCCCCCACAGCCCCACCTATCAAGGCGCAGTCTTCCACATGGACAACACGGGGAGCCGCAGTATTACCTCCCGCCCCCACTACGGCGCAGGGCCAACGTATATCACCTCCTGGCCCCCCCGGTGCCGCCCGGCAGTGCGACCTGCCCGGCAAGGAGGCAGGGCCGATGTATATCGGCCGTCCTTGGCCTGGCGCCGGCCCGCACTGACTACGGCCCCCCCCCCCTTCCCTCTGCGAATGCACACCGCCCCCCTCCGCCCCGCGCGCCCATGCACCCTCCCTCCCTACCCCTGCCTTGTCCCATGCTCCCCCTGTGCCCCCTTCTTGCAGGTTCTCCGCAGGTGCAAGTTGAAGACGGTTGGGAGGGGCCCTTCCCCCCTTCCCCCCCTGGTGATACCTACGCCCTTGTCCAAGCCACAGCGGGCGTAGGGACTGTATGAAGTTGGTACCTAATTTGATTTGGTACAAATGTAGTGCAGCCACATAAGACATGGGTTTGGTGACGAATTTGACAGTTACATAGGGTAGTGGACACATTTGTGAGTGTTTACCCACTTGAACCCACATGGCTCTGATGTTGGGTACATTTGTGCGATATTTCCCCCTTTCTCGCACCAGCTCCCCATGTATGTGGTATGCGGAAGGTACAGCCTTGTCCATGCTACAGTAGGCGTAAGGACTGTATTAATTTGGGACTTTTGCGTAGCTATTCCCATTGGAGGGGGGGGTAGGTGTTGCGCTACGATGTGGTGTTTGGTGGGGTTCAACATGGCTTGTAGGAGTTTGTGAAGTGGTGGATCACAGTGATTGGGATGTGGATCACGGCGACAGAGTCTTCTCTGTATCGGGGGGAGGTGTCATGTTTCCCGCAGAGGTGCAGGCTCTGATGGGGTGGTGGTGCAGGAGCGCCAGATGCCAATCCCAAAAGCGATCAAGTGGCAGTATATGCTGCTCGACACCAAGAATCGGATTCAAGATGAAATCAACCGAGGGTGGGATGTTGCGTACTGTGATGGGTTTTAGAAATGTACATTGGGGTTAGGGCTAGGGTACATTGGGTCTCTTGCATGTGGGATTCGGTGTCTGGTTTGCTCAGGGGGATCACAGGAATGAAGATAGGGTGCCCCCCCCACACACAATGTGTCGATACAGTGGGCACCGTCACACATTGGGATAGAGGGCAACGCACGCGCGGATGAAGGCGTGGTCAGGGGGTCAGCGCAAGCATTCCTAAAGGCTGACATTCGTTGAAATTGGCAAAATGTGTGTCATCAAATCCCAGTTTGGCCCCATACCTAGACCTTGTGCAATGCCTTGTCTTGTGTTGCACAGGGGGCGCTGCTGATGTTGCCATGGCCTGTACCGACCAGACTGAATTCCCTCATCAAAAAGGGGCGCGGTGGGTGTGCCTCAAAGGCTGAGTGCATGACCAAATGAATAAAAGAGTGCGAAGAGAAAGCGGCAGTCACTGCGACAAATGCAGGCAAAAAAAGACAGAGAGGACAGATAGAAAAAGGATAAAGGAACAAGGGTGAAGTCAAAAGTCTCCCACTGCATAACCTGGGTTCAGACGCAGCCAATCCGCACCACGTGTCAGATCCGCTACCACGCCATTGTGGGATCATCGTAGCACTGGACAGCTCTGAACCTTGATCCCGAGAGGTTATCTGGAGTCCTGTGAAGTGAGCGGCTACGCCAGCTCATCTTGGTCCGAACCAAAAAAAAATAAAGGAACAACGTTGAAGTTAAAAGGACATATCCGAGACAGCAGAGATGAAGGGGAGAGGTAGAGGGCTGGCAATGGGGCTGGGGGGTGGGGGGTGGGGGATGGGGGGGGGGGGGTCCTGATACGATCAGGGGCAGGGGGCGATTCGGAGAGGGGACCTCCCGCCCGCGCCGCTCTCATCCCCGTCCTCATTGCCATTCTGAGGGTCAGCTTTTTCCCGTCGTTGGCCCATGGATGCGGTGGCGCGGCGCGGGGATCGTCATCTTCACAATCCTCGGGTTTGCGCTGTGGCTCGGGGCCAAGACGTCCAACGAAGGAAGCCTGCTGGTGACCCTCCGCAACGGGGGTGTGCAGGCCCCCGCACGGCCGCATGCTCCGTCTCGTTCCGGGGCCCCTGATGCGCGTCGCAGCAGTGCCGCCCGCGTAGCCTCCGAAACGGACGCGCGACGTACACGTGGGGCCCACGCAGCGGACGGCAGGTGGACCCGGGACGAACACGACGCAGGCACGACACGAGTGGACGCACGCGCGACAGGCACGGACCGGGCAGCCAGGCACGACGCAGGCGCGCCGCCGCCGGACGGAGCAGACAAGGGGGGCGCGGGGCATCGGCACCCGAGCAGCGACGGTCAGAGTGGGACGGGGCTGAAGCCCGGACAATTCCCAGGCCCCACAGTCGAGCCCGGGCTGGTCGAGGGCATGCAGACCCTGCGGCGGCTTGCGGACCGCAACAACTGCAAGTGCCCGGCGGCCCCGGACCGCGACTGCCAGTGCACGCGGGACGGCCAGCGCCTGTACCCCATCCCACCGCAGACGCTGGAGGCGTTCTGGCGGGTGCAGGACCTGCCGTTCCGGCCCTCGGAAGTGGTCAACAACGAGCAGTTCATGGCCATGGCGGACGTCCGGTGTGGGTGCACTGACGTGGTGTGCCGTGCATTTCTGATCTGCACTTCTGCCGTCTGCCCACACCCTGCGAATGATCAATTGTATGATCTGTGAGACTTTTTTGGATTACGAACTGCCTCCACATTGCTGCATATGCATACCAGGACGTGTATGTGCAGAGCGCTTCTTGATTTGCGTGTGGCCACCCCCCCCCCCCTGAATAGTCCCCACACTCACTCCCCCCCCCCCCCCCCCGCCCTCGCCCCCGCCGGGGACGTTAAGGCGTTCGGGCTGCAGACGAGGAGAGCCCCACAGGGGCGGGGGGGGGGGTGATGGCGGGTACCGGTAGGGCCGCCCCCCCCCCCTCCCGCGCCCCCCGTTGGTAGTTGCCCTCCTCCGTGTGGACCCGACACAGAGCAGTACAACAGGGACAGTCCGTTGGATCCGTTGGCAAAACCTACCAAGGGAAAGGAAGGGGGTGTAGGGAGGTAGGAAGGATAGGCCAGGCAGGGAGAGGGAGGGCACGAGGGGGTGAGAGGCCGATGGGCGCAACCACCAATTGAGAGAAAGGGTACAAGGGGCAGGTAGCGGTACATGGCGAGAGGTGCCTGCTGACTCTATCAGGCCCCTGCCAGTTACACGCTGATCCGTGTCTTCAAGCCCTTTTGGGGTAGGCGGCCCCCTCTGTGCAACCGTTCGTGCATGCCAACGTCCTGGCAGCCATTGCTGCACTGGCCCAGGGGATGCAGGGGTCGTTTGCTCCCCATTACGCCCCTGTGATACAGTATTTGCGGTCGGTGTTCGGCCGCCAACCCTAGTCCACCCCCGAGAGACTGTGCCGTAGTCGGGGGATGCTCTGTGTTGCACATGTGGCGTCGGCCGTGGGAATGGACACCTTCCGGCCAGAAGTTGAGGCTGTGGTGGAGGCAGTGCTGGCGAGCCCCATCAGTGATGGAAATCCGCAGATGAGTACTCTGCATGAGATCATGCCCCTGTTTGCGAAGGTGATGGGGGTATGGCGGCCTTTTGAAGTGCGCAGGGTGACTACGGAACCGGGTATTCACCAAAGTCTGGAGGGCCTTTCTGCCTGGGAGTTGTGAAGGTTGGTGCCTGAAGTCCAAGACACAACGTGTACCATCATTCCTTTGTCACAAGTCTGCGGCTCCATGACACGACAATCACATCACAAAGTCATCTCGTGGCGCCACAAAAGTTTGGTGTGGATTTGCATCACGACAATGCACTTGACACAACTTCTCCTAGGCAGGGCACTGTGCGAGAGTAATCTCGTCAACAGACAACCCCAGCATTGCTATGGACGGTCTGTGCACTGCCATTCGCAGACCAGAGGGTTGTGGTTCCGCCACACGCCCATACCCATAGTCACCTGGCCTCGTTTGCTAGGGATTGATTTTTGAGGTGCGGCTTGTTGTACTTTGATTTCGGTGAGCCAAATTTTCGGTCAAGCTCTGTCTTGGACGGATGGTTAGGGGATCTGGACCCCCTGCCCCTTCTTTACGGGAACCGGTCGTCACTCGAATTGGCAGTCCGTGGGTCGTGAAACAGAAGCTGGATTTCAGTGTGAGAACAAAACGTTCGCATACCGTTTTTATTCCCTTCGGACAAAGATTGCACAGACATTTTCGGGGACAAGGAGCATTGTGGAATTGTGCGTTGTGAGCGTCACCGATTCCTTGTCTGTGCTGATGCCCGTGTCTGTGTCTGCACCTGTGAGTACGGGTGACCAGCCAAGCTTGGGTAGCCATATGACTGTTGCATATGAGAGGCAAGGGCTCCAGGTAAATGCATCATGGCATGCATACGTGTGTTGGTGTTTTCCTTTGTGATAATGAGGGGTTGAGGCCTTGTAGGGCTGTTTGTTGTACGCGTGGTCTGTGCGTGTGCCTCGGATCATGCACACGTGTGTTCCCCACTTTGTCTCCGTCTGCCTTGATCCCTTCCCGTGGCCGTATTGCACCTGCACGTCTGTGCCGTTGCATGCTTTTTTGCCTTCTCTATGGTATCCATACCGAGTGCGAGTGCACTTAGTTGAGACCGGATTAGGCAATGTCTCCATGGGTTTGCGTATTGTTGTTGTGTGATTGAGGTTGTGTGTATTCTTGATTGCTGTCTGTAAATGAGGTTGTAGGACTTGCACCCACTCCATTCCGTGGTGCCCTGTTGGCTCGATGACAACAACCCAACCGTTGAGGCGGCAGTGCACAGTGCTGCACTTGTGGCATGTTGTGTACTGATGTATGTGTTTTTGTGTGTGCAGTTTGCACTGCTGCCATGATTACACCATGGGGTATGTTATGTGTCTAACGAGCCGCCAAAGGGCCCACGCGATTGGTTGTATCAAATGAAAGCGTCTGCAAATTGCCTGATGTCTTCTTGATTCATTGACATTTGTTGTCCATGTCAACTTTCATTGTTGCAGAGACTCACTGTCCCCTCTCCCTGTGTGGACATAGGCCATAGATCCAGCAGCACGGCACACCACGTTTCTGGAGACATATGGGAGACGGGGACGAGGTGTATGGGAGTGGGTTTTGGCCCCGCTAAGATGCGCAGAGGGTGGTGGGTGTTGGTGTTGGCGAGATAAGCCGGGTGATGGGGTGGGCAGGGTGGGTGGATGCTCTATCGGATTGTGAGTGTGTGTATGTGGGTGTGTGCATGGGTGTTTGTGGGCTTGTGTGTTCTGCACTTCGTACTGTGTCTACCTTGAGGCCCGTTGTGTTGCCGTATTGCACCTATGCTTGTGTATTTCTATGCCGTTGCATGCTTTGTTGCCTTCTCTATGGTATCCATACCGAGTGCGAGTGCACTTAGTTGAGACCGGATTAGGCAATGTCTCCATGGGTTTGCGTATTGTTGTTGTGTGATTGAGGTTGTGTGTATTCTTGATTGCTTTCTGTAAATGAGGTTGTAGGACTTGCACCCACTCCATTCCGTGGTGCCCTGTTGGCTCGATGATGACAACAACCCAACCGTTGAGGCGGCAGTGCACAGTGCTGCACTTGTGGCATGTTGTGTACTGATGTATGTGTTTTTGTGTGTGCAGTTTGCACTGCTGCCATGATTACACCATGGGGTATGTTATGTGTCTGACGAGCCGCCAAAGGGCCCACGCGATTGGTTGTATCAAATGAAAGCGTCTGCAAATTGCCTGATGTCTTCTTGATTCATTGACATTTGTTGTCCATGTCAACTTTCATTGTTGCAGAGACTCACTGTCCCCTCTCCCTGTGTGGACATAGGCCATAGATCCAGCAGCACGGCACACCACGTTTCTGGAGACATATGGGAGACGGGGACGAGGTGTATGGGAGTGGGTTTTGGCCCCGCTAAGATGCGCAGAGGGTGGTGGGTGTTGGTGTTGGCGAGATAAGCCGGGTGATGGGGTGGGCAGGGTGGGTGGATGCTCTATCGGATTGTGAGTGTGTGTATGTGGGTGTGTGCATGGGTGTTTGTGGGCTTGTGTGTTCTGCACTTCGTACTGTGTCTACCTTGAGGCCCGTTGTGTTGCCGTATTGCACCTATGCTTGTGTATTTCTATGCCGTTGCATGCTTTGTTGCCTTCTCTATGGTATCCATACCGAGTGCGAGTGCACTTAGTTGAGACCGGATTAGGCAATGTCTCCATGGGTTTGCGTATTGTTGTTGTGTGATTGAGGTTGTGTGTATTCTTGATTGCTGTCTGTAAATGAGGTTGTAGGACTTGCACCCACTCCATTCCGTGGTGCCCTGTTGGCTCGATGATGACAACAACCCAACCGTTGAGGCGGCAGTGCACAGTGCTGCACTTGTGGCATGTTGTGTACTGATGTATGTGTTTTTGTGTGTGCAGTTTGCACTGCTGCCATGATTACACCATGGGGTATGTTATGTGTCTGACGAGCTGCCAAAGGGCCCACGCGATTGGTTGTATCAAATGAAAGCGTCTGCAAATTGCCTGATGTCTTCTTGATTCATTGACATTTGTTGTCCATGTCAACTTTCATTGTTGCAGAGACTCACTGTCCCCTCTCCCTGTGTGGACATAGGCCATAGATCCAGCAGCACGGCACACCACGTTTCTGGAGACATATGGGAGACGGGGACGAGGTGTATGGGAGTGGGTTTTGGCCCCGCTAAGATGCGCAGAGGGTGGTGGGTGTTGGTGTTGGCGAGATAAGCCGGGTGATGGGGTGGGCAGGGTGGGTGGATGCTCTATCGGATTGTGAGTGTGTGTATGTGGGTGTGTGCATGGGTGTTTGTGGGCTTGTGTGTTCTGCACTTCGTACTGTGTCTACCTTGAGGCCCGTTGTGTTGCCGTATTGCACCTATGCTTGTGTATTTCTATGCCGTTGCATGCTTTGTTGCCTTCTCTATGGTATCCATACCGAGTGCGAGTGCACTTAGTTGAGACCGGATTAGGCAATGTCTCCATGGGTTTGCGTATTGTTGTTGTGTGATTGAGGTTGTGTGTATTCTTGATTGCTTTCTGTAAATGAGGTTGTAGGACTTGCACCCACTCCATTCCGTGGTGCCCTGTTGGCTCGATGATGACAACAACCCAACCGTTGAGGCGGCAGTGCACAGTGCTGCACTTGTGGCATGTTGTGTACTGATGTATGTGTTTTTGTGTGTGCAGTTTGCACTGCTGCCATGATTACACCATGGGGTATGTTATGTGTCTGACGAGCTGCCAAAGGGCCCACGCGATTGGTTGTATCAAATGAAAGCGTCTGCAAATTGCCTGATGTCTTCTTGATTCATTGACATTTGTTGTCCATGTCAACTTTCATTGTTGCAGAGACTCACTGTCCCCTCTCCCTGTGTGGACATAGGCCATAGATCCAGCAGCACGGCACACCACGTTTCTGGAGACATATGGGAGACGGGGACGAGGTGTATGGGAGTGGGTTTTGGCCCCGCTAAGATGCGCAGAGGGTGGTGGGTGTTGGTGTTGGCGAGATAAGCCGGGTGATGGGGTGGGCAGGGTGGGTGGATGCTCTATCGGATTGTGAGTGTGTGTATGTGGGTGTGTGCATGGGTGTTTGTGGGCTTGTGTGTTCTGCACTTCGTACTGTGTCTACCTTGAGGCCCGTTGTGTTGCCGTATTGCACCTATGCTTGTGTATTTCTATGCCGTTGCATGCTTTGTTGCCTTCTCTATGGTATCCATACCGAGTGCGAGTGCACTTAGTTGAGACCGGATTAGGCAATGTCTCCATGGGTTTGCGTATTGTTGTTGTGTGATTGAGGTTGTGTGTATTCTTGATTGCTTTCTGTAAATGAGGTTGTAGGACTTGCACCCACTCCATTCCGTGGTGCCCTGTTGGCTCGATGATGACAACAACCCAACCGTTGAGGCGGCAGTGCACAGTGCTGCACTTGTGGCATGTTGTGTACTGATGTATGTGTTTTTGTGTGTGCAGTTTGCACTGCTGCCATGATTACACCATGGGGTATGTTATGTGTCTGACGAGCTGCCAAAGGGCCCACGCGATTGGTTGTATCAAATGAAAGCGTCTGCAAATTGCCTGATGTCTTCTTGATTCATTGACATTTGTTGTCCATGTCAACTTTCATTGTTGCAGAGACTCACTGTCCCCTCTCCCTGTGTGGACATAGGCCATAGATCCAGCAGCACGGCACACCACGTTTCTGGAGACATATGGGAGACGGGGACGAGGTGTATGGGAGTGGGTTTTGGCCCCGCTAAGATGCGCAGAGGGTGGTGGGTGTTGGTGTTGGCGAGATAAGCCGGGTGATGGGGTGGGCAGGGTGGGTGGATGCTCTATCGGGTTGTGAGTGTGTGTATGTGGGTGTGTGCATGGGTGTTTGTGGGCTTGTGTGTTCTGCGTCTGCCCTTGGGCCCGTTGTGTTGCCGTATTGCACCTCTGGGCCTATGCAGCCTCCCTTGAAATGATCCAGCGGGGCCAGCGCGCTCCTGCTCGTCAGTATTTTATCTGCAATGAGCTGTTGGTGCATGTGGCAGGGCAGGGCAGGGGCGAGCATCACAGCCAAACTGTACAGAGACGAAAAAGAAGGCAAAAAAGCATGCAACGGCAGATCTGGCATTGCCTCCATGGGTTTGCGTATTGTTGTTGTGTGATTCAGGTTGTGTATATTCTTGATTGTTGTCTGCAAATGAGGTTGTAGGATTTGCACCCACTCCATTCCGTGGTGCCCTGTTGGCTCGATGATGACAACAACCCAACCGTTGAGGCGGCAGTGCAAAGTGCTGCACTTGTGGCATGTTGTGTACTGATGTATGTGTTTTTGTGTGTGCAGTTTGCACTGCTGCCATGATTACACCATGGGGTATGTTATGTGTCTGACGAGCCACCGAAGGGCCCACGCAATTGGTTGTATTTCTTGTCACTCACCTTCAGAAAGGCGCCGAGCCTTGACATCATGACACGACCAATGCGTAGTGCTTTTGTCTTGTTTGATTGCTCACTGGCCTGACGTGGTGTTCTCGGTGCTAACAGACCCACTGTGCCCGCGTCGTGCCGCTCTGTGGTAGACATCAGTGGTTTACTTCTTGGTTCCTGCTCAAGTGTGTGTGTGTATGCGGGTGGGTGGGTGTGGGTGGGTGTGCTACCGCAGCCCATGTCTACTTGTTTGGAGGTGATTTTCAGTGAACATCGCTGTCGCGGGGCCCAACCCCCCAAGAATTGCCCGTAGGTCACACGTACGCACGGCTTTGTCCAAGTGGGATCCCCTTCTGACCATCACGTCCCCTGACTTTGGAAGGGGGAGGGGGGGGGGTAAGGAACACGGCCTCTGCACTTTGCTGTGGCTCAGGCCAGGAGGGCCAGGCGGGAGGTGGAGGGCTGCTGACGCCTCCCATGTGCCTGCGATCGTGCGCTTGCGCTGGACGCAGGGGCCCCGGGGCTGCGATTTTGATGCGCAGCAGCTGCCCAACGCGACGGTGTTCTACCTGGACCCCGTGTGCATGCAGCGATTCCTGCAGCGGATCCGGGACACCCCCCACCACTTCTTCCTCATCACACACCAGCGGGACTACCCCGTGTGCCCCCCCCTCACCTCCGAGGGCGCGCGCGACGCCCTGTGCCACCAGCTGCTGCGCCACCCCAAACTGCTCCGCTGGTACGCCATCAACGCCATGAGCCAGGGCCCAAAGGTCGTGCCGATCCCCTTGGGCATCCAGCCCAAGAGCGTGCAGGCCATCTCTGCGTCCCGGGACGGCTTGGCCTCCCATCCCCCGTCGGAGCAGATCTTTCTGAAGTTCCATGTGCCCTCCCACAGCGAATGCCGCAAGAGCTGGTGTGGAACTCATCCAGGGATAGGCTTGCAGGGGCAGGGGGCTGGAGATGGTTTTCAAAAGTGGTGGCCGAAGGTCGGAACACCGGTTGTGGGGCAGGTTTTGGCGGTTACCAAAAAGGTTGGCGAGTCGTTGGGGCGGACGGCAGCGGGTCGGGCAGGGGTGAATGTAGTTTTGTGGAGTTGGGGGGGGCTCTTGAGGGCTATGATGACGTATTGCAAATTACGCAAATCCCCTTTTTGCAGTGGATTCCACTGTTGGTGCCTCATTTGGATCTTCAGGTAGCGATGAATCCACCAGTTCCAGCTCCGGGTCCATCTCAGGGGGCGCCTCAAGCGCAGTGCGCGCGCAGTGCAACTATTTGGGCGTTTGGCCGTACTAGAGACCCATACTTTGAGATACTAGCGGCCCCTAGGGGCATCATGGTGACCCCTAGCGGAGGTTTTGACTTCTGATTTTGTCCCCCTTTGTTTGGGGACCGCCGAGAATGCAGGGGTGACGTCGCATTTCCGCCCTCTTTTGGGCCCCAACCTTCCGGTGCTATTGAGGAAAGTGAAGGGACATTATATGGATTATGAGATTGGCTCCATGGATGGTGCATACAAGGGGCACCTCCATGTGGCATGGCCATTTATCGGTCGAAAGACGTTGACCGAGCGGCAAAAGGAGTACAATGACGTTCATGGTTTCTATAGAGCACGCATTGAGCACTTGTTTGCACGCATGTGGCATTGGGGCATCGTAAGGAACATATGGAGGGGATCCGGTACGGAGTTGCATGAGTACGTGCGTGTACTCTTGCATTTGCAGCAATTTTTGATTCGAAGACAGGTGGAACAGAAAGACAGTTCTGTGTTCTTGAGGGTGGCGACCAATGCGTTGTTCATGGCTTTTCCAGTTGTGCATGATGTGTGTTATGTGAAGGGAAGGTAGTTTGCAGCTTTCTTGAGCTAGGGCAGTTTGGGTCACCTAATTCTAAGGGCGTTTCCAAGGGGTTTGCTTGGGGGCTCTTCGCGGGGAACGTAGTCTAAAAGTAGCGCGCAGTGCGCGCGCAGTGCAAAGACTCCCCCTCAGACAGTGATGCGTGCAAACTGTGTCCAGAACAAGCAGCAATAGGACTCTGCGTAGCACCCGTACTGTGGACTCATTGCACGACGCTCACCATTGCACGCTTTGTCTTCGGGTATAGGGAGTGGGAAGGACTTGCTGTGCTGACATGAACCGTTTTTTGTCAACCCGAATTTCGTAATTCGTAATTCGTAATTCGTCATCGGAGGGGGGGGGGAGGGGGGGCTCCCTGTTGGCATTGGAGGGGGGGGACCCCTCCCTCTTGGGGTGGAATCAACCCCCCCCCAGCCCCACCCCTTCAAGCGCATGAACAATCTGCACTAATCTTCCAGTCGTCTCCCCTTATCGCTCCCTTCACACTGCCCACTCCCCAACGTGACGCAACCTGCGCTCTAGTACGGCCGAATGAGTGCCCCCGTCTTGCAGCTAGAGCCAGACCCGCGAGTAGAATACAGGCGGAGAGTATATGGCTGAGTTGTTGTTGTTGTTGTTGTTGTTGTTGTTGTTGTTGTTGTTGTTGTTGTTGTTGTTGTTGTTGTTGTTGTTGTTGTTGTTGCTGTTGTTGTTGCTGTTGTTGTTGTTGTTGTTGTTGTTGTTGTTGTTGCCGTCGTCGTTGTCGTTGTCGTCGGAGTCGTCGTCGTCGGCGGCGGCGGGGGCGGTGTTGTCGTTGTTGTTGTTGTTGTTGTTGCTGGTGGTGGTGGTGGTGGCGGTGGTGGTGGTGGTGGTGGCGGCGGTGGTGGTGGTGGCGGTGGTGGTGGTGTTGGTGGTGGTGGTGGTGGTGGTGGTGGTGGTGGTGGTGGTGGTGGTGGTGGTGGTGGCGGTGGCGGTGGTGTTGGTGGTGGTGGTGGTGGTGGCGGTGTTATTGTTGTTGTTGTTGTTGTTGTTGTTGTTGTTGTAGCTATTGTTGTTGTTGTTGCTGTTGTTGTTATTGTTGTTGTTATTGTTGTTGTTGTTGTTGTTGCTGTTGTTGTTGTTGCTGGTGGTGGTGGTGGTGGTGGTGGTGGTGGTGGTGGTGGTGGTGGTGGTGGTGGTAGCGGTGGTGTTGGTGGTGGTGGTGGTGGTGGTGGTGGTGGTGGTGGTGGTGGTGGTGGTGGTGGAGGTGGTGGTGGTGAGTGAGTGAGTGAGTGAGTGAGGTCTCCCCTGTCCCAGTCGGGGGTACACTGCCAGCCCCAGGTTGCCGACTGCCCCGCAAGGTTCACAGTAGGTCCTCCTTCTTCTCGCCATCAGGGGTTGGCTGGGGGGCTGGCGCCTCAACCTAGGGACTGGCTGTCGCGGGAACCCGTATCTCACAGGGGGTTCACCGCTGCGGGTACTTGGCATGCAGAGGTACACTGAGCACAGTCGCCCCATTCCCATGCTTCGTACCTGCTGATCATGCACCTTGCGTGTGTGGGCAGCCCACCTGACGGTGGTGGAGGAGGAGGTGGTGGTGGTGGTGGTGGTGGTGGTGGTGGTAGTGGTGGTGGTGGTGGT